>JBAJHX010000002.1:6243528-6278307 GCA_037176925.1 Amniataba percoides | reverse complement strand
CTTTTTCTTGACGGCCCTCTCTTTTGATGGTGGTCACAAATTGTGGAGTGTTCCCTGAAGGCAGCAGCACCGTAAAACTAAAGCTTTATCTTTTACAAACACATGCTGACGTTTGTCTTGCCCGCTGCCCCAAATGGCTGGGTTTCTTTGGCCAGCCAGACCTGGTGAATAGGCCGCTGCTAATGAAGGGGTTGTGTGTGTTGATGTGTGTCCAGGTAATATCTTGCCCCTTTTATTATATGATCCATAAAAGAGCTGTTATCTCTCCCAGACTCCTCTGTCCTTATCTTTTCATTCTGCAATTTGAGCCGTCTGCCCTCAGGTACTCCATACATACTGTAAAATCTAGTAAAAGCCATACAAGTTTCGATCTTGTGAACACAATAAAACACGATGGCTTAAATGTGTGTTTGTTAATGAGCACAAATTCAACAAAGTATCCTGTCAAGCAGCTATTAATTTGGATAGTGTCGTTATCTTTATCTGATCATTCCAATGAAACTAGATTATTTTAAATGGCCGAACCGTCCCACAGTTAAACATTCATTACAACCAGACGACATCAGTTAATGGTTGTTTTTCCAACATATCTCCAAAGTTAAACTCTGACCGCGTAATGGCTGCAATAATTTTTTAATGTATTATTTTATGGCATCCAATAAATCCACAGGCTTCAGATGTATTACAGCTAATCATTTAGCAAACATGTAGAGATGTTTTTTTAAAATGTGAATTTGTGTCCTTACCTACAGAAAAACACTCTCTGTTTACTTTATTGTTTCCATTTGTGTGGGCCTTGTTGTCTTCTTATTGAATGAACTATTTTTATGCCCATTACATAATGAACTTTATATTCAAGACATTCCTTTCAGTGTCTTAGGAGATGTCTGTACAAGTTACAATTTAACTTTGCCTTGTGGGAAAATTTAGCTATACTAAAAACAGTTTTTTCAGTGGAACAGTTAGTGTTTGCCTGAGTGAAATTATTTGAGAACACTTGATTTCCCCACAATCAAAGGGCCTCTTGAGTCGTGGCACTGGAATGCCACTGCCTGAGCCAATTACAATCAGCTGTCTCTCTTTTTCTCCACTTTAATCATCCGCTTTTTGACACATACACTAAACCATGTGCAAGCACATGTGCACCTTTGCGACGACACAAACACTCGCTCTTATTTTAGACTGCATGAACTTTTGGCTGCAAACTGTGTAATTTTGATCATTTCAGTAGTACAGAGCCCAAATCTGAGTCCAGCAGCAAACAGTGTGCTAATCTTCAAAGAACAGCTTTGTTATACATGAAGGGGGCATTTTACGCTCCGCTAACCTGTTCCTGCCTTTACTTCAAACCGCGTGGTAAATACAGAGGGCTCAGCTCCGGCTGGACGCAGGAACAAGGAACCCTGTTTTTGTGGAGCGATGACAGACTCAGTCTAGACTGAGGTTGTGTCTGGCTGCTGTGGCAGGTGTGTTTGAAGTGTGTATGAAGTAGATGTGTGTGTGTGTGTGTGCGAAAGTGAGACTTTGTATGCAGCAAGCTAATACTAATAAAGTTGAATTTATTGTTAAGCAGTCCTCCCGTTTCATCAGAAATTTTGCTCGAACTACAACAACCGAAAACGAAAAGAAAAGCTTAGACACTCACAGTTTCATGCATTACAGTGCTTAGAGAACATGAACATGAACTCTGTGGTTATTGAGAGAATCTCTTAGGTAATTGTTTTTCAGAAGAGAAATGGTCATTGACGTAAGTATTCAGGGTATCATCTTCCATGCAATGTATACTTGCGGTGTGTGTCACACTGTGGAGGGTGCTGAAGTGATGCAGGCGGCGTAGGAAGGGGTCATTTTAAGATTTGAATCCAATGTGATCTAAGTGTTAGAGTGTTGCATGGGTGTGTTTTTGGCCTTGATCAAAGCTGTCCTGATTTTGATCCCAGCCTCGCGAGGTAATTACCCTGAGAGAGAGTCACACTGACACACACAGAGTAAACAAACCTTCAACCCCTTTTCTATTGACTCCAGGGACAGACAAACACAGAGAGAGAAGATAGAGACACACATGCACAAACAAAAGCATGCATAAACACATTTCTACAATCTAAACATATACTGCAAGTTCAGTACATTTACTAGTTAAACAGAAAACTACAGGCATACGTATGAAAACACGCTGCATGCATATAAACATGCAAAACAGTGATACACACATGCCTTGCATCAGATTGGTGCTGTAAATGTTTCCCTACAGAATCAGTCAATGCAAATGACGCATGTGAACCAGCACTGGACAGAAATATGAAAGAACACAGGCCGGACAGCTGCTGTAACAAGAGCGGAGTGGCGTGACACCGGCTGCCAGGCCCTGACCTGTACATGATACTCCAACCTGCCTTGTGTTCACTTTTATTTATAACTCTGTTGTCAATTGTGTGTTATCTACTAACCATCAGCCCCCTCCCTTTGCTCTTCTTTGTTGTTATGTCCTCTGCCTGCGCTCCTCCCCTGCCTTCATTACAAGGCTACAATTAGCATTTTTTTTTCCTCTCTTTGATTTCACCTTTGCCCTTTGCTGTTCTTCTCCACTATAATTTGGTTAACAGGCCACTTATGTCATTGGAGTTGTATTCCCTCGTTGTGCACATCACCTCTTACATCTCATACTAGACTCAGTGAATTTGCAATCCGGAGGCAACCCACTGGCTGATTTTACCACCATTGTCTTTTCAAATGTATCCCATTAAAAAAGAATAAATTAAATGAAGCTGCTGCATCTTTTGTACCTTGTATCTTATCTGATCATCAACCACCAATAACAATAGCAGAGGGTGGCCTGTTCAGATACCATCAGCAAATCCTTACAAAGTGCGAATATGTCTTGCCTCCCAGGATGTGCGGCATGCCAACGCTTGATCAACAGCCTTGCCGCTGCAAGTAAAGAAGCCAATTAACTTCCTCTGTCACCTTCCAGCTAAGTGGAGCCATTGCTGAAGGGTGTACAAATTGCAGCCAGGAATCTCATTTCAGATGAACACACACCTAAAGCCCTCTAGAACAGCAAAAAATCCAATCTGAAGAAACATGATGACTTGCACTTGCTGGTTTGGCTCATCAAAGTTGTAAAGCCTGGACAGCAGCCCAGCCGAGGGTGGTCTCTACCCAAAACAGCTACAGTAACTCCCGTCTTATTTGGTAGTCTACTGTACATAAAGAACTCTGGGAAATTGTCATCTGGATTTTGTTCACACCTCAGGAATGAAGTGACCCATCAGACCTGTCAACATTACAAGGACGGGAGCTTTGCAATGCTACATGTACATAAAAAGTTTATTTTTCTCAATTTTGGGAAGTATTTTGCTAATGATTCCTATGAAAATCACATCTATATTAATCTATAATAGTACCATATGTTATTACTGTATGTGTTTAAAAGTCCAAACTTTAACTTGACAATGGAGCAAAATGAAAACCGCACAACTGGCACTTTTACGTAGTGATTACAGTCCTAAAGGAAATAGCAGCCTTGATGTAGGGTTACATTGTGTTTCAACATTTATTTTCAGGCGTCTTGTTGTCATTGTGAGGTTGTCAGGCAGCCAGCAGAAATGCTGCACAAATCCTGGGCAACTCAAGAAATCCTTACAGCCCATAACTTATAAAACTCATTATATCAATCACCCAATGTCACCATGACAGCAAACCCTTTGGATTATATTTCTTTAAGGATGTCCTTGTAGAATATACTGCCGGAAGAGTTCAGAGGTGATCAGGCAGTAATGCAATGGCAGTAACGATGGTTGTGGCATTTATTTTACTGCATGTTTTTACAATTGCTTTTACTGCAGCTCAATATCGTGTCTGTCTCCCTTGACTTTGTGAGGCCACACTAGCTGTCACTCTGACACAGTATCACTTTCTCCTCTGCAGCGGCCTCACTAATGCTGCAAAGACGTCAGGTCCTTCTCCCTGTTGCACAAACTTCACCTCACCCTTGTCCTCAAAATACGAGCTAACAGCGTGGAAACACACGGCGCGAGGCTCTCCGCCGCTAGGATACGACATCACTCTAATATCCTTGTTAAAGTACAAGCGGGAGGAAGAGCAGTGAGATGCTGTGACATTCACACTTCCCCCCCGCAGCCCAACTCATTTCCGCTCAAATCTTGACGGACGTTTCAAGCGAGCTCTTTGTCTCTCGATCTAGATCGTCTCCCGATTTGTCACTTTCTGCCACCTCGCTTTGTTTACATTCCCCTGTCCCGCTCAGTGCCCCCCCTGCCTCTTCTCCGCGTTCAGTCTACTTTCTACCTCGCCGCCGTCCCCCTCTCCGTTTCCACCACCTGTGCGCTCCTCCTGAAAACACTGACAGCAGAGACAGGAGCTGCACAGGGCCAATTTCCTGAGTGCTGCTCACCGCTGGCACTCATTTAATTACTGCAGAGACAGAGGTGGGAGGCAGGGCCCTGTCAGAGCTTAAGCCTGGATCAGTGTGGTGCCCCACAACTCCTGCTGTCCTATGGGATGGTGATGGGGTTGGGGGGGTGAGGGGATCTGTCATATTCTATAGCTTCTATATGGGCCTCAGCTGACAGCTACAGATTAGCTCCCTTTGTTGCAGTCCTGAGAGGCTTGGTAGCCATATGGCCACAATGCTGAGTGAGTGTCTTTGATTTTGAGGGTTTTTTTTCCTTCTTTCTTTTAATACACTCACACACACATCTGAAACATTTTTTGTGGGCACCTACTGGGATTACAAACGGTGTCAAAGAGGACGTGAGAGCAGTGGCATCACGTGTGCAACCAGCAACATGCATGGGTAATTCATTTCCCAAAGGCTCTGGATGCACGTGCCTCTCTAATTTACTTAAATTAAAAGAATTTTAATTGGATAAATAATCAATCTAAGACAGATTACTGTAATCAGTAATTCATTTCTCAGAATCAACTGAACCTGAGCCTGCTATCAGTAAAATGACTATGGAGGAGCACTGATTTTTTAACATGTTTGGAAACATCTGGTTTAAGTTACCTAAAGTTAATTCACAGCAATATGTAGAAAGAAAAACCTCTCTCAGATGAAATGCAGGCAGGCACATGCAGAAGCCACAGTTAAGCAGCTGATACATGTCGTGCCAAGAAAACAGAGCTCCTTTAAACGAAAAAACCACAAGACAGGACTGTCATCAGTAACCTTGAGTTGATAAAAATTATGTCTATAATTAATAATGGCATATGCTGTAATTGTGCACATTCTACACATTATTTTGGTAATAATTATAATGGGATGCAGATCTCTATGTGGAACCCACCAGTCAGTCAGAGGTCAGATATGTTTCTTTGAAGCTGATTCGGTACCTTCAGCAGGAAAAGTACCATGGCTGGCTCTTAAATTAGATTGTCTTCCAACTCAAAATTCGAACAATTTGTGCAACATTGACCACCCTAACATAGTAAACTGAGATGATGAACACTGTAAACATTATAGCTGTTTAACATGGTCAGTTTAGCGTTGAGCAAAAAGCACCACTGTGCTGCAGGACAGCCTCACAGAAGCGAAATTTGCTGACACTTCCTTTTACACCTGTGTTATTCTTACTTGTTATTACTACCTACTTGTTATTATGTGATTGCAAAGGTACAAAGGTAACAACATCAACATCATCATCTTTGTGCTTAGACGCCCCACAAATCAAGGTTTCTGTGTATTTCCATTTGACAAAAAGTGAAGCTTCGATTTAGAATAAAACAAGAAAGTGAGAAGATGACAGCAAATTAAAGATGAAAAGAAAAAAAATGCTTTTTTTTGGTTTTCTCAATCAACTTTTTGCTCTCAGGGGCCTCATGATATTTATTGTAACAGCACCACATCCCGTTGTTGAGTCTGTACGTGATCACATCCATTCCCTCTGTGTGATTTAATTTGTCCTCCCACAGGAATGTTTTCCGAGACCGTTCCTGCGTGTTTCCGGACTGAACCCGCTCTGAGGATGGGAGTGGGATCTGTGGACATCGCCATGGCAACTGAGACCACATGTTCTCCCCAAACACTAAAAAAGAAATCAGTGTTTGTTTTCTCCTTTTAAGACACTGCGAATACAACAACACTTCATTTTCGAGCCTGCTGATGAAACTGTAAACCCCTGCTGTTTCTCCATTTTATTCTGAACTCTATAACCCGACATCAGAGTGGCCCGTTTTCATTAAACATGTCGGGGTCGGATCCAGCCTGTCAAGTCTTCGCAGTATCGTGTCTGTGATGTTTCATGCAAGTTGCTCTACAGCCCCTAAGAAGTTAGACAAGTTGAAAGCACGTAGAGTCATTAATGCCTCCTCTGCAGACTCGCTACCACCCCCACCCCTACATGCACACACACATAAACACACACCTCAAGCACCGTGTTGGGCCGAGTCCCAGATTCAGCTCAACATGTCCTGACATAACTCACCAACATACCATCCTGTAAACTAACCACAGCCCAGCTTGAACTTGGTTTGGAGATCAGTAACACTTCCTCACACCTTCACCCTAAAGTCGGCGTAGGACTGAAGAATAAGAACATACTTCTAGACATATGAGATTTTTTTTTTTATCTCCCAGAATCCTCTTATCGCTCCTTTTAAACTAAGTACGCAGCACAGTCACGACCACAGAGGGGATGAAAGTGAAACTTGAGCTGAGTGGCTTTATTCTCGTTCACCACCCACCACCCACTTCAACACCAGCCGTCACACAGACTAACTATCGGTCTGGCAGGTCCTCTACATGCCCCAGCATGTCTCCTGACACTGAGTCAACCAGAAATAGCCTTAACTTTCATATGGTAAAGTATGATCTGCAGTGTTTCTCGCCAAGATAAAAGAGAAGGGTATATTTTTACCTGGAAGATAAACCCCATATAAGGTAGTGGTACTTCAGCCAGCTTGGTTAGTTGATATTTTCTTTATTTTTAGTTTAAAGCATAAAGCTGGCCTATAAAAACACTAAAAACAACACTACGTTGTCTGTCATGAATATTTTCTGATGTCCCTATCCTATCTCTGGCAAAAAATTTCCATGTCTATTGTTTCTTTTTCAAGATTTAAATCTTTAAAACCAGGTACACGAGAAATATATGCTTCCATAAAAGACCATGAAGTAAAAGTAATTTACTTAAGAAGTTGGACAGTGGCATTTTTTAGAAAATATTACTTTAACAGGAGTAAATTGTATATTTATTGGGATCTATTTACTGCTGTGCATTAAAAAGCACTTGAGTGATCAAATGGTTAAAACAGGATGAGGGACAGATACAGTAACAGTCACTACTGGCTGCCTTTTCCTAACAAAAGGCAGAGCTGTGACAAACCTCGAAGGACACAGATTTCTAAGCATAAACACGATATCCTCCACACCACTACACCGTATCAGCTCAATGTGATTACGCTGCAGGAACAGCTGAAACTTTGGCGTTCCTTTTAAGTCTTAATACCAGATCAGATATATCTCCCTCTTATCATGCCTGCATGCTGACGCCTGCACTTTCGCTTCCTTGATCCAAGTTAATGTTTGACTGTTTCAGCTAGCTGGCAACGACATGGGGGTTTTGCCACAATCAATACCTGGAATTCACTGGTTTTCACACATTGTTATTTAAAGTGTGCTCTGATACGCTGTGACAGGCAACTGCTGACTTTGAAAGGGTCAAAAGGTTACATCTTAGCCAAACCTATACAGCTTTAACTGTATACTGTCACTAATTTAAGTGACAGTCGCTAAAACTGAGCCCCCCATCATTGTTTATAGTAAGTGTACAGGTGAGGTCTAACTGTACTGCTAAGAAATGAGTCACATAGATTATGCCAAAACTAATATAAACTATAATAAATCACAATAGTAGTCATCAACTTCTTACTGATACGTGCTTCTCTACCTTCGTTCCAGTCATTCTCTAAATAACTTCCTTCACTTTTTCAGAAGAACTGTTTCATTTTTTTATTATCATTCATGTTCATCACCTCCATCAGATTCTTTGTTAGTGACAAATTCTCATGAACTTTGCAACAAAAAGTTCAGTTTAAAAAAACTAAACGATACTTGTTTCAACTTCCCCAGATCACATGCTGGACAAATCTGACTTTCTTCGAATGAAGCAAACAGGCTCATTTCAACATCAGCTTTGATTTGACAAACACTAGACGTGTTTTTCAGCAACGTAAGCACAGTGAATTTGATGCTGTAACTTTCCAGATACCTTTTACCCAGTAATGTTTAAACTCATGAAACACATTCTCTGTTAGAAATACAATGTTTTCGATTTAAAGAAATGATCCTCAAACCTATATTTATAACATATATCCCTCATTTATTCCATGTAAATATTATTTTTTGAAAATAATGACAATACAAATGACAACAAATGACAAATACACAGGGAGGACAGTTAGTAGCTAAATATGTTTAGTGCAGTGAAAAAGGAAGTCTGGAGTGGATTTTGTACATATAGATGTAATTGTGTACATCAATGGGAGAACTGTTCCTTGAATTTGTATGTTTGTGTGCGTGTTGGTATGTGTGACCAAATACGTGCAAATAAATATGCAACTGAAAATATTAACATAGACATAAAATAAAAAGAGAAGGAGGCTCGACAAAGCGCTCACTGTTTTCATGGGAAACATGCTGATGCCCTGCATGACTGACAGTGTCTCCAAGTGTACGAGCGCCTCTATCTTATGGACAAACTCGGCCTCCGTGACGATAGCGGCGCCGATACAGCATGGAAAATCCAACAAGCCCGTGAGTCACAGTGAGCTACCTCTGAGATAGCCTCTGATGACGACAGCCCCCCTATTGCATGTTTGGACTCTCTGCCGTGCTTCTGTCTGTGCACGTCTGGAGGAGAGAGCCTGTGCACTTTGGGTTTAGCTGGTCGGCACGCGTTGGTGAAACTATAGCTTGTGTCATGAATAGCACACTCGCGGTGCAATGACAGCTTGCGTGGGTCCCAGACTGGATTTGATCCCAAGCTGTTTGAGGCTGTTTAAAGCATGAGTCATGTCGAGGGCTTTAGGTAGCACAGTCACTGACTCTCACTCACGCTCGAACACTCTTTTTTTCTTTTTTCTCGCTCTCTCCTTCTGTCTGTCTCTCCCTCTCGTGTTTAGCTGTGAGAGAGGGCGGATCGAGGGTGGGCGACGATTCCTTCAAGTCGAGACACAGTGCACTGACAGGAGCCAGTGATAAAACCTGTGTGTGTATGTGTGTGTGTGTTCCTTCTTATCTACATGAATGATAAGGTTATCATACACTTTCTATTGGTTTTTTAATCTATAGTGTGAGTTAAATGTTGTATGGCTAACAGATACCGTAGGCTTCCTGAGTACACAGTGAACATGGTGTTTCTGATTTAAGTTTGTTCTTATGATTGTGGGGTTATTCTAAAAAAAAAAAAAAGTAGACCTCATGGGAATAAGCTGATTGAAGAGGGTTTTTTTAAAGGAATAGGTCAACATTTTGGTAATTGCTCTTATTTGTCCTCCTGCCAAGAGTTAAATGAGATGATTGACGTCATGTTTGCTTGGTACACATAAGTCTGCAGAATGCTAGCTTAGCTTAGCATAACGACTAGAAAGAGAGACAAACAACTCGTCAGAGGTGATAGAATCTGCCTACGAGCACAGCTAAAGCTCATTTGTTTAATCCGTATTTAAATGAGCAAAAACCACACAATGTGTGTGTTTTTATGTTTAATTCAGAGCCTCCATAAGAATTAGTTACTGCCCAACATGTCAAACTATTCTTTTAAATTTCTGTTATCCTAGTGGAAGCTCTGATATCTGCCTCCTTGACATTAAATTTGAGCATAAAAGGAATATAGAAACACATTTGGTGATGATATACCAGTGCAAAATAAGGCTAAAATATACTTGAATACTCAGTGCTCACTCACTATTAAATGGCAGTCAGAAACTTCTCCCCTACACGTCCATTTCAGCAAAACAAAATAAAAACAACAGCCCCCCTTCAACCAATGAAAATTAAATATTCACGCGGGGAATAATAAAATGTGGCATTAATCTCGGCTGAGCTGTGGCACACAGGATGCTACAGTCTTAATTCCTCACACAACATTCAGAGTTACATTCAGTATGTGTGAAGACTCTGTCCCAGATAAAGTGCGAAGAACATGTATGTAATATTCATTGAAATTTTACATATTTATATCTCACACAAACGCGCTGCAGTCAGACACTGTGCTATGTGGTTTGCCTGTCTGCCTGTGTGTGTGTGTGTGTGTGTGACAGAGAGAGACAGTGTATAATGAGTCAGTCATGGGGCACTGAAACTTTGCCATTGCACCAGGGAAAGTCAGTGAGTTGCTGCACGAGATCAGCGACGTGCCACATGCAGAATGCCAAATATATACCAGCAAATCAACATGTGTGCTCCATCTGTGCTCATCAACACATACACACAACATGTATAAAATATAACATTACATAACTACTAAATGGGGTTACGCCTGTTGCTGCCTCGAAGGCCACTGGAGAAGGATCCGCAGTGCCAGGTCAAAAACAGCCAATCAATAAGAGTTTTAAATTAAGTTTTGGCATGAGATGAAAAGTCAGGGGACCGCAACATTAACATGACCTTAAGTTTTTATGGATGTTGTGAGATTTTCTTTCTCACTGTGACTCTGCGGCATCTGGCTGCTGCTGTGCAACCTTTTCAGAAATGCCAAAGCTACAGACTACAGCATTCAGTACTAAACAGATCAATTTTCGGTGGAGTATACTCTTTTAAGGGCGCCATATTCAGCGTCTGGATCTAGTTCTCGTGGTACAGGGGAAGTGAGGCCTTTGTTATTACGCAATGACACAAGCTTAACATCCTTAAAAGGTGATGCAGGACATGAGTAAATAAGTTACACGCAGCCAAGCAGGTGTGTCTTACATCGTCTGGTCTTGCAGTTTGGAGCCCAGTATTACAGTATGTGTGAAATCCTTGTCGACATGGGACCCACACAAGTGCTTTGCGGCTCACATTTGAACGTTGAGAATTAGCCTGAGGTGTGAAATGTGTAAATTCACCTTGAGCTGTTCAGTTCGCTTACCTGCGATTCACAAACACATGAAGGTGTTGAAGGGAACATTCAGGAATCATCTTTCCAAACTGGACTTGACTGGTCTTGGCAGGTCCCCTCGCTATCTCAAATGTCACTGCTCTAAATACACGCACAGAGACACACACATAGGCACACACACGCTATACAGGGTTTATATTGTTAAACTCATTGACATATAAAAGACGCTAACTGTATGTCTCCTGTCGTCTTTGGCTTCAGAATACTGAGGAACTGAGTCACTTGGCATGGAGAGCTTCATGTATGAGTGGGAAAAGGAACCGAATAATTTGTACACGTACAGCTACGGACAAGTTTAATCCCCCCAACTTAAAGCCGGCTGCGCATTTTGTCTTGCCAAGCACAGAACATGAATAGCTCAAGATGTTCTGGAGAGCAACGAGTGTTTTAGAGAGAGAGAAAAGCTTAATGGAATATAGCAAAAGGAAGAAAAAAAAAGCCATATAGGGGCAGCCTTTTCCGGGGCTGCTTTGCTTGAAGGATCCATCTGGTCTTAAACCTCAAAGTGAATTAAGTAAATGCAGAGAGAAGGAGCTAAGCCGAATGAGAAGTGGGGGAAAAACTATATTACAGGAAAGCAACTGTTGGAAAAAAAACGGGACATTCAGAGTGTACGTTGCTCCATTTTTGTGAGCAAGTCAAGGCCAAGCCGCAGCACACAGAGCAACAGTCCAGCAGTGTGGGCCGAGACAACTTCCTGCTTGAATTAACATCAGTAGAGAGAGAGAGAGAAAGAGAGAGAGAGCATCATGGAAAGTTTGTGGTTTTCTCCGATGAGTCTCTTCCTGGTGACTGAGCATCAAAGTGGGAAGGGCGTAGACAGTTTCTCCAACTTGTTTTTCTGAAAGGTGATTATCCCCCGTCTGAGCCACACCCTTTACACACTCAAAGCACAGTGACATCACTCGTGTGTGTGACTGGTGTGTGAAACCTAAATTTCCATTTAGTGTGCCATTTTACATTCTTGGAGTGACAATCCACAAGTTGTTTTTTTTTTCTTTCCTTTTTTGGCTTTGGTGACATATTTTGCAAGAAACTCATGACCAGACAGCTGCTCTTTGCTTCCCCAAACAAAGAAGAGTAAGCAAAGAGATATTAATGTTAACATGTTGGGTATTAAGTTCATACTTTAAGGTCTTCTTTTGTAGTGTGTGTGGGGGAAAAAAATGACATACTCCAAACTAAACATTTATAGACTCACGCAATTAAGTCCCCAAAGTATTATTAAACTAATTTACTTAACTTTTGCTGAATAGCAGCCACTTTTGGTCACAAATGGCAATTATGGGATAATACTTAATGCTGAAACATTGTGCAACAGTAACCCAAGTACTCACAAAGTCCTGACTCAGTAATGTGATTTATACCACATCACCAACTTTAAGATTGCTTATGTTAGCAAAGATTAGCCACTGTAAGCTACTGGTCATCTCAATGAGATCTACCCAAAGTTTGGTAACATCAGCATTGCTTTGAACAAAGCATTATTTATTCTTCCTTATCAAATTCATGTTATTTCAAGTACCAAAAAAAGTATTCTACTCATGTTTCAAACTAGCTCCTTTCCAATTATGTGCATCAAGCACCTTTTTAATATTGAAGCCAGTTAAGATGTATCTAAATTTAACTGCTGCATATACTGTTGGTTGGTTAAAGCTGTAAAAAATCATCATACTGTATAAAAAGACAATCAGTAGTAGTTTCTTGATGAATGTAGTGGAGTAAAAAGTAAAATATTCCTAGTAGAATGACATAAAACTACTCAATTAAAACTATTTGCATGTATTCAACTACGTGTTTAAATGGTCTTTTTCTATTTCTGTTGCTGTAATGATGTTTGAGATGCAATCAGGCTTCACGTTTCAGCACAGTGGACATACACTAAGTGGGCTCAGTAGTGAGAAATCCCAGTTACTTTGCCGCACAAAAGGGCCACACTTCACTGACGCTGAACATGCACTCAGATGATAAGCCGGATCCTGCCCTGCAAAGAGACAGATAATTATCTGTGAACGTTGTGGGAATGTCAGTCAGATCTCGGCGTGTGTTTATGGGAACGTCTGGGGCGTTGTTTTGTCTCGTGCCCAGATGAATGCCGCCTGTGTTGGTTTAGCTTTTCTGCGACCCACGGATGTTGATGTCTTTGCCGGTGTGTGTCTCTCTGTACCCTCATGTAGGCCCGACTCTGAGTGCACCACCGCGAAGGAGGAACGTGTTTGGAAAAGTCTGCCTGCGCCAGCGAGCAGGCCATGGTTTCCCTCTTCGCTCCTGACCTGACATTCTTTCCTCCACTGTAGTTCACGTGCGGTTTCAAGATAAAAGCCTCCATTCATTAGCCTTACTGAGTGCCCGACGCAACGACAGGATACCCCACCCTCGTCTGGCAGCAACCATGGCCATATTTTACCCAATGCTGGTGGCTCTCACATTAAAAACAACCACTAATATGGCAAATTTTGTTTCTGTTTCAGGTGCACTCTGTCCACAATATTCACAGTACTCTCAGTGTGAGCAGAAAGGTTAGGGACTTTCCAGGTTTAATTACTTGTCACAAGCTCGCTCTGTTGTTGAATGTACTTTCTTTCTCTTTCCCTTTTATCCTATTTGACTTTTATCTCCCCTGCTGCCAAAAGCCAACCACACACCCCCGCACTGTCAGTAATGAGGCATTTGCCTGGCCACATGTGTGCAGTACAGATGTGTGCTGTCGTGCTTGCTTGCAAATCTCCTGCTCGCTCCTCTGCTGCTGCTGCTGCTGCTGCTGCTTTACTCCCGGGAGCAAAGTCCTGCAGGAGCAATGGGGACAGGCTTCCTTCAGCAGCTACTACAGCGCAGTGTTTGTGAATCATCTCCACATACCGGTGCCAGCTTGCGTCACCTGAGCATTTAAAGTGCCATTTCAGTCAAAACACATCTTTTGAGGATTAAACTGTCAGCCCACGTGGACTTGAAAGGTTAAAAGGTGCAGTGTATTCCAAAAGTGACCGGTTGTCACGATGAAAAAGAATCAAACACACACAGAGGACCCATAATACACCACTGTCTTTTAATATCCCAAATATGTAATTTCTCCCCTTAAAACAGGGCAAGACAGTTAAATGCTTCAGCGCTTCGACATTAGTCACATTGAGCACCGGTGTTATGATCTTTCATGAGTCATAATTAATCCATTCTTGGTCACTCATTGGCCAGCACAATCAACTCCACTTCTGGCTCTTGTTCTTCTCTCAATTGTCATTTAAAGGGCTGATTGGCTTTCTTGAATCTCATTAAAACAGCTGCTTCCTCAACAACAACAATACAAGCCATTAATGCGTTTCACAGTCGTGTATGAGGATGCACAACTGCAGCACGTCAGCAAATATGTCGACATCTGGAGCACGTGGAACATCCTGATGGAGAGCAGAGGGATGGACTGTGAGAAGTTGCTCTTTTGAAATCTTTCCATTCTCCATTTTCAATTGTGAAACTGTTTTTCAGGTTGACCTCTTTGCATGAGCCGTTACAAAAGATAATAATGAAAACATGGTGTATAAAAAAACCCCAAACAATTCCTCTCATAAAAGAATGTCCCATTTCTGTGAAATCTTGAGCACTAATGGCCAAATTAGTGGCTTTTTCACTCAATTCGGCAGACTTTTGGTGACAGTACTGCTCAATCACCATCAACAAACAAAACAATGATATGGACGTTCACAAAAGAACCTCTCTTAAGTTAACTCAACTTTACTGATATAGTCCTTTAAACCACATTACAGCACAAGAGATAAACAGATTAAAAAAAGGGGGATAAACAGTCAAAAAACCGAAAACAAAGTTCACTCAATCGCATGTGACAGACTCACTTGAACATAACAGTGTATTGGGTCAGTAACACGTTGCCGCGGCTACAAGATATTTCACCCCACTGCTGTGAAAATGAAAAGAGGTATGCCAGTGTAATGTGAAATGTCACAGCTTACAGGATGTTTTGAGCAAATATGATTGGTGGAAAATGAAATTATCGACTACATTAAACCTCCGCTTGTGCAAATGGTGTTTGTTTACGTTAGAGGACTATAAATGCCCAGACCCGCTGTAGCACACCAAAACTCTACGTTGTGTCATAAAAGGGCAAGTTGGTGCGTAAGTGCGGCCGAAACTGTGACTGTGGATGTGTTGCAAAGGGGTGGGGGTTTACACGTGTCAGCTTGCATGGATTTCCATGAGTACATGAGAAAACCTTTATTTAACATGACAAGGAAGTGAGTCAGTTTTTGTGGCAGCAGTTATGAAGAGGCCAGTCAGGGGTGAGACATTTTAATTGGTGCACTAATGCCTACAGAATTTGAGAAAACCTGACTCTAAATAAGCATTTATTATTTTTCAGAAGTATCAGATAAAACAAAAACTGAACCTCAATAAATAGATTTCACAACTTTCTTCCTGTATTAAAGAACTGTGTGATGGGAATCATTTTATATCAATTGACCGCACTGAACCTGAAACCTGCCGGAGATAGAAATTTTCAAGTTAGGAAGTTAAATAAAAGTAATGCTTATAGAATTAAAACCATGGGGAGTCATCCAAATATCATTATAGTGACATGAATTCAGGAAATGAGCTGTTAGTTGTTCATTATTTCCCATTAAATAAGTGCAACATACATTCAGGGCACTTTGTTTACTGAAGAGATTAAGACTCAAAATGTTCTTAGGACAGTTCAGATGAGTGACAGCAGGTCAATATTCGAGGGTTAGCAATGTCATTAAATCACAATCACACTGTGGTGCAATGTTTTTAGTGTGTGTGTGTGTGTGTTTTGTCCAGATATGCGTGTCTACATTTTACGTGTGTTTCTTCAGACCTTTAGATCAGTGTGGTCCTGCTATGTTTGATTGCATCATGATTGGAGCACTCAGCAGGTCATCAGCGTCTGTGTCTCCAACAAACAGGGCCACAGCAGCCTGTACTTTTCCACTGATTTTAATGAGCACGCAGGGACCGGCCTCTGAAACGACAGCAAGATTTCACCGCTTCCTGGCACCGCGTTGTCTCCTCAGTGTTAAACAGGGTGATGCAGGCGTGCTTTCTCAGCTGATCGAGGCCGTTTCACATGCGAATAGACGCCCGCAGACGTCCTCACCTGCATGCACACACACGCCGAGGGAGAAAGCAAGCGAGAGATTCCAGGAGCTGAGGTGACACACTGAACTGATGTAAACAGCCTTGCTCTCTCTTCCTGTTTCAGTCTTATACACACACATCTGACCTCAAAATAAGCAGCGATAAAACCATGAATTTCAACATAAAGTGCCATAAAGCACCGATCAACCTGTGGGGCCCAGATGTTGTTTACAGACAGCAGCTCCAAATTGAGATCTTGCAACATAAAACAGTGTGAAACAGGATTAGTTTAGAAACCTGCACCACCTTTAAATACATTATTATATCTAAAGGCTGAATGTTTACACTGGACTTTTGTTTTACTTATATTCTTATTAAAACCAGAGACTGAAACATTCAGATCCTTTACTATTATATCCTTTCCGAAGTATTAATACTAAACTAGTGAAGTATTCCACTACAAGTAAAAGTCCTGCATTCATTTTTTTCCCTCTGTTAAAGTATAGGGAGTCTAATTTATTTCAGGTATCAAAAGTAAAAGTACACATTTTGCTGTTGCAAGTGTTCCCTGTCAATATTTTACTATTATGATCTGATCTGGATAAGTCTTACTGCTGCACTAATATCTCTCTTTTATTTTAGTGCTCTAGATGTTAAAGGCTGAGCTCATTTTAAGTACATCACAAACCATCAGGAATGTTAACCCCCATTTATGTTTAAATAAATTATCTCTTTAATTGTAAAATGTATCGTCACAAAGCAGGCCTCTGTTTTCTGGAGATACATCGTTGTCACCTGACAGTAACAAAACGGTCGGCTGCTGAAGGTTTTGAATAATTTAAGTCGACTCTGATTTCACACTCACTGTCCCTGAACTGGAGAAGTCAGACTGCTGAAGCATAACATTGGCTAAACAGTGTGATGTGTGACTTTTTTTTTTTTTTGGCATTAATAGTGTCAATAGGAGACGGCAGAGAGCTGTGATGAAATGAGGGGAGAGGGATGGGGGATGATGTGCGAAACAAAGGAAGGCAGCTGGTCTGCTGATTTAAACTCCTCGGCCACCAGGGTGACCTGTTGAATAGTCTCTCTGTGTGGAGAATGGAGAGGACAGCTACTGCAACCAAGAGCCCCTCTGACAATGAGTATAAAAATCAAGATAGAGCTACACAATTCAAAACTCAGCGCTGCAGACTATTTAGACTGACTTTTCTTCAAAATTTAAATGGGACACAAACTTTTCATTCTCATCTCTCAAGAGTTTAAAGAAAGTCAACTGGACTTGATTAAAGTTGACTTTCTTCAAACTCTCAGGAATTACCATGAACTGGATGACTGAATATCTCCACAGATAAATCTCACAGTAACTTTTTTTGTAAACATAATCCTACATTTTTATCTGTATCTGATTTTAGGATTACCTTTTATCACAATTCACACATAGAAAGTAAACAACAATTAACAAAGGAATATTTTTACTAGATAGGTAAACATCTTCTAGACTTTCTCTGTGCATGTTGCAAATATTCTCCATTTTTTAACTTACTTAAATACTAGAAAAAATAATCACATTGGGCATACTGTCTGCATCTTTATATTATTGTATTTCTTTTTGCGTGGTTTTATCTAATCTATGCTTCTGATCCACAATGCTGTCTTTCACCTTTTCTTATATTTTTGACTTGCTATGTTTATTTTTTATGCACCAACACACCAAGACAGATTCCTGTGTGCAAAAACCTCCTCTGGAGTAATACTACTAAAAACAACACAACAACAATAACAAAACATATGTGGATTTAAGGGAAGGTGGGACCACTCTCGAATTTCCTGGAAGTTTACTCTAGCTCTGACGTGCACCGTGTAACCAAACGCTGCCTCTCCCCTGTTAGGCTGGAAAATCTGGAAACACCATCAGAGATGTTCTGCCCCTGACCCACAGAGGCTGGATTTGGCAAACTAAATGTTCAACCATGTGAGCCTACATTTGCTGTCATGCGTGTTCATAATAACTTGCATAGTTTCTTTTTTTTGCAGCTGCGGGTTTTAACTTCTCCATCCAACATCATGTGGGTGTTTTTTTCTTTTGTTGTTTCTTTTGTCTCCTTTTCTTTCAGCCTTTTTTTTCTCCCCCCCAACTCAACCCTTTCGTTTTGTTTCCGACGTCCCGTGAACGCGTCGCGGCTTCACGCAGCGCCCCTCTGTTTATTTTCAGAGCGGTGACGTGAACGCCGCACTCCTCCTATATGAGGCCCGTCAGACGGATGCTGCGCGCTGATTGGCCGGCTCCTGTTGCTGTAGCTGCTTGTGTCGTCGCCGTGGGGGGAGGGGGGGTTGGCGAGTGATGATGGAAGGAGGGAGGGAGGGAGGGAAGGAGGGGGCGGTATAAAAACGCGCTCCCCAGCTCCGTCAGCCTCACTCTGGAGGAGGAAAGTGCAGAAGGGAGGGTCAACAAACGTGGCACTAAGGGAACAACTCCCCCTCTCTTCCTCGGCTCCCTGTATTTACCAACAACAGGCGTCTGTTTCCCAGCACTGCACCGTCCTGGTACACGGACCCCCTCGACCCCACTTTTCCCTCTACCTCGACTAAATAAATGCCAAGAGAAACAACCCGAGCGACAACAGACGAGGACCGCAGCTCAGAGGTGGAGAGAAAGAGTCGGACGAACACGTAAAGAGGGAAAAAAAAACCCAAGACACGGACGCACGGAAGCCGTCGCCGTTGCCTTTTTTTCTCAATGCATACCCTTTGTGCCCGGGGAACGATGAAACCAGAGATCAACGCCGCCGTCGGATTTCTGTCGAGATTTCTGAGGGTAAAAGGACACGTAAACGATCGGCAGGTCCAAACATTCAGCCAAAGCTTACAGGACATTTTGGCAGGTAAGGAAACCCAACGAAAACACGATTTTACGCACCAAAAAAACGCACCATATCATCCAGTAAAACCTCAGATGTTAAAGTTTATCGTTTATTTGAGCGGCAAAGCGTTAATTTCTGCTTTTAATCGGCTTTGGAGCGAGTCAGGAGGAGCCTTTCTTTGTTCTCACCAAGTATCACAAACAGCGATACCGACGCGCACCAGCGTTTGCGCACACTCAGAGAGGGAGGAAGAGAGCGAGAGAGGGGGAGGGAAAAAAGACGAGCGAGTATGAATTCGTCGACGATTAATTTGATACATTTTGATTTTTTTTTTCTAAAACAAAGAGGATGGTTTGGTTAGTTAGTTACTTTTGTTTGGAGGAAGAGAGAGAAGAAAGGAGGAGGGAGGGGGGAAGGGGGGGTGCGCTTGGCTCAAACAAGGAAGTGCGCCTCGGTCGATGAAAGCTCTGAGAGGAGCGAGCAAAACAGCCCCCAGTGAGTCTGTGAAGGCAGCTCAATTACGTAATGCGATGGGCGAAATAGGTTAATAACGAAAACAACGCCTCATATCGGACCAACCATTCCATTTTGGCGCTCTTTATTACATTTTTACGCACAACATCCAATCTGACGCATCATATTTTGCGACTTTTGTTTTGTTTTTATCATAAATTACACACATTTTGTTATTGTTTTAAGGATTTAGCATTTTGATCTTGTATCTTCATAGTTTTGTTTTTCCAAATTTTGTCATTCATTTTTAATTGCCTCAAACGCAACACACTCACTGTTAGCACTTTGTGGAGAAGGATTTTTTTCTCGATGTATTTCTCAGGAAGTCCAGCCCATACACATTCATACGTCAATCCAAGAGACAAAATGAGCATTATGAGTTTTTTATCTCATTGTTTCAGCGGAGGGGGTTGGTTGTGTCTCATTTCCTGCCGTAAACACATTCCAGCCTCTATAGCTGCCATACATCTGCCTCCACTGAGCACATAAAGCAGCTGATGACCTACATTTCTCCAGAACAAAAGAAGCCACTAACAGTAATGGAAAATGTTATAGATCACCATATGAGTGTAGTATAATATAGTAGATTTTATGTTATTGTAGTCAAAAAGGACAATAGAATAAGTCAAAGTGCTTCAATCTAACTGTATCTGAAGCAAATAGTGTGTTATAGAGGGAAGAAGGTTTTTTTGGTGTAACAATTGTTTTATTCAAAGCAAATCTTTAGTTGGATCTCACTGAAATGCCTGCAAGAGCTCAGTTCGAGGAGGGTGTTTATAAACAGACAAAAGTTGGGTGCTGAATGGAGTCTGCTTTGTGTGGGGGAGGGGATGTTTTGGTGGGCGCCTATAGGAGGACGTTAAAGATGGAGGCAGCTCAGAGTAATCGGAGGAAATGGAAGGGGAAATCCACCGGAACGAAACAAACCCACCCTCTATTTACTGTGCATAAAAATTAATTATATCAATATAATTACGATTTTAAGGTTTGATCTGTTATGTGCAAGACTAGTTGTTGTACTAAACTGTCTTGAAACTAAAAGGTTGCTTTGGAAAAATATGGTTAAATATGGCTTATTTTCTGCGTGTGTGAAAACAAGGTGAGTGTGTGGTAGTGTCCCGTGAGGCTCGCTGCCACTAAACTAGGCCAGTCGGGGCCCTTTTTGTTCACAAAAAAACATCACAGCCACTCACTATTGTGTCTGCGAGCTGAAAAGCAGCGTGCCTAGTGTTGCCGCTTGTTTGTCCTGAGCGAGGGGAAGTGGGGAAATTAGGGCCAGTGACCAGATTGAAACCGCAGTGGTTGCGTCACTGTAGCTGGAGAGAGATTTCTATTCTTCCTGTTTATCAGCAACATTGTGATTTGATGGTCCTTCCCCCAAGAAGGTTGATTCACGTGGAAAGCCCCCTCAACAACACGACCTGCAAATGCAGAATCCACAAGTTTTCTTAACGATTTGGGCATTCGGGGTCAGCTGCATTGAATAAACAACCCAGTTTCGTTAAACTCTTTACCCTCCCACACACACACCTCCCTTCTCTTCCTCCCGTGTGCCCTCGTTTTTAAGAATAGGCCCCGTCAAGCTGATCCTCTCCCAGCTGCTCCAGGGTTTGTAGGTGGCTGCCTTTTGTGGCCCAGTCCGAGGCTGAAAGATCATCCAGCCCCCCCCCCCCCCCCCTTGCTCTTTCACGAGTGCCAGCCCCTCCATTAGCTCAGCAGTATACAGCCCTCTGTGATAAGACACAGGGGGAGGAGGGGAAGGAAGGAGGGGGGTGTTATTATGCTGTGGATGCATACAGGTGGCCTCCGGGCCCTCATCCTGAATGCTGGCCTACTTCACTTACCCTGTTTTTCACTGGCCACAATGAAATTGGCGTCATTGGAAATTCAATATGGATGGGTCAGATTGGAGTAAATTCAGGGTGGGGGGATATATGTGTGGAGAGGTTGTTAAATCTGAACAAAAGAGGTGTAGAAACTATCAGAAAGAGGGGGACATCTTATTTTTATCTGCCAAAAGTAAACTTGCAAGGAAAGAATGAGCCACATTTCACTTCCTCAAACACCGAGAACCAGACAGCCAACGGTCTACGGTTCCTCTCATCAGCTTAACCACTAAAATGCCTGAAGCGTTCGGTGAGTGGCGTCTCTCTGAACCACTAGTTTCAGTGCGCCATGAAAACTTCCACACAGACAAGCCGAAAGAAAAATAGGATCCTCTCCCTTTAAGAGGCGGAGTCCGATGTCCCAGATGGCTGGCTGGGACTTAGACACTTTTGGTGGGTTTTTTTTTTTGTTCAGCCAGTCATGAGAGACTTTGTGACACTGATGACGGCCAGGGGAGGGATTGTGCAATTCAATGGCCCTCTTTTTTTGTCACGTAGGCCCCGGGAGCTGCTGGCCCGCCTGTTTATGGCTCCTTATCAGGCCTGTAACAGGTGGTGATGGGTTTTTTTTCCTCCCTTTCTTGTTCCACTGCACACAACTACGCCCTGCTCTTTAGTGTAAATAAGAACATATTAGCTACAGGTATATCTGCCATTTGTAAAGCTTTTTTTTTTCTAAAGTAACATAAGGGATAGATTTACATGGTGACTGTGGCCAGTGCTTTTTGCATAATTATGTATCTGATTATTTATTTTAACATGTCAGGTCACATCTTGTTTTATAATCTCTTAAATTGCTTTCTGGCAAAAATGGTACGAGAGATTAAGATCTGCTGCTCTTAATCATTGAGTCCCACTCTTGTTTAAGATTTGGAGACAATCCAGATGTACACACAGTCAGAAATGTTTTGTTTTAAGATTACATTGCCCAAACATTTAGATGATTTTAAAATGGTTATAATAACAAAGATTGCAAATTTACTTGGCCTTTTAAAATATCCAGTGGGTTTTAATTACTTTTATTATGTTCCTATCTTTAAACAAGGAGATTTTACAGCCATAATATGTTTATTAAATCACATAGACATCTATCACAAAGTACACACTGTCCTTTTTATGTTTTGACCTTTGTTCGACATCACTTTACTGCATCAAGCTCACAGACATGAGTGATGTCTGTGGTCTTGTTTCTGTTTATTACAGCAGATACTCTGCACTTTTCCTTTCTTTTGCACTTGCCCCCCTCGGCCTTCATCAGGTTGTTTTTTGTAATAAAATGTGGTTTAGGCAATATGTCATGCACTGATCACACCGGCACTAAACTTCCCCTCCACCCTCTTTGTCTTCCCTCTCTCCCTGCAGAGCAATACAAGCACCACTGGTTCCCAGACAGGCCCTGCAAGGGCTCGGGTTACCGCTGCATCCGCATCAACCACAAGATGGACCCCCTGGTGTGGCAGGCAGGCCAGCGCATCGGCCTGACCATCCAACAACTCTACCTGGTGCTGCCCAGTGAGCTCACGCTGTGGGTGGACCCCTTCGAGGTGTCCTACCGCATCGGCGAGGATGGCTCCATCTGCGTCCTGTACGAGTCGCAGCCCTGCCCCCCAGGATTGCCGGGAACCACCACCGCCGGCACCCCCTCAGGAAACAGCGGGGCGATGAGCCCCATGGTGGACAGTCACATCAGCTGCAAGGAGGAACTGATGGTGCTGGGCAGAACCAGTCCCTCCAAAACCTACAATATGATGACTGTGTCCAGTTAAAGAGGCACAGCGTCACCCCGGCCTACTTTTTTTGTTCAGGGTCACGCCGTGGCTGGTCAGATCATGTGGCCAGACCAGGGTGAGCCTTTTTAAAGCTAAGAATATGAAATGAAATAGTGAAAGAAGAAAAAAGAAAAAGAAAAAAAACAGAGGATGTGGCCTATCGTCCAGGTGATGGAAACCTTGTAGGTTTGATATTTTTTACCCTCTCTCCCCCATTATCATCTGTTCTGTTGTGTCATTGGATCAGCTGGGCACTCCGTTTTTATAGGAGAGGCTTTGTGGAAATGGAACTGTTGGGGCAGCTAAACCAACCAACCAACCAGGAACCCCCATGGAGACTGGCTCCGTCAACCCCCCACCCCACCCCACCCAACCCCACCCCTCAACTGTAAACAACATGGTGATTAGCTCCATCTCTGAAGGGGCTATCATTGACTTTGCACTTTTCTTACTTGTGGTTACTATGGGTACATGTTCAACACACCACCGCAAAAACACCAAAACTTAAATTGTAAGGCTTTTTTTTAAAACCAGGAACCACCCCTTCAATTACTAAAATCCAGAGGTTATTCAATTAGCCATTTTTCATTAGTTTTGCTTTTCCTGGGTGGGGGAGGGAGGGGACATCGAGGTTCAGACCAAGCCTTTCACCACCCGAGCTCAAGGTAAAGAAACGCCCACTGAGAGCATCTCTATTTTCTAGTGTAAAAAAAACTTTTTGGACCACAGGGAATTGGTTTTCTTTATCTTGCTGCTGGGGAAAAAAAGGCTCTCAGTCTCAACATCTCCCCCACCCCATCCCCCACCTTTGTTTTTTTTTTCCTGCCATCAACACCAAGCTCCAGAAAACCCTCATCTCAATCGTCTCTTTCGGCCTGTATGTAAGTGCAAGTGGAATGTGTTGTGACACCTGTTACCTATGGATACCAGTGTGTCCTATTGCACTGTCGCCCTCCCATCACCCACGTATGTGTAGCTTTTTCCGGGGGAGGGCGAGGGGACTCTGTCTCCTCCCCCCCTCCCCTCAGTTAATGAATGTTGTTGAAATTCACAATCAAGTTCCTGTGTTGTCGAGTTTGCCCCCTTTTTTTCCTTCCACCACTTTGTCATCTCCTGCATCACCAAAATTCAAAGTGTAGCAAAAAAAGGGGGGGCCTGTTTAACCCAAATTTCGGTCATGTGGCCCTGTTAGAATTGACATTGAATGCACTTTGACGTTAGATTGTGTGGGATGTGTACTTTTTTGTAGAGAAGATCGCCTGCATTCCATCCATTCGAATGTCATCTTTTCACACCGTTTTTTATTGCCCTCCTCATTTTTAGCCGTTTGTTCATACTGTAGCTCCCACGTTGAGATAGGCGGATGTCTATTAAATCGGGAGTGCGCAACTCTGGATTTCAAACTTTGTTTTTAACACTGTATTTGTGAACATTTCAGAGCTGTTGATTTTAGGTGGAGAGTATTTTTGGTGGTATGTTAGAAACATTCTGTCATCCGTTCATATGGCACTGTTCGCTCTGGCAGGATGCAGAGCTAAGCTGTTTTTTCCCCCCCAGACACACACAGATGGTGATTTGTGTTGCTGATAGAAAAAAAAAAAAGTTGGTCTGAAAGGTCTGGACTAAGTGATGACTGTGTGAGACTTTGGCCAAAGGGAGGTCTGGAGCGCCGACTGTTCAGAGATTAATTTAGACTTGAATTAAAAAACACCGGGCCTTGTCAGCCTCCTATTTTCATTTACATTTAGCTATTTCCGAGGTCTTGTAAAAGGGAGAGACGTATCCTTATGTGTGCATTGGAGGTGCATAGCCTTACGAAGACCTCATTGTCACGACTTACGAGCCATTTGTGATTTTTAAACCAATATCAGGCTTAATGTGAACCAGCCTGGTTCAGCGTGCTGCCCGGACCCTCGCCTGGAGGCGTCCCCCTTTTCCAGCATGGCAGCTTCAAATCCACCCCTCCCAATGTGTGCGGAGGGGGGGTTAGAGTGCCTCAAGTGCCACATATCACCCCTCAGCTCAGACCTCCTGTTCAGCCAAAAGCAAGCCAGCATGCTGCTAGCTGACCCCCTGTGGATGCAGGTAGACTTAATGTGACACATATCATCATCCATCACCGCGGGGAGCTGGGTAAGGAAGGCAGGGACGGGGAGCTGGTGTGAGAGAGGGCGAGGGGGGAGGCCAGGGCCGGACTCTTCTTGTCCAGGGCAGCTAAAATCCCTCCAGCCTCCTCCCCCCCTCTGGACTTATTCGACATCTCCCGCCCTGACCAGAAGCCCACAAAACTCCCTCAGCTGTGATGGATAAATAACCAGCACACGCGCTTGGCGTGCTCAAGCTGCACAAGGGGGGCTAGTGAGAGACGAGGAAACATGGATCAAAGATGAAGAATTGAGGGTACTAGGCCATTGTTTTCTGTTTTTCATCTCACTGGATTGCGCTGCACTTGATTACTGAGTTTGAGTAGCGACTTTGTTTACATGCATATGAAAGGATGTGATGGCTGTCTGACGTACCCCCACTTCACTCCCGGTTCTGGGGGCTGAGCGGTTACCGGCAAGCTGGAGCAGATGCTGGGGGGGGCGGCTTTCGGATGTCGCCCGGTCCTTAGCCGCTGGCCAAATCTGTCACGGCAGGCTGGTTCACCAGCTCATCACCAGACCTATGGGTGTTTAAGCTCCCCTAAGCTTAAGAGAGGATCATGGGTAATAGAGCTATAGCCTTTGACGCACTGCAACCCCCTAACACCTCCCCTCCCCTCCCTTGCTCTCTGCTGATACTCCCTTCAGCAATCTGTGAAAAGCAGTGATTCCATGTTGGCCAGATGGAGAGGAGCTCGCTGGGATGGGAGCCCAGAGCTTTGGTTTCCATGGTGGACACCAGTTTTAAAATCACGCTGCTCCATTATAGCTTTTTTTTTATTAATGTCATGTGACAAGATGTTTTGAGATTGGTCTATATTTCCGAAGCGAGATGATCGTCTCGTCTCACTTTTCTCTAGGTGTATTTTATGGTCACACTGGTAGATTTTCCCATCTTTCCACTCTGCCATCCCAATTTCCCTCCTCTTCATCCTCCTTTTATTAAGAGGATTTTTAGTCTGGTGATCTAACCCACTTTTTATCAGACCTTGTTTTTAGAGCTACAAAAAAAAAATCAAAAAATTAAACCCAAATCCCCTTCGACGCCTTCTCAACTATACTACCACCCGAAATGGTTTAAGTCCTCAGTAATGATTATTTAAATGGCATCCATTCAGCTTGTGCTCACATAGGTTTCAGAATTGTCGTAAGAGTGCTTTGAGTAGTCAGAGGTAAAATAGCACATAAAATGCACTAAATATGTCAAGTTGAAGTCGTGTGACATTTTTCTTTGAGACGCGAGGAGTCTCTCCTGGAATGTATTGCCAAACTCAGGCCTCGGACATTCAATAAATACCCTTGTGGAAAAAGTTGTGCATGTTAAGACATGAAACAGGAAGGGAACAGCAGTTTTGTTGTTGTTGTCGTCAAAATTGTCATTGATTAGTTGAATTATTGCCACTTTCACATTTGAGGTGTTTTACATATTGTAGAATGTATTGTAACTGTACAACAAATGGTAGAGTACATAACATTACACATGGGAAGTGCCAATAATTGCTATCCTGAGGTGTTTTTAGATGTATTCCTTTTTTGTATTTCATCTTTTAACATGGATAACGCTTTTAGTAAGTGAAGCCATTTGTGATGGGAGTGTTGGCAAGGACCAAAGTTGTTTTGGTAAAAAAAAAAAATAGTTTCCATGATCTGTAAGTGTAGACGTATCCTTTGTTTTGTTTTTTTTTCTTTTTTCTTTTTCTTCATTTTTTTCCTTTTTTTTTTTCTATTTACCTACAAAACCAGAAAATAGACAAAAAAATCTGAGCTTACCCAAGAAGAAAAGCTGTCTATCTTGTGATCTCATGTCAGTACATCTTTATCGTGTTCAGTTTCTTTTCCTTGGGTATGTTGTGATGAACTGCTGTAAATTTGTACAGTTCATGTAAATTGATTGTGCGGAAGTTGTACAGATTTCTATATTTTGGAAGAAAAGTTTTTTTTCTCTGTAATAAAAGATTTCCTATCTTGGCATCATATCCCCTGTGAGCTGTGTCATTATTTACTCCAGTATTTAATATCATTTAAATAATGACTTTTACAACTCAGAGTCACAGGCACACAATCATTGAATTCAACAGCAGAGACTTGTAGTGGATCTTAGGCTCTTGAAAAGAAAAAGCTACAGCCAAAGTGCTGATGCTGCGGCCCCGCTGAGGCCCAGATTGGAATTTGACCTCCAAGTGTTTGAGGCCTAAGTGGGCCATCTGTGCCAAAAAGACTGGAGAGCAGATCAAGTCAGCAGTTCTCGAGCCTTGCTGACACTCGTCCCTCTCTCGGGACAGTAGACCGTACTTTGTGTGCAAATTTATTTTTATGTCACGCATTCTATAAGCTCATTATCTAACTAGTTGCTAAATTTCATGAAGGAGCGGGGTTCAAACGATGCCGCTGTTTGTGTTTAAACTGCTGTGGAACACAGACACGCAGACGCAAATTGAGAAAATCTACTGCGCTGATGGACTTAGATGATGACTGTCGGTAATGTTGATGTAGCTCCGTATTTTGGGAGCAACTGTGGAACATTTCATAAGCCCTTTGCCTCTTTCCCGTAAAAGGAAAAGAGGCAAAGGATCAGCAAATCCAATCACTTCCAGTCCAAGTGTGCATGATGTTTTCGGACACTTGGAATAAAACTCAGTGTTCCATTCTCCATCTCAAATGGAGCCGCCGGTGCTTCCACCTCTTCAGTGATGGGATGCAGCAGATGGTTCAGCTTGCAAGGATTCTCTCAAAAATTTTTGGGGGAAGAAAAACGTGTCAACTCTGCCGATAATGCACAACACCGCTGCACCCGAACGGGCTGACTCTGCAAAACCCAGAGTTTGGATTAAGACTGCAGTCCTGTGCGGCACTGTGAATCCCCCAGGTTGCTTAGCAGCAGGCGGAAAAAGAAAAACATTTGGCTCGTTTGGACACACAGACAAAGGAGGGAACGAGAAGAGCTGGTTTAGCTGGAGCCGAGGGCGTGGGGGCAGAGGGCACCGAGAGGGAAGGTGACTGGGCTTGAGTTTAAGTCAGAGCTTTACCTCTCCAAACACTGGCTGGCACGAGGCCTGGGCAGCTGGGGCGTGTGGGTATTGTAGTTTTGAAGTTATTGGGGTCTGTCAGCATGAATTAACAGCGAGAGATTTCAGTCATATCTGGGCCACGGGCAGTTGTTTGGGCCGCTAAATTTCCCTGTTCGATCTCTGTGCAAGCGGGTCAAAGATTCCCAGGGTGTGTCCCACTACATGGCCCAGTGTGGTTTCTTTTGTATGAAAATATCATCTGGTGGGGAAGTGGAGAAAGAGCCGTCCAACAGTAACAAAAAGCACAGAGTGATCCAGATTTAACAGGATTTTGCAATCCTCCCCGGACAGGGTTTTGCAATAACTTGATGATTTGAGCAAGATGTTTTGACACGTTTTTCATCCCTGAAAAATAAGAAGAGGATTGCAGTGGGAGGGTTTGTGCAGAAATCATTCATTTTGGTATTATAGGTATTTAGGCAAATACTATTGGAGCACAAAAAGTGTTTATTTATTTATCAAAAAGATTCATTCATTCATTCTTCAGTATTTGTTTCAAATTTCCTGAAGGCAGGCCAAAGTATGGAAATGAACTTCATTATCATTTTATGGAAATTGAGAAAAATATGACATCAGCAAAACATCCTCAGACGGTACAAAGTCTCTATTCACTTCATTCAAATTCTGTTGCAACATAATGTCAGAATATTATCAAGTTGTCATCTAAGAATTGCACCGGAGTTTCAGCTTGGCACTGATGAAACAGCAGTGTAATATTTTCTGCCCTCCCCCTCCCACTCACATAGCAACAGAGGTCACCCGGTAGAGATGGCTTGATTAGATAGAAAGCTCTGGAAGGTGTGGCTGATTACCACGGAAAGATAAGGAGGCTACCTGGTAAGATCGTAACAGTAAGTGTGATGCCTTCACACAGCAATAGCATGAACAGAGTCATGCCACCTCAGCCTGTGTAAAGTTATTGACCCCAACACTGACTGAACTTCTCCTCAATCATTTTATATTCACTTTTTTTGACAGTGCATATCAGCTTACTCTGCCTTGCACCAAAGCTGTGCACCTCGGAGTCTGCAACAACATCCACGTGCGGCTCGTCTGAATGTTGTGTATGAGCAATATGTTGCTGTCTAAGAACAAAGGCATGGTGAGTGACAGTGTAGGCTTGTGTTGTCTGCTAACGGGGGGAAGGCAAACATCTGGGACCCGCTTTATTGCCAGCCAATGTAGCCCTCCTGCAGAGAGTGTGTGTGTGTGAGTTTATGCTCCTCTGCCTAAAGGACAAAAGCTATGCCACAGCTGCATAAGTCACACAGCCCCTTTTTTTCCCAAATGCGCCTCACACTGTGGGCTTTGTGTGGGTTTGGGGTATTTCACTACTTCTCAGAGTCAGGGGTGGGCAGCATGACGAGAGATTGATTTCACTGTTTTGATGTCACCGTTCGCAGTCTCTCCCTGTATGATAGAAACTCTTATCAAATGTGCATCCAGGGCCAAACACTTCAGGACTTGTAACAACTGAAAACCACAGCTGCGCACTACTTCAGGGTGTTTTTTTTCCATTTGGTTTCCACTTTATTAGTGTCCTTGCGCTCCTCAAGTACGTGTGCGTCATTTAGGAGCCAAGGACAAGTCGAGTCCTCATTGAAACAGAAACCCTGCCCTGCCTTTGTGAGTCTCCAGGGTACAGAGGCTACACCACCACCACCACCTTTCTCTCCCCTTCCCCTCAGGGCACTATTCATCCTCAGCGCTGACATTTGCTCTGCCCCTGCCACACACGCCCTTCCCAAAAGCATCCATACAGGGACAATGAACGAAACAGAAGACAGTGGGGACAAAGACCTCCAGCTCGGGCCGGACACGTCACTAATGCTGGGCGGACTGACTGAGGGGAAGAAAATTGATATGCCCTTCTTTTTACTCTCAGAAACACCCAATGTCACCATCTGTTTGAAGGTAAAGTTTCTTTACTTCCAGACTGCAGCTACAGTAGTGGTTTAAAGTATAATACAGACTTGGTGTGGTCAGGGTTGAACGGACCAGACCGTACCACTGTCAGGGGATCCCCGGATGTCGCTGCTTTCATCAAAAATGCAAATGTGTTCCGAATTGTCTTTATACATAATGAATGCCAAATATGTGATGTAATTTGTGTTTTGCAGCCACAGCAGCTGTTGGAGAAACATCTGTCTGGACCGTACGTGCTTCCCTGAGCTAGGCAGTCAGGTCTTATACCTCCTCGTACGTGGAGAGAAGATATCTTTTTATGGCAACTGGGAGAAAGAGGTAAAGTAAGAGCGCGTGATTTGATCTGTATCTCCTCACGGCCTATCTGCAGCAGCTTCCTCATGCAAAAATAGATCATCTCATTACTCAGCCTCTTTATCTCCCTCTATGTCCTGTCTTTTTCCCCGGATTCTTCTCATATCACTTCTTTACCCCCCACCCTTCCTTCCCCTCCTTCATACTCTCCACCACCCTCCGTCTATCTTTATCCCCCCTTCTCCAGGCCGCTGGTGTCACCTGTCAGCTCACACTCCCTCAGCAGAGGAATTCATCCTCGAGTCTGGCACCAGGCCTTATTGGGGTAAGGTGAGGGGTCTCAGGGGGGAGTCATGTGATAGAGAGTGTCTTTGTATGCACAGCAACCTTCTGTTTTCCTGGCTTGGTGTGCAAGAAATGAAAGCAAAAACAGCAACAGAGCTGCAAAGACAGAAGACTTGTTTTATGGGGCACATTTGTGAAAGTATAAGTTAATTTCCTGTATAGACGGAGTTTAGTGACTGATTGTTGAAGCATGCCCACTACTTGGATGGGCTGTTGGTTGAGACATCAGAACAAGAGATGAGCATCTGCAATAGAAAATCTATGGTCAGTTGATGAACATGCAAAATACAAATCTTTGTGCACAAAAAGTGAGTGAGAATTTCAGAGCTTGATATTTTGTTTCATGCATCACCAGTAGTGAGTGGAGCCTGATGCTTTTGAATGTTTTGTACAACGTGGATAAAACATTCAGGAATTTAAAGCGGTTCACTTTCAGATTCTGGGTCAGTCATGGATGAACTCAGCCATTATGGTAAAAAAAAATATTTGTGCAAAATTGCAACAACAGAGCATTTTTGTTTCACTTCAGCCTGAATGTGTCTGACTGGCCTCTGCTCCACAGCAACTGAGGTCAATGTTTTTAAAGCCAAGTGCCATATCAAACTGAACTCAGAAATGTAGCTGAAACAATTAAAACTACTGGTAGTCATTTAAGTTTGCGGTTTAAATAGCTTGGGAAGTTTTTGGTTTCTTGATGAATATAGGTCCAATATTCATTTTATCTCTGCTTTGGTCTTCACTAACTCCTTAGAGAAATACTGTGGGTCATTTATAGCTAAATACTGGTAGGTAGTTAGCTTACTGGAGAGTTTGCTGGGGTTGGAAATTAGGTTTTTAATTAGAGAGCTGTGACAGTAAATCAGAACAGTAAAGTTGTGGGACATAAAATCAGAAACAATTAGCTGAAACAACCTCAACAACAACTTCTGGGTTCACTGTGAATTCACCACTATGACAGTCCTCTCTCACATTAGACTTCACCATTCAATCATTTGTTTGATATAAAAATATTTATTAATGCAACTGTGATATATCCAAGAGATGTGTATGTGTCTATGTGGATGAACTCTGAGAATGCCACTAAAAGAGATGTTTAAAAAGAGGATTTAAAAAGAGGAGTAAAAAAGTAGAAAGAAATCTGGACCCAGCTTCTCTTCCCACTTTGCATCTCTTACAGAGAAACAAACTCAAACTGTGTTTATGTTTTTAGAGTCCCACATTATGTTTCTAACAAGCAGCAGTGATACCAACAAGCTCTGCGCCCTAATGATAAGCTAACAGGCAAACCACCGCTGATGTCTTCATCCGTTTGTATTCTCCCACATATGGTTATCTGAAAGTCAGCGGTCAGACACGGAGGCAACATATTCCTGCGGTCGGCCTCTCCCAACCAGTAGGCAACGCTCTCGACAACTCCGAGGGAGAGCAAGAGAGAGAAAACCATCCACCCTAAATATAGCCTGGCCTTGGGGCTCAGCAAGAGGCCCTCTGCAGGAGGTCCGGGCCACACACACACACACACAGAGGTGCAAGTATGTATACATGCACACACACGTTCAGAAACACACATGCACTAACAGACCTGTGCCTCTATATAAAAAGGACAGAGTCACTCACACAGGCTTGGACTGAAGACCACTCACATCAGTGGCCGTCTGTGTTTTTTTTTTCCCCCTCTGACTGCGAGAGCCGTTAGGAAAGCGACCATTTCACAAACACCAAAACACGAGGCTCACATCCTCAAATTCCTCATCTGGACTGTTTCTGACTCGAAGCTGCTGTTGCGTCAAGTGGCACAGATCTAATTTTCTGAGGACTGTAACTCTGGTGTCGATGATCAGGGTTTTGCAGATCGCTAGAAATGTATTCTCTCAGTTCGGCAGCATAAGAAAAACAATAAGAAAAAATCCACCCTGTGCTTTTTTACCCCAGAGCACGTGTTCATTTAAAGCCCCTGCTGCTTGTAAACACGACGCAGCCTGCTAACCTCGCACCACATGAGCGGCCTGCTGTGCCTCACTCGCTTCACTGTACGGCTGGTGGAGGTGTTGGCTTGGTTTGGTTTTCTCGTGGTTTGGTTTAGTTTTCTGAGAAACTGACAGGAAAAAGGCAAGAGAACACAACGCCTCAGCTGTTTCCTGTTTTCGCTGATGGCAAGATGTAATCGAGCCAGTGAGAGGCAACACCGAGAAATGGATAAGAGATACAATGAGGAGATAAAAGATGAATTAGCGAAGGGAATGGGGAAGGGAGAGATCAGGAATTATAGAGCGAATCAGAGATTAGACCCAGAAATAAAATCGGCAGATCGCGCTTCTAAAAGGGAAAATGTGGAGCACAAGGGGGATGAAAATGTGGCGTGAATCAGAGAAAGAGTTTGTGAAAGAGAGAAGAATTATTCAAACTAAAGAGAAAGAGCTTGATTGAGAACTGAGGGGAAATGTACTGAGAGTGCAAGAAAGAAAACAGCTGACAGGAAGATCTGCGCCTCTTCTTCGCCACCGCTATGAACACAGCTGTGCGAGAACACATGCACACACACACACACACAAACACACACCCACACACGCACATTTTATCGAACGACTTCAAAACACCCACAGCCAAGACGCAACAGTCAGCAGCGTCCATGTGTTAGCGCAAACACACAGGCGCAAAATGTACAGAACAAACTGTGCCGAGGTGAAAAAGGGGTACCATGTACAGCTGGCTGCGCAGGTCTACCACAACAAGAGGTAAAAAAAAACCTTTGAGAACATAACAGTCAAAACACTCCTTGCTAAAAGTGTGTACTTCCCATTAACAACACACAGACTCACACACTAATAACATGTTATCAGTTATTTCATTTTTAAACTTTACTGGATAACAACAAGCTGCCTCTTTAAGCGCACGGGGCTTCAAATACAAACAGTTTCCAGAAATTCTGACAGTGACGACAAAACAGCCCAACCTAATTAGTTTATATCCAGTTTAACTCGTGTGCGCTGACTTGGCTCGCGTCTCTGGGTGATATTCTGGCTCCTGTTGCAGCGAGATGTGGCTGATAAAGCGGCAGAACATTTAACGTGCAAAAACAGCCGTGACCTACATAAGACCGTCAGCTTGCTTAATGAGTAACTGTACGAGACTAATTTCCCTACGGGACTAATATGTTACTCATTACCCATATAAGGCCGCACCATGAAAGATAAACAACGTGGAATTGGATAAATAATTAAGGTTATGTATGGTAACCCTCAATCTATGGGCTCAGGTGGATCTCTGTCATTGACTCCATAGGATTTATCACTTCTCCCCATGTGGAGCAGAGCAAGTTTGCATGCACCTCTGTCATTATTTATGAAGTATGATCTTGTCTCCACCAGCTGTTGACATTGTCTAACACTGCCCCCTTATATTTAAAGGTAGCCTCTGTTTCACTAGCAGCATTTTTTTCTCCAACCTGACCCTCTATCAGCTGTTAAGTTAGCCTGACAGCAACTGGTCAAAGAACATTTTGCCAACTGACTCTGTTTTCTTTTGGACTATTGTCTTGTCCCTACTTGTGACATCAAAGGGACTTTACCCTGAGAGGAAGCTGTCTCTGGCTAAAACATATCCACAGTGGGCCCAGCATGGATGTTTTCAAGTGTTTTATTGTCATTTGCACAGATTCATGTCATTTGCTCTCCAATCTTCAATGCCACTGATGAATAGAAAAATATAAATACAGAAATGCAAGTAAATAATATACAGTAA
>JBAJHX010000002.1:6212658-6233774 GCA_037176925.1 Amniataba percoides | reverse complement strand
TGTGTGTGTGTGTGTGTGTGTCCAAGTGTGTGAGTCTCAGTGGTAATGCGACCTTGTCCTGAGTTCTAGGCAAGGCAGGAAAACAGATCCGCTGAAAAGAATTGGAGGAAGTGCACAATACGCTCCCCACAAACACACACAAACACACACACACACAGACACGGTGTGAGAGGATTATACATACACACAGTACATCTCTCTACATATATTCACAGGCTGAACACAAGCCACTCACAGCGCTCTGTATGCCTGTGACAACTTGAATCATCCCGCTTGTCAGTCAGATACTGAACACACACACGCACCCACGGACACACATATACACATTTAATGTGAAAACTGCAGTCCTAGCTGTCCAAAGTAGGGCACTGCAGTGCCCATCAGTCAAGGGCGTCACACAGCAGGAGAGCTTTCATTGAAAAGTGCTGCGCAATTACCGGAAAAGAAATAGCCTCCATAGCCGTCCACCTTTGTCTTCCTGCGCCGGACCAGCTCCCCAGACACACTGAAAGGTCATTATTGGTGCGCGAATGGAGATGACGCCACCTGCAGCCACCGAGGGCTGAAATATCCTGCCAGTTACCTCTACGAGGGACGGTTGCATCACCCTGCCGAACAGGAACATTACCGACTATATTTACCGTCACTAATGGAGGAGACATATTAGATGTTCTGTTCTGTGGAAAACTGGCCAATTTGTGATGGCTTTATTGTGTTCAAGGGTGAACATTTGAAACACTCATGGATATTATCTTGCGATGCGGACGAGGACGTGTTTCCAAGCTCGAACGGGTTGACTTTTCTGAGCGGAAACTGAAAAGTTGAATAGAGACTGCAGGTGACACCAGACATACTGATCTGTGCATGTTGTGCATGTTGACACAAACACTAATTGATTAATTAATTAATATTTTGGCACAAGTCAAATGTTGTACATGATTGATGCCCTAGGGTGAAAAAAGGAATGTGTGGGACTCTTATACTGTTTATGAATGTGGCTTTTGTTTTTTTACATTTACCAGGCATGAAGAATGAGAGCAATATGTGTAAAAGAAGCAGAGTTTGCACTCCAGCCACAGACTCGAATGTTGTTGATAAGTCGCGTGAGCATGAGGCGTTTTTTTTTTTCCCAAGTTTGGCTTCAGATGGAGGAGCTTTTTCAGACGCTGCCAAAGAGCGGAGTTAACAAAGAGCAACAAAACAACAACAACAAAAGAGAAAGCAAAGAAATAGTGTGAGGGAGGATACCAACACCTGCGTTTCTGGGCCTTTGGAAAGTACCCCCTCCTACACACACACACACACACACGAACGAACACACACTCCTCTGAAGAAAAGTGTTGTGTTCTTTCACTCTCATCACCATAGATACCCAGTAGAAGTTCTCCAAAGGGCCCTCGCAACCCACAAAGTAGCCAAATCCTCGCCATTCTGCGTAACCGCCGGCAACAATACATACACTTGTTTGGCCGATTCGTTTTGTAGGTCTCCTTTGTGTATTAGGATGAAGAGAGAGAGAGGAGGGGTGAGGCGGGCTACGGGGGGGTATGGGGTGTTTTCTGTGCTGCTTTTGGACACTTTCTCGGGGCAGCGTGGGCAAAGACAGAGGGGCACATCTGAAGCTCAGCCAGGAGGAGGCCTGAAGCAACAGCCAGCGTGTCTGCGCGCAGGTCTCGACGTTATCTCTCCAGTGTCTGTACCTGCGCTGTGTTTGTTCGGGTGGATATTCAGAGCCTCCCCATTTTTTTCTTTTATTTCCCTTCTTTCTTTTTCTCCCTCCCCAGCTCCAATCCCACGTCTTTTTTTTCCTCTTTGACCTGACCTATAATCCTGCTATCCTTCAATGCCCCACTGGCCCATTGTCCCAGACGCCACATTCTGAATAACACACACATACACACTCACACACGCACAGCCTTGCAGCCTGCTCCATTGTCCTGCCACTGCTGGCCTAAGTCCTAATGCTGCATTGGACTCGTGCCCATGTAAACAAGCTCCTGTCTGTCTATCCGTCCGTCTGTGGGTCTGTCTGCCGCCCTTTTGCATCCATTCATGTCACCGTGATCACTCTTTTCACTTTATTATGCCGCTTTCCGGCTCTCCTCCTCCTCGGTCTTTATGTCCCGACTCGTCTCCCACTCCTCTCTCCGCCGATGCCGTTGTGCTCTCTAAGCTGGGCTGAGCAATTAGTTAATGTACCCTCCACCCCAGGGGTGATTCTGGCACCGCAGACCAGCCGAGCACTCGTCTGTGCCTACGAGTGTGCGTGTGTGTGGCTTTGGCACTGCCACTGAGTGGGGTTGCTGGGCTAACGCCGGCCCATCCAGAGTGTTTTTGGCACTGGCAGCATTTTGGACAGCCCTCACCTCTTCTCTCCGCACGTCCACTCACCCATAGTCGCCAGCCCTCTGTCTGGGGCTCTAGAAAACAGCCTTTTAATTACCATGGGGGAAGAACCAAATGTCTAAGAGATCAATTCATTCTAGTGATACACATTTTTGGCCTGTACTGATTGATTGTATCGTGTTTGGCCCATTGCAAAAACGCCCTTCCTGAGTCTAAATAGCATTTTCTATATTTTTGGCTTCCAGTGCTGATGTGGTTGTGTGAGATATTTAAAATCCATCTCAAAAACAAACGCAGGATCAGACCAGATTCATAACTGCAGCTTTAAAGAGCAGAGTGTTGTGTACACAGTAGAAGCTTTTCTCTAATTCAGGGATTAAAATCGACTTTAGGGCCATTTCGATTGGAGTTATAAACAGACTAACATAACACAGCATGCAAACACAGGCTGTAGATGTCCAGGCTAATCCCACCATAGTCTGTATGTAAACTAATTTCATATTCTTTAGTATACTACAAGGTATATGCTACATTTAAATTCTTCTATTTGTAATTCTTCTGTGGTTGTAGCTGTCATATATTCAAATGTATGCTGTACATTTCTTTGTCTACACTGTGGTATTAATACTGCCATCGACTGCTTGTCTCTTCATCCTGAAAAAGGGATCTCTCCCTAGACAAGTCCTAGTTTACTGACTTAAATATCACAATGCATGCACACATATATAAAATAAATAAATATAAAATACAAACAAACATCCAAATAATGGGCCGTAATTCTCCCAACACATTAATGAAATTACAACAACATCAACATAAATTCTGTGTGTCAGCACCGCACGAGCACAGGCGTCTCCTTTACTCCTTCACGTCTTTGAGTATTTATGCGGTCAGATAATTTCTAAATGGCTGCATGCTCGGTCGTTTTATCGCTTTTGTGCTTCCTAGTGCCTTGCCTATTACAGCCTTATAAATAGAAACGTATTCACAAATTCCAGTTGAGCCGACTCTCCGTGCCGCAGTTTTATCTCAGCCCCGCTTTGATGCCTTTCAAGCCGTGTTTGGCCCTGTGAGGGTGTAAAAGGGCAGGCAGGCGCCTCGCTGGACACCTCTGTAGTTTTCTAAAAGGCCTTGAAGGACGCCCAGCATGTATATCCACTCGGTGCAAACAACAAAGAGAGAGGCTGCGTCACAAAGGGACACCAGCATGGACGAGACGGAGCTCGGAGTACCGCAGGGGGGCGAGTGGAAATGTGTGTGAGCGAGCTTCTGTTTGTGTGTGCGCACATGATTGATTGTCAGCTGAATCCCATTAACAGGCATTGGGCCAATAAGAGCATCTTAGAGTTATTGGGTGTAGCCAATTCAATATATCTCGAGCTTGTGACGTAAAGTTCTGCCCTTGGCCTTCTTGTTTTCTACGTGGGCGCTGGCTTTAACCTTTTTTTTTTTTTTTTTGCACTGACTGCATTAGGTCATGGCTGTGCACAATACATGCAGACAGTTAATGGCCAATGGCTAGGTCAGGAAGGGGGATATGGCCCTTGCGCGTGTCTGTGTGTGTGCATAACGATTAGCGTGTGCGCGTTTGTCTGAAATGTAATGCAGTCGGGCATCGCCAGAAGGACAAAAGACGAGACAGCAGCTCGACCTATTCACCTCCCAACCCCCCATCCTCGCAGACACACACAACACAACATGTTTATTTGTCCATGCTTACCAAATTCATCCATTTCATAAAACAGAACAATCTGGATGTTCGTGCCCTGAAAACAGCGACGTGTATTGCAACCCCTCGCTGTGTAATTACATTTGTGCAGACAGACAGTGGGATGACTCTGATAGGACGCAGTTATATTTATATATTTCTGTTGTTATTCCCCTGCCCCATCGAGAGATGACCCACTTCCACTGCTCGGCGTGTGTGTCTGTCTTGGATAGTGGCAGTGTGAGCTCAACATAGATATTTCACAGCGTGTTTGTCTTTGCGTGTGTCGTTCTCGAGGCAGAGGCGTAGATGGTCGAAGCACGCAAACTCACAGCCGCCAGTCTGTCCTTTGTTGGCGGGATTCTCTTCTCACCTTTGCAAAGCATTCTGCGCTTCTGTACAGTGTTTTTTTTCCACATGTGCATGAGTGTGTGTGGTGGTGAGTGGTTGCTATACTGCAAAATCAGTGATTTCTAAAAAGAAGACACTGAACCTGCATCTGTAAATATTAAATGTATATTAAAATACCACATGCATTGCTATTATGTACCTTTAATTATTATCTCTGTTATCAACACTAGCATAGGAACTAGCACATTAACTTCTATATCTACATAAGCCCTGAAATATATCTATACAGTATATATCGTGCCAGGACTGTTAGCTTGTGTAGCAGCAGTGCTAGTCTGCCCTAACCATTATGAATGAATATACAGCTGAGTGCACAGCCAGGGGGAACACATGCTCTCTTCCAAGAGTTTCACCTTGTTTATAAGGAAAAACAGAACCATGACCACAGCAAAAACCACCCTGCGTATAAATCTCCCAACAAAAGTGATATTATTATGATCCATGGCATTGGCGCCATCCTGTTTTTCTCTCTGGTGCTTAGTGTTTCAGTGTGTGCTATCCCATGGTGCAAAATCCAGGTCTTGTAAAATCTATTTGACTGGTTTTGCCAAAGAAGATTAACAGTAAATGTCCATATTAGGAAAACTAAAAAGGAACTCTTATGAAGAAAAAGGCTGAGTGTTCAATTATCAAAGCACAAATACATTCATGTATTTTCTAAGTGGTGTTAGACATAAAAAATAAGTGCAAATCCTCAAACCAGAGCCAATAGAAACACAAATTAAAAGTGTATTTACTGCTATGATGTGGTGAAGCAAAATTCTCATAAAGTGGAGAGTACTTCAAAAGTATTTGATCACAGTGGTTATTTCTTTCAGCTCTGAGTACCTCAGCCTGGGACAGAAAAAAACTCTTTGAATGAAGGCTTCAAAATTAGATTGTTCAGACTGTATTTTAAGGGAATGACATCATATTGTGCACTTTCATGAATGTAAAACCTGAGTTAGAGCACGACCCCTCCTGCATATATGTCTGTCTTTGTGTGCATTTCCGCGTGTGTTATCTTCTCCTCCGTCCGTGCCGATGTGGCATCTGCTGTGGTCCAGGAGGTGACAGAGAGGTAGCAGCAACCTGAGCCAGGCTGGCTGATGGCCGTCTCTGTGTCCATATGCCCGCTCTGAGGACACACACTCTCCTGGCAGGACACACTCCCACACACTGGACGCTTCGTTACCTCACACACACACACACACACACACAAGCAAACTGCAGTCATAAACAAACACTCAAGCTGCACTGTGTGCGTGGTGCCACATCATCCATGCAGGAGTGTGAAGGGAACGAAAGGGTAGCGGAGGTAACGGTGTGTGCGCTGCCAAATCACCACATAATGGACTGTTCTGGGACCATCCAACCTGCCGGCCATATGGACTCAACACATCAGTGGAGCAATGGACCCAATGCACACACACATAAACTCCTACAGACACGTGTGAAGATGAGGAAATTATGCTCTGCAAAGTACACACATGTAATACATTCAACCCTTTTAGGTCACGCTATATAAGAATATGAATTTAAACTTAAAATAGTCACTTTAATAACAATAGAATACTTTTGTTAATTTAATGCTAATGCAAAAGGACAAAGCTGATGACATTCCACATTGTTCTTATTGTCAACAAATCCCATTAAATGCCCTTAACCAACAATTAACTGATTAATTGAATTAATTGTCCATGTATGCAAAGCTAAATAGATATAGCAGGCATCAAGTCGTAGGATGACTTGGTGTTCATTAGCATGAACATGGTCACCTTAGTTTGATTTGGTTGAATTTTACCCACCCTGTCCTGGTGCTGTAATCCCAGAGCAACAAATGTGTATTAATGCCCATCTTAAAATAGTCCTCAACAAATGCACTATTTAATCTTGTTTGAGTAACATTTTCTGTACACGATAGTACCCAGTTGTGTCAGGATATTATTTTGCCTTTTTTTCCCTTAAAGAACTATTGCCACATCTTTTTTTTTTACAATAACATAAATATAGAATATTAACAGCCATATTAGTTATAACGTTGTAGCAATAAGTCAACTCCCTGAACTTTGTAATATCGCGCACATACTCAAGTGCAGCCGCTCTTTACGACAGCAAAACAATCTCTTATCGAGTGCTGTTTTCAGTAGAAACAGGTGTTCTCACCATTGTCCTTTCATCGCTGACAGCCTTTGTTCTGCGGGTGGTGATCATCTGCGGAGCGAGAGTTGCATCTCCTGGTAATGTATTTCATCAGCTACAGCTGTATCGGACGCTCTCCATTGGTGTGGAAATGAGGGTCGTCAATTCGCCAAGTAGCTCCTTCATCCATATTAGAGAGACAGAGGGGAGGGGGGCTGCTCATTTATTCTGGCTCAGGTGTGAGAGGAGTGTGCGTTGTTTGTGTGTGTGTGACAGAGAGCCCGAAGTTTTTCTCCCCCAAAGTCCGACTATGAGGATGGATGGCCCCATTATGGAAGGTTTTAACCCCTGACTGAGAGATTGAACCATCACAGTGTAAAATTGCTATAGAGATATGAGAAAATACCAGTCATTTTTGTGCAGAGATTGTGCGCTGGTGTGATGGGATAATATCTCTCACCAAAGCTTCCACTATAATGTTAAGACAAACTGGAAAATATATATTTTCAGCCATACTAAGGATAGCAATATCAGTCAGCACACCCCCAAACTGAGATATCTCAACAATTGTTTGATGGTCTGCTTCAGACATTTGGACCCCCCTCAGGGTGATTTGTTATGTGTTTTGTGATTTCCTGAGATTTTAATCTGGCACCATCATAGGGCCAAAGTTTGAATTGTTTGATACTTCCCTACAAGTCCCTGCAAAACTCATGACACCCCCCTCAGCTTCAGCTCCAATGTTTTATTTATGGGGCCAAAAACAGCGAACATTCACTTTCATCTTTGCTCTTGATAGAAGTTGTGTAAATTTTGATTATAAAAGCTTTTAATTCCAACGCCCATTCTGATTTGCCTAAGCTGTGCATCTTGGCAATAACAGCAGCCGTGCATAAATAAAGTTTTCTGTTGCAACCCTTCCATTTCAGATCTGTCAAGTTGCTTCAAACACTCCAGCTAAATTTTTCAGTCGCTTTCAGAAAAGCTCCAAGCTTTTTTTTATATAGAATATGAGATTAAATGATTAGGATTTATTGTTATGGAACATGTTGTATGTTTTTGGTAGAAGGGGTCCTAATCCTTAAACCTGAATGGTTTGCCATTAGATGTTTTGCAATGAAATCCTCCATCCTGTACACAAACTGGCAAACAGCTTAGTGTGTTTCTTTGAACAACACAAGACTCAGACTTTTTTTCCCTCCCAGCATTTCTGAACTTGTGTCTTTGAGCACAAATACAATTCAACAGGACTGAAAGCGCACGGCGGAGAGCTGTTCACCCGTAATGTTTGCGCATGTCAAATGTGATACACTGCTTGTGCGCCATTTGTATGCTGATGCCTTCGACGTTCAACCCTATTTTCGGCCCATTTTCATATTGCTTGAATTCCTCTGACTGTTTGAAAGTGCTGAGGTTCACAAATAGAACAAGAGATGGAATTTAAATGTCCCCCATGCATAATCATAGAGCAGATTCAAGAGAGCATCCTCCTCGCTGTTTGGCTCTGGTTTGTTCTTTTCACGTGCTGACAATGCTCCGGCAGACGAGCAAGCAAAACAAAAATCCCTCTAGCGAAGCAAAAATATATTCTGTGGAAGGAAGTAGAGAGGCAGATGATGGAATATCATAAATACTCATTAATGGGTGTTGCTGAGGGTGGCAACTTTGATTTTGGGCTCTCCTGTTGATACAGGTAGCATCTTTTGCACATTCATCTGTGTTGGGGGGTGGATATTTTTGTGTGAGTGAGCAGCTGTGCACGCTTGTGACCTTGTCTATCTGCTGGCATGTCTGTGTCCACACCATATAGCGTTCTCCACCTATAGAGGTATAAATCTTTCATAAGCACCCCGCCTCTGCCCATATAGCACATCCTACCGCTGGTCGCACACATGAACCGTAGCATTTCATCTTAATGGCACACATGATTGATGATGAGTGCATCCTTTAATTATTCTGTCCCTCTATAATTACTCTATCTCAGTGGTTACAGTTATCTCCCACATAAATCTCTAAGCATGTTGCGCCTAATGCAAGGAGGCAGCTGATCACAGGGAATAGACTGCAGTTGGCACATGAAATGAGAAAAAAAAGGGAGACGAACAAGCTTTATTGTGCTTGTAGTAATTTAGTGGAACTGCAGTCAAACGTGTCCTGTGGGGTTAAACTGTAGGTATCAAATCCAAACAGAGTAAACAAACCCCCATCTTTTACAAACAAGCAAAATACAGGAAAATACAGCTAGTGAATATAATTTGTGGTGAGATTTTTTTTTTTTCCCCAGCTGCCTTTTCCAAAGTGAAGAACTGACTTTGACCCTCGGCTCTTAAATCAGCATGGATGAGAAGTTTTTGCTTGAAAGGAAAAAAAAGAATCACATGACTGGCTGCTTCATATCACATCACAAAAACAGCATGTTTGTGAAGATTCCCAGTCATCCGGGTCACGGTTACCTCTGAGTGTGAGAAGAAAGTCAGCTGGACTTGCTCGAGATTCTTGAAGACGTTTCACCTCACATTCGAGAGTTTGAACTGGCCTTTCAAATGAGAGATTAAACATCTTCTAGATCCTAAAGCAAGTTTATTCCACTTTCCTTCTAACTCTCAGAAAGAAAAAAAAAAATCACAAAACAGCCATTGCCCAAAGGGGAGAAGCAGAGCTTAGTAGCTCACATTAACAGAGGGCTGATGAGGGCTTTGGATGAAAAGCCACTGTGGCCCGAGTGAAACAAAAGAGTGGAGGCACACCCTCTTAGGTGGGCTTTTGGGCTTTTTCATGTGCTAAAATGGCAGGATTTAAGCCTCTAGAGGGGAAAAGATGCATTCACAGCTGGAAAGCATGTGACACCCATCAGGGACTGCATTGTTTGTAATGGTATAAATAAGACATCAGCATATCATCACCCTACACCCTTCTGAGGGGAATGTCTGTCTCTTCAGCTGCGAAATGTCACACTACGTTTGCTTGCTGTAGTTGCAGGCTTTGTCTGTGTGCTGTTTGTTTATCAGCTCTCCTTGGATGTTGAAATATGGTTGATGAGTTGCAAGTCTCAATCAAAACAGTATATGAGGGGTTGTAAAGCCAAAAGACTGACCAAAATAGATTATGAAACACCTCACAGAGCTGAAATGAACCCGCTTACTATATAACAAGTGAGCAAATTATACGGTAATTTAATCCACTGTTAATGTAAAAATATAGAAAATACTGACTGGAGCAGCTTTACAGACTTTAAACTGGACTATAGGAACATTGCGTACGATGCTGCAAGCCTATTCAGCTTGTATTTTTATGTCTCCCTGCAGAATGTTTAGCTGTTATTTACAGTACGAAGCGACTGCTCCTGTGCTCAGCATTATGTAATGGCAGGCTCCAGTGGAGGCTACCATTCGATAGACTTATGTAAACAGCTCTCCTGCCGTTCTTCGGGTGACTCATTCCTGCTCAAACCTGCGCTTTGTGGGTGGCTGTGTGTTATTTAGCGTGTTCTTATGTCATGATTGCACCAGCGGCCTCGGATGACGTTCGCTGCACCGTCGTCTGCAGCCATGTAACCATAGCATCCGCACACAGATAGTGACCTTTGACCTCTGGTGTAAGTGGTTTTTCAGGGAAGACAGATCAGCGAGATAAACTCAACAGCAAGGCAAGGTCACCTTAATTTTGATGCTTTGGACGCATTGTCTCACAACAAAAGACAAACACCTTAAGAATAACATCTTTCTGTATTTTTCTCCGTGTCTCTCACCCCTTCTTTGCCATCTTCTCTCCTCGTCTTTGTCGTCCTGCCTGCGCTTACATAACTCTGTCCTCAAGCTGAGGTGACCATGTTCTCATTTTTAAGGAAGACGTGACTATTAAAGGAATTGTATGGTGGGTGTACAGCTTGTTCAGCTGCTCCCAACATGCCAAAAATTGCAATTAATGTTGGTGTATTTTGCATTATCAAGGGCTGTATGCTGCACAGATTATAAAAAACCTTTGAGGCTAATTGTGATTTTAGGCCATATAAATAAATTAACTTGACATTACCATAAAATATTTAAAAGGCCGTGTTGGGGAAGAACTTGTTTTAAAGTCAAATTTGCTGTTTGAAGGTTAAGTGGATGAAAACGCAACAGCTTCAGAGACATGCTGTATATTCAAAGTGAAGCAGCCTCTCAGGCCGACTGCCATGTTATTCAGCCTGACACTTAAAATGGCACTTTAAATGCAATGCGCTGCAAATAAGCACCAACAGTGAAGCAGACAGCAAACGGCAGCTCTTAAAAACACAAAAGAAAGCAGTGAAAGGAGGAACTTTTACTTGCCTGCCAATAGAACAGGAAAATTTTAATCGCTAAGATTCAAGTCAAAATATCTAGTCTCAAGTAACCCACAAACTAATAGAAATGAGATGGTTTGCTCAGTAAAATATATTTCTTTTTCTATGACATTTCAACAAACTGGGACCATATCTCATGAAAAAACCATGGACTTTGAGCAAAATGTTTGGCTCATTTGATTTTAAAAAACACATTTGTCATATTAAAAAAAAAAAAGACATTCTTATTTGAAAAGTCACACCTGTGCAACATTTAAACGCAACAGCATCCATCTTATGGCCTGATTTCCATCACTTCAGCAGCCATTTTGTAGATGCTGCTGCTGTTTGTACAGCCAGACAAGCCACAGATGTCACTGTTGTGCAATTGTGTTAATTGCTTTAATTACTGTCTGCTACACAAGCACACACATTTATATACTGTAAGAATCACTCTGCCTCTGATTAGTTCTGGTTCATCCATATTACTGAGATCTAATGGATTTTCTCGCCATCTATAATCTCTCTCTCTCTCTCTCTCTCTGCATGAACACACACACACGCATCACCTAAAGTGTGTATCTGACAGCCCTGCGATTACAGCACATTACATCAGACTGCTGTTTATGCAGCGCTCTAACATTCATAGACATCTCCACTCCTTCTCTCTCTCTCTCGTTCTGCCATCCTGTTACTGAATCGCTCCACATACTCACCAACACTCACAGCCTGTCTGATGATATCAGCAGTTAAGAGGCCATTCAGACTCATTGAGGAATAACATGTATGTTTTGTGGAAAAGTGCCCAAGGGGAATAAATGTTTGCAGGGAACATTATATATAGATATTCACGCCATCCTTAGTGTGCCATGCGCGATGTGATGGTTGTTGAAGCAGAAAGATTGATTCAAATCCAAAATGTTTCCGTGAAGATCAGTAAGGACTTCAGATATTATTACACTATAACACATTTGGTTGTCAATGTTTTACGGATATTAAATGCGGGTGTATTTATCCTAATACAGCTCACATACAGAAATAGTTTGACACTGTTGGAAATGACTTCCTGTTGAGAGAATTAATGCCACTCTCGTGAATGGCCACTAAATATGAAGCTGGAATCAATGAAGAAACAACTTGCAGTTTTACAGGATGAGGGCTGGTCATTTCCTGGACTAGAGCGAATAAGCTCAGCAAGAAAATATCAATATACATATTCCCCAAAATGCCTAACTCTAAAAATGGATGAATGGTTGGAATAAAAGTTCATAAATACCTTGTCTTCGCAAAGAGAGTTAATATAAACTAAATAGAACTTATCCAACATAACATTGTTTAAAGAGTGTCTGTGGGATCATCTACATCTCTGCACCAATGGAGGCAAATGTAGGCAGCTTTATGCTTCTTCAGATAATTTACTAATTTAAAAAACACTGCAGTGGTGTATAAAGAGTATATATGCAACAATAATCACAAAGCTGGAAACAGTACTCTGCTATATGTTCTTGTCAGCAGTTAGATACCGAATACAAAGCTGGACTAAATGTCAGGAAATGTGTATTTACCGGTTTGTGAAACCTTAAAAATGAAAAGATCGCTTTAAATAAGAGGGTGTTTTGGACTGCGCACGCCTACGTTTTGTCCCCTACCCTGAAGTGGTGAGCAGACAGACAGACGGAGAAAACAGAGTGGTAGTGGCTGATCATTGCATTATTCATGCTCATGCGATGGCCCCGAGCTCAGTCCGTATGGTAAGCTAGACCGCGCAGCATTGTAATGGGCTAAGTTGGCTATAATAAAGAATTTGTTCCTCCTCTACAAATGGCAGCCTCTCTCTCTCTCTCTCCACTGTGTCTGCTTTCCATCATATATATACACACACATTTTCAACCTGGCACACCTGTCCCCAGCTCCCTAACAAGTTCGTTTAGACACAGGAAATCATCCCCACTCAGCCACAATTCAGCTACTCCTGCTGTCTTACATCACCACATCCCACTCATGTCTCTGTCCTCCCCCACCACCCCCTTTTCACTCCTTCACTCCACTGAGCTTTTGAAGCACTCTCCCTTTTCATCCCTCCTCCTCTCCCAGCCCTGAAAGGTTGATCTGTGACTGAGCTTGTTGCGTCTTTTTTTAATCGGCGTCTCGCAGCAGCCCGGGGACAAAGGGCAGCAGAAATGCCACAATGTCTCCATATTCTGCCCGTGCACAGATGCAAAATCGCATGAAAAGAGACTGACATTCAATCATGCCCGCTGAAAAGCCAAAATACAGTAGAGGATGGATGGAGGCTGCCAAGGAGGGTGAGGACGAAGGAGAGGAGGAGGAGGAGGATGGGGGCTCGTTTTGTAATTGATTATGCTAAATCCCAAGCTAAACGAGAGGCTAGACAGCGGATAACCAGGGGAGAGACAGAAACCTCTGCGGACGGCTTTACAGAGTCTTTATTTGTCCTTGATTTGTTTTTTTTCTTCACTTTTTCACCCCCCCATACATGCACAGACACACACAAAAAAAACAAGGTTCTCTTAAAATTGTAAGCCTCTTTCAGGACGTAACTTTACTCATTCTTCTGTGCGCTTCACAGGCAATCCCGTCTCAGCTTAAAGGGCAAAGTTCATTTGGCCGCCACCTCTTAAATCCACTGTATGTGTGTGTTTGAGACAGTGTGCGTTGAGCCTGTATCCATATCTCTTAATCTGTCTCTGTTGTCTGTCTGATCCCTGACTCCCCACACGTCTAATCTCACCATCCCTCTGCCCACCAAACACTCCACCACTGTGTGTTATGTGTTTTCTGGATTAATATGTAAAAATATTGTTCAGAGCAAATCGGTTCCATATATTAAATGAGTGTGTTTCAACTAGTCCCAATGGATTACTGTTAATCTACCTCTCTCATCTCTGCTGTCCTCCAAAAAAAAAAACCAAACAAAAAACAGTTAAATGAGGATCCTTTTAAAACAAAAATCAATACACCGATGAGCCTCCGAGGACATTTCACCATTACTGTACCCCACCTTCACTAAAGACCTCTGTCTCACTGGGAAATCATTCTTCTGCAGGTTTTATGCCATGATGAAGGACACTTAAAATGGGAAAACTAATCCATCACAGCCATTTTGACTCAAGGGAAATCCCAAACACATTACTAGTATTCTAAATTGTTAAAATAAAAGAGCCTTTCTGTAGTCTACATAAATCTGTCATAAATCACAGTACTGAACAAATTAAAATATTGAGCTCATCTGTGGGGTGCCTGAATGACCAACATGAGCCCAAAAAAAAGGTTCTCTTCTTTCCAGCCAATTAACATTTGCCATTTTTGTCTAAAAGCAGAAACTATGTTACAAAATCTCATACCACCCTTCAATTCATTCATCTCTCATCCATCTTTCCAGCCCAATTCATTTACAGGCTCTATTTTAGGGATAAAGAGACGTCGTCTTGCTTCTCTCTAATTGGAAGAAGGGGTTATTTTGAATAAACGTGGGACACAAAATCAATGGAGCTTTGATCAGGCCGCTGCTCTAGCTCAGCGAATGTTAATGTCACACGACGAGCCCGCTTCGCTGCTATGGAAACTAAAGGGCGTCCGAAGGTCGCCTCACTTCAAGGAAGCGCTAATACATGCATGCAGTGGGCTGTAGTGGGCCCACCTGGAGATGAAAGGAGGCAAACAGGGGAGGAGATAGAGATGGTGGGGGCGAAGGAATGATGGGGCAGATGGATGCGGTGCGCTCACTCGCACAATATCCCAAGAGGCTCACAGCCTTCCAGACTGTGTTTTTGTGGATTCAGTGAGCGTGTCCTAAAAGACAATCCCATCTTTAGCCTGACTGCACCCACACCTCTGCTCATCCTCTGTCTGGAGCAAAAGAAGATTTGAATATTCTCAACTCAGCATGCTGGGATTTTGTTTCTTAATCCCGCTACCCATGGCGGAGAAGCCAGAGACCCCAGATCAGCCCACGGAGCAGAGTGAAATGTTAGGCTGAGCCAAGAGGACTGTGGGAGCAAAGAAACTGTCATAGAAGTCACAGAGAAATTCTTAGAGCTTCATAACAAAAGAAAAAAAACACCTATTATTTGGGAAAAAACCAACAGCAGGGAGAGAAGAAATCAATATCCAGGTGTGGCAGTATTAAAGGAAACATTTCAGTTGAAAATAAAGAAATAACATCTTGCCTCTAAAAGAGCTTAACGCAGTGTTCGTGTGTTAAGCTCAGGCCCTTTTGACCCTCTCTGTCTCCATCACCATGAATATTGAAGAGCGAAAGCAGCGCTCTGCCCATTCAATACATTGCAGAAATTTACAGTGGCATGTGCACTTTATGAAGATGTACTGGTCGCCGTCTCCGCTCGTGAGCGTGTGTGCACAAGTGTGTGTGTGTGTGCGCGCTGCCACGAGACTCATAGGTGCTGCACCTTTGCTGTTATTTATGCATGCATCCGAGCATTGAATCAATCTGTTGGCTCTGTGTCATGTATAAATGCGATGTAAAATGAAAATGGATCCGACCCCGAGGTCCCATTGTCCCAGTGAAGCCTTTATACGCCCTTGACTAAAATGGTTCGCTAAATCAAAAGCACAGACACCGTAATGCACCATCACAGAGAGATAGAGCCACAGGAAGAGAAGAGGGAAAGTTTCTGTCTTCCATCTAACTGTCCATTATATGATGAGCAAACACTTAAGAGTAAAATGAAATGCAAATCTTTAAAGCATTTTATTGATGGATTTTAAACAAATAACATTTTTAGCAGTACATAAATACTACTGGAACTGTGACTTCATCTTAAAAAAAGTTGGAGTGTTTTTCATACAATAATTTGTCCAAATTAGTTGAACACCACCCACATGGCTCAATCCAAAACTCTGTTGTCCCACTTAAGCAATAAGTGAGTGTTTCTGTGGGGCAGTGGCATTTTACAAAATCAACAAACAGCCTCTCTTTCATTCATGATTCATTTGATTGTAAATTGAAAATGACTTTTGAGCTCACTACTTTTTTCTGTTTTGCTTAACAATGAGAAGAACTTGAACCTACTTTGCTGAGATCAACAAAACAAACTCTGGGTCAGGCATTATATGGAAAAAATTAACTGGGGTACAAGCCACAGCCTGTTTTATCACACTGCAGATTTATTACTTTTACCTGCTTTAATGCCGCTTTAACAAACCATAAAGTGACATTGTCGGGTGCAAAAAAATAAAATGCACCAGATAGCAAATAGAGAGTGACTTTGGATGCAAGGTGTCCATTTTTATTGGCTGATGAACATACACAATTGTGTGGACTTCTGTTTATGTTGGTCAGTACTAAGGTGAACATTTTCACAGTGAAAATACTATACAATACTGAGTTTCTTGTCAAATAAATGAGCAGTTTTTCACTTTTATATCACATAAAAACAGAAACCTACAAGGAGACAGTTTGCCAAAAGCACAATGTCCTCTTCTCTCTGTCTGCACATTTTCTCACAACACCCATAAGACTCATACGTTTCTGTCACCGTCTTTAATTACTAATTAATTTGTCTTTCTGTCTCCCTGTCTCAGGACACCTCTCCTCATCCTCCCGACTCTGCTCCACCAGACAAGGACAGGCGAGGACGATGGGATCCTGTGGTCTGCACAGGGATTTCATTATGGCTCTCATCCAAAGGAGTGAAACAGCAGCAAACGAGGATTTACACAAGGACAAACGACATAACAGGCCACGCTAGAGTTTTTCACGCTGTATTTTCTGGGGGTGACTGTATCACGCATGCAGCCGTGCCTTATTGGGGGTGGATGCTGCGTCCTGTGAAAATACCTTTTCAGGGAACAATGTGTGTGCGCGTGTGTGCCATTATGTCGGTTGTGTGGGACCCCAGACCCAGCTCCATCACTAATGTATGCCTGTCTGCAGCATCCCCCCACTTCCACACACACGCCCGCTGAAATGAGGTCAGATAGTGTCATGAACGCCTCTGCTGTGTGTCCTCTAGCACTTCATGCCGAACTCTGTGCGCGTGTGAATGTGTTTCCACGCGTGTGTGTGTTTGTGTGTGTGTCTTACACCCACTCTCAATGAGTTCAGTCGTGGGCATCAGCGTGTGTGGCGAGGTTACTTTCAGGGCATGGGTGGTCACCGCAGCGTGTTGTCCGATTGGCTGATTGGAGGAGTTGTTTACACTGTATCTCTGTGCTCAGTGAAGAGGAACAGACCTCCTGCAGACTGTAGCCTCCACACCAGACAGTCATCACACACACACACACACACACACACACACACACACACACACACACACACACCATTATTCGCCATGCCTTGGCTGGCCTTGTTACTATGCAGACACACTCCTGCTCTCCCACTTTGGCAGACTCACTTCCCGGACAGAAGTATGGTGTTCTTAACAAGTTGACAGATGTAGGGCATGACGGGGGCAACTGACTAAACAAGCTGAAATATTATGCCATTACTTCTATGTATGTTTGCACCACTCTCACACATTTAATGATCACCAGTGACCTGTATTTTACCCTCCATCAGGTCTCTCTCTCTTTTAAGCTTTCAGCCACTCAGAAAGCTACTTTTTTTTCCAGATCCACAGAACAAACATGTTTTAATATTAAATCATTCATATGCCACAGACCTTGCCAGCAATATTTGCACATGTAAGAAATAACCATGACAAAATGTAAATGTAGTAGCAGGCAAACATGAGCACAAGGGGCCGACTGACAAAAACACTCTTTGGCGATCGAGAGGAACACAAAAAGACAGCGAGCGATGAGTGTGTTAAAAAGAAAGATGCATAAATAATCTTGTTTGGGGACTAAAGTAGCATCATCTGTATACAGTATCTGGGCAGAAAAGTGTGTGCGTTAATGCAAAAAATGGGGCTCAGTGTGTGTGTATGCGCATCTATGCCTTTGCATGCACGCACGTCAATAAGAGTCTGATTGCAGCTTCCAAGAGGAGGCTGCTTTGCATGTTCAAGTGCCAGTCTATGATGCTAATTGTAAAATCGTGCATGCATAACATATTTCTCCTATGCATCACAGGACGTGTGCAACAGTGCTTAATGTTCTCGGTATGTGATAATGATGTTGATTTACTCGCGGAAAGTGTGCGCACATCCCTCTCTGTTCATGCATGAGGGCAAGTATTTCGCTCCTTCTGTGGCCAGGATGGTGTGATGATTACTGCTTTAACTATATGGTGTGTATGGGTGTGTAAGGGTGAGGAAAATGCCTCTGATGTGACATGTAAGAGAACATATTTATTGACTGTGTGCCTTGACAAGAGACATTGTTAGCTTTTGAGTTTTAGATCCACAATACCAGGGAAAGTTATATGCATTATGTGCATCAGGTTTTACTTTTAAACAACATACATCTACATTTCATTTCTGACCATGAGTAATAATTCAGAGCAAACTGCAGATAACAGCACATGCAGGGCTGATGTCTGTTTGGAATGATTGAAATCTGCCTTGATTGCTGACTATAAATTATTCAGATAAGCTTCCATTTTACTGAAGCTTCATGCAGGCTGCTCCCGACCACACATGAGAACCATTTGCTGCCCATCAATGCATGGAAAAAAGAGAGATTCCTTTATGGTCACCCTCTTCCAGCTTGGAACTGCTACTGCTCCATTTCACCCCCCTGGACAGCAAGACAAGATGATAATAAAGCACTCACGCTGAGTAAATATGAATTAACAGAGCACATAGAGTGAAAGATGAGCTGAGAAATAACACGGGAGTCATTCCATAAATGCTTGCCAGGTCAGCTGGTCATTCCTCCTGCTTCCTCTCACCTCCGTGTCCGCCTCGCAGCTTTGACAGCAGCATGAGCGCATGGAATCTTCCATTTTCATCTCTGAAAACTCGGAGCGCAGTCTCCGTGGTAACGCCACTTAAACTCTGCTGTTGCCACCTGGATTCGGCCCACTGTGACGCAGGAGACGCAGTCCAATTGTCTGCCCCGTGACATGACAGACAGAGGAAACTTACAGAAGTGAGCAAGGGGAGGCAGCCAAGGATTTGTACCGTCTCAGGAAGAGAGATAGATTTGGGTTTATGACAACCAAGTGAGTTTCCAAGGCATTAGGTATATTTGAGTTATTTCTTCACGTTTCCAGCCATTTTGCAGGTGGCACACATCCTAAAATTAGGAAAATGGCAGAAAACTAACACTCAGGACTTCGGGTCTACTGAAATTGGTGTAGTTACTTTTAATCATCAAATAAAATGGTTGCCTGTTGTTATTGGAGTCCAATTATAAGGCAAAAAAGGATGCAACACCCATTTATTTTGAATGGCTAGTCCTCCCTTCTCCACATTAGGTCTCCATGACCTCCTGGTACACCCTGTCTCAATCACCCTACCGGTAACTCACTTGCTCAAACTTGCACATAGGGAAGCAAAAACATACACACACCGAACAGTTAAACAATTAAGCTTTGAGGACCTTCAGAGAAACAGATTGTTTCCCAGTTCAAACAGGATATCCTTATTTGATCTTGCTGAGTCAGACACTGACGCAAGAGGCCATCGAGCCCAGACATTTACTTGTTTCTATAGTGACCCTCACCTTGGGGCAATGTTCCCTAATTTAAAATGTAATATAACAGCCTCTATTGTCTGATTGCTTAACCTAGCTGATCCGGCTTGCCATTTGGCAGCAGTTAACATTAATTAAGCTTCTTTCCTGGAACTACAGGCAAAGAGCCCGAAGTTTTGTTAACCACAGGTTGCAGGTTTATCAGATTCACAGTTGTTCAAGAGGCCAAACTAGAACACCAACAAGTGATTTGCCCTCTGAGCCAAGAACAACGTGTCTATAACATTGCCTTTATGCAAGCATGCGTGGGGTCATTACATCGTGTCCTCTCAGATGCTTTAGAAGATGCATTTAAAATAAACAAATGTCTCTGTCATGAATGTGTGAAAAGTTGTGTAGACATTTCACATAAAAGAAAAGTCAAGAGATCACCAAAGTCACTAGGATTCTGTTGGGAACCATTTTTAGAAAATGCCATACAAGCTTTGACCTGCTAAAGACACTGCATAAGTCAAGAAAAAAGTCAGCAAGGTTCTTGGGTGGTCCTGAGCAGGAATCATTGTGGCCCCAAAATAACCATAACCCCTACACCACCATTTCTAAGAATAATTGTATTATGTGGCCTTGGTGACAAGGCTGTAACCTTTATGGTGCACCTCTGCTGACGCTGATGCAAAAGCATTTGTCCCACAGTATTTACTGACCACAAAATGCTGGCAGAAAACTCAACTCAAACTGTAACCATGGTCTCTTCTTAAACAACCTTGTCTCTGTTAGAAGACCAAGGTGGAGGTGCTAACTCAACATGCCTCTTGCCTTGTTGCCATAGTAGCGCTGTTCGTCCAAGGTCATATCCGTGACCCTTGAAACGCTTCAGTGGAGTCTGCTGCAGAGGTGCAAATGAACTTTAGAACCCTGTCAGTGTGAGCCTGTTCGTGGTACCACAGGAGAGAGGATGAGGGAAGAAACAGGAGGAGAACAGGAAAGGGGAAGTGCAGCAGAGTCTGAAGTCACCACAGGGAGGGAGGGATAGAGGAAGGAGATAATAAGGAAAGAGGCAGGGGAAAAAGAAGGAGGCATTGAGTGACAAGCAAAATGAGGACAAGAAGGGGCTAGCAATCAAACAGTTGGAAAATATAAGCGGATGGGAAATTGTTGGACGCGAGCAGGAGTCACTGAACAGATTAATGGAAAGAAGGTCATGGGTGGAAACTGTATACGAACATGAAAAAAAAATTCAAATAGTAAGAAAAGAAATTCAGGACAGTGGAAAAACTGGTGCAGCAAGACAGACAACAGAGATGAGGAGAGGAGTTTAAAGCAGAGGGAAGGTGAGGGGGAAAAGCATACCAAATCCTGAGGATTAGTTCCACACATTCTTGGCATCCGAAGTCACGGCGGCACCCGAGGCTGGTGCGGGGATGGCATTTGCATTCACTGATTAGGTCTGACTCCGCCTGTCGTGTTTCAGAACTTCTCGAGTCTGTTTCGCCTCACGCACGCCGTCCTCTCCTCGTGTCATTCCCCAAAGGAAAGAGGGATTAGCCCACAAAGGCCTGCGAGAAAGTACTTTCATGACAGAATGAGTTTCACAAGTCAAACGTCTGATGAAAATAAGATACTTGAGAGATCTGCCTCTCCTACAGGTGCATACGCAGACTCAGA
>JBAJHX010000002.1:6154543-6176468 GCA_037176925.1 Amniataba percoides | reverse complement strand
TCTGATGAGTGTTCCCTCGTGTCGCTGTACAAACTGTTCCTACCACCTGAAATGCAAACCACGTGGAATATTGAGGGGCTCCTATAAACCCCATCTACCTCTGTGTAGATGAATTAGCGGCAGTAAGTAAGATAGGATATGGCTTCATAGTTACGCTCTGATGTCACGGAGGAATTGGACGTGAAAAGTGAGCCTGCCATCTGAAGTAAAAACACTGGATATGAAGAACTCTTTAACCAAAATACACAAACATCATTTCATTTTGCCAGCTGCGTTGTGAAGTGTAAGCTGAAGAATTTTAATTTTATTCACAGAGGTAGCAAATAACAAAGGTGTGTGTGTGTATGTGTGTGTATGTGTGTGTGTTTTGTTCACTCTTCCCTCGAGTCATATACTGTCCTGTAACAACAAGCCTGCAGGTTCCTACCACACTCTGAAGAAATAAACTTAAAAGCTAAAAAGGGAAGTTGGACTGCTACTCCTCTGGCACGCAAAATGATAAATGTGCATGAAACGGGAGAAGCTTTTTCTCAGGATACAAACAGTGCCATCAGTCTGTCTTGGTGTCAGTCTGGCTGGAAACAGGCCTCCAACGTATACAAAGGAAGTGTTTTTCTCTGAAGAGAGTTACCCCGGCACTCTCTGCTCAAATAGGTTCAACGCTGGCACTTCAGGATCATCTGGCTTGAATTCACAGCAAAGAAAGATGGTTGACCTTCTATTCACCAACAGCCCTGACACACGCTGCTCCTGCCAGCGCAGGGTGTGGACACTTATGATGCCTTATGAGGGACTATGTAGGCCAGATACCACATCTAAGTGTTTTGCTATGGACATGTCTGGACAAGAGGCTGGAAAATGTTCAAATGAAGTTTAGATATTGTTGAGTTCCATAAAGTTCAAGACGTTCGAAAGCCACAGTCGGAAAAATAGGAAAATTTGCAACATCCTCAATGTTTTGATGATATCAGCCAATTTGTTCTTTTTACTCCCTGCAACCGTCCCTTGCTGCTTCCAAGAGCAGGAGTCAGTTATTCAGGTCTATGAATAGATCAAGACAGGCTTCGCTTTGTGTTATACAATGGTTCAAGATGTTTGGTAAGAATTTTCCAGTGGATCAGCTGAGATTTTAGCCAAATGTGGGGAAAAGCATCCAAGTCGGTGATAAAAGCAATACGTGCTGTAGTGGTTTGCTTGCAACAATCATGCAGAAACACACAAAAACCCAACATCAAGGATCTTACTGAGACAGCAAATCTGAGATAAAATAAACTGAAGGCGTCCATAAAAGTCTTGAATGCTCGGTTGATTTTTAAAACTACCTGGAAATTTTGGCTGTCATGGGTCTGATTTCTGAGATCCGCTGCAGATACTTCTAGGAAATGAGAGCAGGAGCAAGAGGAGTGTGGAAAAACATCCAATGTGTGTAAATGTGGAAAAGCTAAAAGCTACTATCACTTTCTAATTACTCACATGGCTCTCTAATTGTTGTGAATAATCTTGGGGGGGTGGGGGTGCACCCGATTTGGATGGACACAGTGAATTCTCTGCTGGTTGCTTGACAACCTCAGTGACAAAAAGACTCCAGGAAGTTACCGCGCCTGGCCAAAAACTAGTCCCCCTCTCCCCCATAACACACCAACATGTCTCCTCTACGCTTGACAAATTAAACTTACAAAATTATCCGTATCTTTTCATCTTGTTCACAATAAGACCACATCTTTTTTAGAGTTTGTCAAGACGGGCTGGATCAATTCAATATCTTCAGTGTATTTCATGGAAATTATGACAAGTTGGTGACTTGAGGGGATTACTTTGTTGTTTTCCACTTTTATTATAATCCTGTTTCAAACAACGTCTCCCTCCACCCATCCCCTGCTGCGTTTGGTAGAATACCATTTCCAAATGGATTATAAATAGTTACGTATGCTGTTGTTCAAATTCAAGAACATTTTGGCCTCGTCTTGTTGACAGCCTGTTTATATCCCATGTCCCTCGCTCTCCGGCCATGTGCTGTCGAGGTACTGTATTTTATGTAATGCTGTATTTCTGCTGAGAAGATATTTGACATTTTAAGCAATCACTGGCTGGCCTCTCACATGAATATCTGCACCGGCCAGACAGGACTTATCTCTGCCGGAATGGCGCATTAAATATTGCTCAATACTCATAATAATCTGTGTGTGTGTGTGTGTGTGTGTGTGTGTGTGTGTGTGTGATGTCAACACCTGTTTATCTGGTTATTTGGAAGTTGTTTCCTCCAGTGAAACATTCCTTCAATCCAAATGCACACTTTTTCACTATTTCACTGTAATTTCATATTTTGTGTTATTAGCAGAAAGCATATAAAAAAAGAAGTACACCCCTGGTGACTTGATCCACTGTCTTTTTCTTCTTACCAGTCTTCTACAAACTCTCTCTATCCCTAATATCATCACCACATTAGCGCTCTTCATGTCTATAAACACTCCCACTGGCTCGCTCAGTTGCACATAGTGGCAGTCAGACACAAACCAGTCCTTGTTAGGGACGAGGGTCCCTGCCATGCCGAGCTGACGATGCCATGGTGGGGTTTGGCTGCTAATGTCTTTCCCAGTCAGACGCTCTCTGCCTGAGGCCGGCCAAATGACACCCGAGAGCTCTGGATGGTCTGGTGAAGACATCACCCGTTTTACAGTCAGTCTGAACAGTTTCTCTAAAGCATTCTTATACCCATCATGGTCCAAACGACATAAATCTGCATCTAGTTTAAGTAAAAGTTGAATTCACACAAGTAAAAATGAAATAAGAGTGATAGTTAATAATATACTGCATGAAGATGTGTCTTCACTGTTCTACTATCTTGCTCATTCTTAAATGTAAGAAACTTGTTAACCTCCTAAAACTAATTAACCAATCTCCCTATATTTTTCAAGTTTGAAGGTATGGAGGCTCATACAAATTGGCATGTTCTTATTCATACCTTTTTGTGCACACACACACACCGGGAGAGTAAAATCATAAATCAATTGATCCATAAAGTCTGTTTCATCTCGGACTTTCTGTCTTTTGATGTGTAACCATGATCCCAGCCAACATTTGCATAATAAATGCCATTCAAGTATTTACTGCTTCAACATTCCTTGAAATCAAATCACATGATAGCTGTTAAATATGAACTGAAATGTTGAGACAGATTCACCTGGTCTTGAAAACTGAAAGGGGAATTTAAACAGATGAAGCAGAAGGACCGGACACTCCCTTTTAATTTGACTTGGATGGACAGCAAAGTGGGCTGTTATTGCATGAAAAACATTTGAAGGGATAAATCTATGCATTTTAGCAAGTTTAAAAAGCTTAACGGGTAAAATAAAAAGCCTTGAATAGCAGCAGTCTCCTTTCTCATCCATTCATCATCACTGGTCATGAATGAATTCATTTTGGCAGGATCCTTCAATTCACATATCACACTGTTCCACAGCCGTGCCATACAGCACACTGCACCCATCTGGCAGCTTGTTCAAAGGCCTTCTAGCTCATATTCACCACATGTGTGTTTATTGGGCCTGCTGCCATTGATGCTATCAGCAGAAACCTTTTTCTGTTTTGGATGTTTGTTTTCATACCCACAGGGTATAATTGTCTGTTCTTTGTATCCCATGTTCATGCTGAGTTGCTGAAGGAGGTCTATCTTTAATTTTTATGTTTGACATGAGTCTTTCTGACAGAATTTGTCCTGTTCAGGTGAGTTCACCTGCACAAAATGCTGACTAGGTGCTGCCTTTGCCCGCTGTATATCCTCTGTCATGATGGATTAATACAACCTCTCAATGGGATACCATCATTTAAGTCCGGACCATTAACGATAATGTCCTCTTTGCTGACACTGGGGAAAACACATGTTTGAACATGGGCAGGAAATGCACACATAATAAACAAAAACTGAATGGAGGAGAATAAATTAGCTGGATTAGAGTAGATATACAGATGTGGACAGAATAGTTTATTTTTCCCCAGTGTTGGAAAAACAGGCCATTCATATAAGGGAGATTTTAATGTGGAGAAAGCTGATTTTTCACAGCAGAAACAGATTAAACCAGCTGCTAAATTCGTACAAATGAACTGTTATCAAGATTGATCAGATGTAATGTAATGAAGCAGTTTTGGTGCTGGATGCTTTGATGGTTTGTGAATTAAGCAGCTCAGTCAACACTTGAAGGTAAAAACACATACATCTGATGGTAGAGGGCAAACTAAGACGCATCATATGATCATGTGTCCTCAGCAGGGTTCATCCTCCATCACTGTCCCAACCACAAATATTAGAGCTAATTTTGATACTTCAGGCACAAACCAGTGCTGCATTTCCACCGCAGAGATCTGCAAATAATCAACTGAGTGTTGCTGTGCTTCATGAATATAAGATATGATACTTTTCTTAAGCCCTATAGGCTTAGATGCCCATACATTTTTACTCCTTCTGTGTTATTAATGATGGCGCTGGCAGTTGCACCTTATAAAACCATCATATAGACATACTAGCATGCAGCATTTGGCAGGTACAGAGTTTTTTGGGTCATCATCAAATAAAATTCACTGCAGTGTTAACTCTACACTTTGTTTTGTTTCCATGACATCCAATTAGAAGATTGAGGGGAAACTGTAGATATGCAGATCTCAAATCCCTTTTTATTTAAAAACTTGGCAGCTAACATATCATACTTTCTGCTTTCAACCCAAATGGCTCTGGGAGGGTTGCGCTTGCTTTGTTGGCAGTCAAGGGAGCTGCTTGGCTGCTCACCTCAGCCCAGTAAATCAGAAACAGACCGAAATGGAAAGAAAGAGAAATGCCCACCGAACATATCCAAGCTCATGCGAGACGTTAATTAAGTCTCTCGAAGGCCCAGCAAACACTTGTACTTCACTCTACTAAACACGGATGGACTCTGGACTGCAGATTTGGTGACATGAATAATGAGAAAATGCTGTCCCACCACAATGAAAGGATTATTTAACAACGGCACAGATTGCACACCAAATGGTAACATCTCCGTCACCTTGGCAGCTAAAATTATGAGGGATAAAGCTCCTCTGGTCAAGGTTACAATGAGAGTTTGGTAACACAAACCACAATGGTTGAAATGAAAGTTAATGACATTATTAAATAAGAAAAACAATTGGTCACTTTGACCTCCACACACCACACACAATATTTTGGCGCCAGTTTGCTGTCTTTCTTTTAATTGTGTGTCTTCCATATAATCCCCCTGTGGTGTGAAAATGTTATAAAATCTTTTTTGTGGAATGGCTGCCTCAAACAAAGTGTGGTTTTATGTTAATTTATGGTATCCCACAACCTAACACCTGCCAATAGAAGTATGTATTTTCTTCTCATAAGCTTCAATTCCTGCTGACCTCCAGTCACACTGGAAATCAATTCATTTTTATCACTGGTAAGCTCTGTAATTAAGTCTCAAAAATACATTTAAAACTGCTGAATATGTCCTTACGGCAGAAGGACTTTGAGCTGAGTGAAGATGTCAAATTCTCCAACAGATACTGTAATTGTCTAACATTGTCCTCCTTCACACAGACTGTAAGCTGCCATGTGTATTCATGCTCACCACAGTTTTCCAGGCTGTCATTTTCAGTAATTGCCAACAAGCAAAGCTACATATTGAAAAATGCTCTAAAATATCCAGAAAATAAAACTGACTGACAAAGAACAGCATTTGACTCAAAGTGAAAAATTGCCTTCATTACTGAGCTGTAAAAAGCACAGACTTGGTTCTTCCAGGTCCACAGTTTTACAAGCAGATTGCTTATAAAAATAACTCAGATTACAGAATGTCTTTGTATTGAATAAATCTAGTATTGCTGTCTGCAATAATTCAAATAAACTTGATGGAGAGATTTTTCTAAAGAGTTTACATAGAAATCGAACACCCCAGACACTTTTCATCACATCGACCAAACTCAAACATTCCAAGATGTGGATTTAATCATTTATGGACTTCATCCCCTTCCTGCTAATTCATGTTCATATCAAATTAACAAGATGTGATTTGGGTAATTACTTGATGCAAAGGAAGAATGCATGCCATTCTGGTCGTGTTGAGATGACTGAACGTGTGGACTGAAGTTCCAGCCCAGCCTCGCAGCATATTCGGGCGCTATTGACTGTACACCCACTTATTCCCTGCAGCTAAAGTTCAAAATGCGTAAAGGTTTAAAGAAGGTTTAGAGACTAGCCTGACTAAATGAGTGGGATTTTGCTGAATATCACAAAAGATCCACATAATGAGGAGATAGTTAAAATTAATTTGTTTGCAAACTCCTTTATAAATAATCCTCCTTTGTAGACTCTTTACAAATGTCTACTTTAGCAAATATTCCGTTTCACAATGCAAAACTGCTCTTGTTGTTCATAAACCTAATCCTACTTCCTCATTTAAAAACATGCAATCACATTAAATCTGTGCTCTAATGCCATAATATTCCACAGCCAGGCAGCTGTGTTTGACTAGGTATTTATAATGAGACGATGTGAATGATTTAATCATGTGAGGGGGCACTGGGCAGACAGTACTGCCTGAGGACTGCATGTTAACTCATTTGTTCTTATTTTCTCCTTTATTCTACAGACAAGGTTAATAAATTTCCAATCCATAATAACCCAGATCCTTCCCTTCTCTTTTTAAGACATGCAATCACAATTAATCAACGTTGTAATGCCACGCTGCTCACCAGGCAGCTGTGTTTGTCTATTTCACCATATCCCTTTCCTTTATTACAGGGCGCGATGTAAATTTGGCCGCTTGCGAAGAAGTTCTCTCTTTCACTTCGCTTTCTGCCGAGCAGGAGTCTGTCACCATGGAGACAAAAAAGTCCTGCCTGGCCTTGAATGGCCACGTTTATACCAAAACATCACTTGAGCGAGTGTTTCCGTCGCCTCTGTGCCGTTTTCTTTTTTTTCTTTCTTTTTTTTCGTGAGCCATGTGGGGCCAACGGGTGAGTGAAGAGGAACAGTGAATACCAGCGTCGGATCCCTGAAAAGACCTTTTGTGCGTGTGTGCACATTATTATGACAATAGGTGATGAACGTTTTGTTGAGTTTCCAGAGATGCTATTCAGCATCGTTTCCATCCACCCTCTTACACATTCAGTAGGGACTCATTTAAAGTAGATGCCATGAAACAGTCAGATCCACATTATAGCAGCATTTCCCTCAGAATATTGTATTATCTCCTTTCATTCGATGCGTTCTCAGCCTCCGTGCAGAATTGGAAACCAAAGGTCAAGTATTAGATGATTAATGGTTACTAATGGGAACGGCATGGCCTTCGATATTTTGACTCTTCAGTTAAAAATTTCACTAGGCCACTAATGGCAGAGTTGACTGCTTTTTATTTTGCAGTAATGGTTTATCAGACCGGCACCATGGCACTCATCTCACCTCTCACATGAAAAACACCCATTAAAGCTGGCAGTTTACTGACCAAACATGTGTGCACGTGGGTGTGAGAGAGAGTGTGTGTGGCCCCTTGTGACTTAAAGGAAAGGCTGTAAACAGTGAACCAAAGTGACGGGATTCCTCCAGTGCGATTATCATATGAATTGAAGTATCAGCACACAGCCTCACTTTGATTGGTCCAAATAAGGTCATTTCCCACAGTACCGCTGGCCCAGGACCCAATTGTCGGCCTGTCACTGCCATCATTGGTGCCTCTACTCTGCATTTGTTTGTGTGTGTGTGTGTTTGCATGTGTGTGCAGGGTCTGCTTTGTCCATCATGGCTGAGACACACCAGTCAGAGATGGGAATGACAGAGCTCCTCCACATCACTGCTGGTAAACTACTTAGAGAGTCTGGGATGGGATCTGTGTGTTCAGTCCTGCAGTCACTACTTAAAAGGCTTTCGTTGGTTTGTCTTTGAGAATGATAAGCATATGACAGACAAACAAAAACTGTCTTTGTGGAGGAATATTACCAATGTGCAGGTTTACTATAAAGACATAATGCAGGAAACAGGTACTGCAGTTTTTTCTGCAGTTTTGTCTGTCTTGAATGTTTATAACTGGCAGGAAAAAAACATGCTAAATGCTAATGTTGAGTAATTCTTCTGCAAAAATGCAACTAATTGAGCTATTCTTTAGAAACTGTGGACTCCATTTTGTGCCATCTGGTGTTACGGTTTCACACATGCAGCAATTCAGAGTCTGTCACGTCCCCCTTCACTGGTAAATCAAGCCACATCAAGGCTCCCCTTGCACTGCCTCTCTAAATGAAACATCATTTTAGCTCGTTATGGTGAAGTAGAGTTAGCTGTCTGGCTGACCACAAAGTACATGCCGGGTCATTCTCAGTATATGAGGACATGACATGAATTTTTTCCCAGAGTTGGTGACTCTGTGGGTTGCACTTTTGTCTCTTTGCAGTATATTAACTATACAGCTATGGAGAGGAGGGCTTTTGATGGGAATGCTGCCAGTTCGTGTCCACAATAAGCTGATATAATGTTGGAGGCAGAACAAAAGTATGCCCATCGCTTCACCCAGAATCATTGAGCAAGGCAGTGATGCTGCACAGACTCCTCTTATTTATCAAACTCAACATGAAGTCATAATGTTTTATTTGAAAGCTGAAAACTCCATGATTCTAGTAGTTTTTTTTAAAGAGATATTCATTCACACATGCATGAAAATGAGATATTAAAAAAGAGCAAGGTGTTTAAACAAGTTGTTCATCTAGACATACCCAGAGGCTGCATTATCCGAACCACGCCCTTTGTCTAGCTTCCATCGATCAAACCTGTCCAGACATAAAGATAGAACCCAGTAAAAGCCTTTTTACATCAATATAAATGGTTTGTCATTAACATTCTCATACATCATCTGACTTTGGGGTGTCATTAACCAACTGTAATGACCCTTAAATGGTTTTGTCCAATCAAATGTGGTGCACTAGCAGAGACGGAGCTTGTGTGAGTGGCATGTGGTGTTTTACCTGAGGTATAAGTTGGAGTTGAGTGTAAAATTTGGGACAGACAACAAGATGAGCCATCTTTTTTTACAGAAAAGACCTTGTATATATTTCAGGCACATTGCCAAACAATGGGGAAAAATGGTGGATATACAGAGGTGAAACAGAGCGTGGATATAGCCTCCAGCTCGTTTTAGAAATTTGTGTGTGTTCACATGTTGAGTGATGGGGCAATGCGGTGCAGGTTAGTCTCCTCACCTAAGCATGTCAGCACAGGCAAACAAACCTACAGAAGTCCCCACACAACTCTATATGACACATCTTTGCTCAAAAACTAATCAACAGTTATGTCTGCAAAATATATGAAAAATCTTAAATTCTATTCAAATGGGATTGTGATGTTTCAAACCGTATCGCATGATATGAAGTGCACATCACCTTGTAGCTTCCTTCAGTCGAGTTCAAAGATTATTGACCTTTTTCTGCCCAGAGAATCTCAACTGTCAACATCTAGATCCCTGCACTGCCCTTGTGCTTTCAGTAAATCCATGTGCTTTACAGCAAAATGAAGAGATGCTGAGGTCACAACTAGATATGGACTCTTTGACCCTTCTCTGAAACCTCTCTCCTTCAAAGAACAGGTAATAATGCCTGTAAACACCCGCTCATCTTCTCATTTTTTCATTCTCTCTTGTAGATACCCACAGGAGATTTTAGGCTGCCTGAAATCCCACTTTTAGAAAAGTTAATTTCCTTGACCCTGCTCCTTTTTTTTATAACTTTCGATCAGTCATTCCTCTGATTTTGTTTTTTGGCTCATCCTATTCCTCGCCCCATCATATACTCTTCTGTCTCTTTTGTTTCTGCAGTGGGATATTAACACCTGAAAAGTGAAGCTGTAATGTGTTTTAACATGATACTTTTGATCTCTCATAAAGGTATTCTGCTCTTGTCTGCCTAAGGGGGGGACCAATGTCAGTTTCACCTTCAAGATTCGGTGTTAAGCAGAGGCCACTCGGTAACCAGAAGGTCACAGTTAAGATCTCCGCAATGCGTCTACGTCTCAAAAACAGCTACGTGTCACTGTCATAAAGGGTTCTGCTTTCCGTCATCTGCCTAAAATTGAGGGATGCAGACGGGTTATTCTTCTGTCTTGATCCAATTATTGTAAAATGCGCCAGGTATGATCTCACCGTTTGTGTTGGACACCTGGCTTTATCCAGTGCTTCACATCATGCTGTAATCCTCCTGGCCTCTGACCTCTTTCCATGCTAGTCTTTTCCTCTTCTCTTTCCTTCCCTCTGTTGACTTAATTTGAACTTCTCTAAGTCTGTTTATTACCTGAACCCCAGGTGACAAAATGCTGATTCGCTAAGGTCATTGATTTATAAAATAACCTGAGAAAAGGATAGTGCTTATCCATCCAAAGGAGGAGTCTTCTCCGGACCAGCGTGGACCATTTCGACACACTTGGGGCCACAGCGTGTGTGGTCTGCCCTTCGCCTTCTGCTGGGAAAGGCAGTCAAGTTGAGAGGGGGAAACGCCAGACAGGATGAAACCTGTTCTTCTGCTATCTGACCCTTTTTTAGTCTTCAGTCAAAAGGAGGAGAGAAAAGGGAGGTAGACACACCATCTTCTGTGCTAAAACACATCAAGTGATTGTCCTTTTTTAATCCAAGCAGTGATCAAAATTGAGGGGTTTAATAAAGGCACATGAAGAGAAGTGCTGAGATCAGATTTGATCACAGCAAACAATCTGAAAAGATGCAGCAGCTTCAGTCACTGCAGGTGCTCACAGGTGCTTGATCAACTCAATGTGCTTACACTTCCCTTTCATCTCTTTTTAAAGAAGTAATATGTCTGCAAATACAAGGGTCAATTAAAAAAAAGTCATATCTGTTTTGAAAAGATGTTAAATATGATTTCAAAAGATTTTGCTGAAATATGTGATCTTAACTTTGGGACTTGAGTAACTTTATGATTCAAACCTTGTAGTGACTGTATGGAAATTTCAGGCCTTATTAAAGGTATCAAAGAGGAAAGTCTGGATTTACGCAAGACTGGAGATTACTGAGGGCAGGGTCATGAAGCCGCTATTGAACTGTGAGTGGAAAAAATGATACATGAATACAGGGTGAATTATAGCAAAAAAGCAGATAGAGGCTGAGACCTGCTCGCCAACTGAACACATGTCCGCTGATAGAGACATTGGCTAATGCAAAAGTTAAACTTTTGACCTTCCTGCAACAGCTTGACACAATGATAGCCTTTTTAAAACACAGCCACCAAAACGCCTTCCCGTCATAAGATGATGTCTGGTTCACTCGGGGTTAAAAAAAAAACACCCACAGCCTTTCCTTGATTAGATCCAGCTTTGGCCAGTCCAGTAAGAGCAAAGGCAAGATTTAAAGTAAATCCTAAAAACCAGAAGAACCCAATGCATTACAGTCATATTGGTTGATCTGTTGGTAGTATCGGATGTAGATCAAAAGTTATCACTTATCCACTACATTTTAAGATATTTTACAGGATGGCTTGGTGCAAAATTTGGTACTTCCCACTACATTTTCCAGAGGATGAGTTCTAATGACTTTTATGAACCCCTGAAACTTCCCATACTGCCACTGTGAGGTTCATCTGTGGGATTTTTTTGTGAAATCCATAAATAAGATGGACTACCTTGAAGTTTGGTACATTGATTCATGCCTCCCTCAGGATGAACTTTTGCGATTCCCTGACATTTCATCCACTGCCATCAGCAGATTATTTTTTTATATCTGACCATGTTGACATTAGCACAGCTGTGCCCAAGTACAGCCTCACTTTAGTCTTGTTATTAACTGTAACCACAATCTTTCCTTAACCTTCATCATACGGTAGTTGCTGGGCTTTATAGATTGTAGAAAGCAAGAATTTTTAAGTGTCAGTACTAGATGTGAAGAAAACTGTAATTCAGCATCTCTAAGCATCTGACAGGAATGTTGAATATCAACATTACTTATATGGCAATAGGGTTGAAAAAAATATCATTGGGACTAAGAATGGGAACCTACTACCTCCCACATAGTCCCCCAAAGTGCCTCCGCCCAATAGACCCCATAGTCCATTAAGGCAACCCAAACAAACCTAATCAGGATCTGGGGAATGGCCTTAAAACAGAAGGAGGTTTACCGGGGGGGGGGGTGCCAGACTGAGACAAAAGTGTGTGTGTGTGTGTGTGTGTGTGTGTGGGGCAGTCGGTATGGAGGCTGAATGAGGATGAATGACAGAGAGTGTGAACGAGGCAAAAAGAGAGCTTGTGTGCAGCTTTCTCTACTAAGCTCCTAACTGGACCTATCATTACCAGATGTCACATTGAGGGTGGCAGCCAGCCGAATCACTGCTTATTGCCTTAAACTCCAGCTCGCTGCCTCTTTCTTCTTTTCTCCCTTTGCGCCGTCTCTCAGCCTCTCTCTCTCTCTCTCTTTTCCTTCCTCCCTTCTCGATTTCCAGCTGTTTTTGGAGCACGCAGCGAGAGTGGGGCAAGTTCTCCACCAATTGTTTCGGTCCTGAGAGGAGCTTGGCGGTTGGACCCCTCCCTCCTTCTATCTCTCTCCCCTCTCTTGCCTCTGTCTCTCTTCCTCTCTTGCCCTCTCTCCCTCTCTCTCTCTTTCTCTCCTCCCCTTGTTGTGACAGAGCACACCTGCTTGATCTTGGCTACACGCGCTCCGAGTCCAATTACCCCATAGGCCCTCGCAGCCACTTCACAGTCTCATCCCCCCACTCGGCTGGATTTTTGGGAGTCAAGCTCATCTCGCCCACTTCTGCTCTCTTTGCCTTGCTTCTACTGAGAACAGGTAGGTTAATCCTTTAGCTCTAGGAGTGGGGAAAATTATTTGTATAATGGTTGAAGTGAGGTTAGGAAGGATTTTGGTTTCACTAAGTACTCTTTTTTTAAGGAATAAAGGATCATCTTGACAGAATGCCTTGTTTTTCCTTAGACTGTGACATTTGCGCAAATGTAAGCATGCAAAATGTATTATTTTTAAGTCATGTTATTTGCTGATGATGATCTTTTATAAAGATAAGATTACTGTTTTTTGTTTTGTTTTGTTGTTTGCAGTTACATTTAATTATAACGTGAGTTTTTCTGTTAAACTTGATTTGTCTTAATAAGTTCTTCATACATTCAAGTGCATATTCTGAACATGTTGCCAGGTCTTGTTCCCACAGCTTTCTTTCTTGGCTTTGTCTTAAGAGACCTTAATTATTTCCAGTCCAATCTGCATACAGCTCAGTGAAAAGAGCAGCAGCTAGGGAAGGGGGTGTGGTGGTGCAGTTGATGCTGGTACCTCACTCCTCTGCCAAATAAACTTATTCTTCTGGCCTGTTGTCCACCACTGAGTGCCATGTGACGTTTTCAGCAGTTTACAATTTCAGCTCACAGTTTTTGTAATATGTTGCTTTCTGTGGCAATTGACCAAGTGTTTGGACAGTTGTTTGTTGATTGTTTGGATGTAACCCATATGGAAGTCCTCAAGCTATATTTGTGACAGTACTGGTTTCATAAGAGGCAAAGTGAATTATATTTGCAATGCTTACACAACGAGATTTAGATTTTCTACTTTCTGCTTAAGCTGTCTGCTTTTTATTTCATTTGTCATTTGGTAACATCAGTGGAAAAGATTATGATTTGTTGAATTAATTTGTTCCTTTTCTTTCTTTGTTTAGCTTACTTTCATTCTTTTTCTCTCTTTTTTTTCCCTGTGGCATTTGGCCAGTCTACAAGCGAACGAGGGGGAAAAAAACAACAATGACGATTTCTTTGTGTTGATTCGGCCCATTATTGCTTGTCAAGGCTTTGATTTGGAAAAGTTGTTTCTGCTGCTTCTCACACTTTCCATTTCAGCAGTTCACTTGAGATTGCAACCAGACCGTTTTAACCCCAATCTCTTATCTGTCTGCTCTGCAGCCCTGTTTCTCCTCAGTATGAACCGTCTCTGCCCACTGTGGGGTTCACTGCTGTGTTTTCACAGGAGCAGAACAGGACCCAAATTGCTAGGGGCAACTTAAAGTGGGAGGCTTTGAAGAGGAGATGAAAAAAAGCTGTACCTGGCAACGCACAGTGCCATTAATCCCGTAATGGTACAGCTTCCTCTATCAAAGAGGGGTCTGAAGGCTTCCCGGCAAGCCACCACACAACTCTCAGCTAACTCATTACATCCTTTTTGCCAGCAGGGAAAAAAACCTAATAAGGTTCAGCTGCACTGAATTGCACTGAGAGGACCAGAGTTGAAGTGAACAAAAGAAAAACGGAGACAAACAAAACAGAATGAAAAGTGGGACTTAGATTTGAACAGAGGCTTAAAGAGGCATAAACATGGCACTGAAATAGAGCAATGAAAGCACTTCACCAGTTCATACTTTTGAGTTGAGTTGAGCAGATGTTTAACATTTTGAACCAGGAGTGAGTGAACGGAAGGTTTGGAGGAGACAAGGCCCAGATTTGCACTCAAGGGGCTGCATTTTTTCCATCTGGACTTCAACTCTCTGGGTCAAAAAGAGCAAAAGAACAATGGAACTGAATGGACATCAGCCATGAAGGGTTTTTTCACCCCCTTTTTTGCTCACTGGAATCCCTGAAAGTTCCACATGTCCGTCTTTCTCGCCAAAGTTTTAAGGGTCAGGCAGAGAAAGAGAGAGAGAGAGAGAGAGAGAAAATACCATAAGATATGGGAGAGAGGCTGGGGAAGGAAGGAAAGAGCACAAAAAGGGAGGAGGAGATGGAAAGAGAAGAAAGGGAGAGAAGGTTGGGCAGTTTGTCCACGTCTGTGCAGCGCAGACTGTTGATAATGGGACTGAGGTTGATGGCAGGGCGACAGCTCTTCTCATGGAACAGCTGAAATGTGGTTTAACCACTCGCTGGCTTTCTCATGCTGTGGCTCCAGACAACACTCATGCTTTAGAGACCCTAAAATGATCTTTCAGTAATAGTTCAGGCTCTGACACTTTGTTCTTTTTTTTCTGAATAAAGAAATGATATTGATTGTAGTGGTCAAAAGAGCGTCTTGGGTATTGCCGGAGCCAAAATCCTCCCTCACAGACACATATGGGAGTATGGACGGCTACTTTCCAGACAACTCCAATTTGGCCTAACTCCTATTACAAGAATGCTTTGGCTCTGAAACTGTTTGTTGGCTATGTCTTTGCATATTTTCAGATACACATGCCCTTGCTCACAAAATCCCCCGATATATAACAGAAATTTGTTGACGACCACGACTCCTCACACCACTGCCAAAGGAAGAGCTTATGATTTTTTTGTTTGTTTTGTTTGTTTGTTTTAGGTTTTTTGCATATCAGCGTTCTCGACGATCATGCTTGTGTGTCTGAGCATGTGTGTTTATGTAACCACATGGGAGGGGACCTCACATTCATTTGCTGATGGGTTAAAAGGACCACACGTGTTTTAAACGTCCTGTGGCCGTGTAAATACCTTCCAGTGATTCATTGCTGACAGACACTCTGCAGAGGTAGACGCAGGCCTGTGGAGAGTTAAAGGGGGGGGGCGGGGGTAGCTGACAGCAGTGGGATGGTGGGATGGTGGTAGTGTCTGCTCTCCGTTGTTTCCTTCACTGCAACATGATTTTGATTTGCTAAAATCAAGACACTGTGATGCTTCATATTCAAGTCTGTTTGGTCGATATGGTAATGGCTCTGCAGGCATCTCATTGATTTTCTAAGCTTGAAGGATTCAATAAAAAGCAGTGACAAAGAGGAGAAAGTGACAAAGCAAAGGAGGGAAAATTACTTTACTCCCTCATGCGAGCGCTGCTTCCTGTCTGGGAATCATTAGTAATGCTGGGGCCAGACTTGGGGAGGGGGGGGTGAGGGGTTGAGAGTGGAGGGAGGGAAGAGAGATGAGACAAAAGAGGGACACAGGAGAATTGACAAGGATGCCGCCGCCACAGGAAATGTCAGCCTCCACCCCTTTTTTTCTAGGGCAGACACAGGATGATGAATCCCAGGTTTCAGAGAGACAGGAGAAGATAGGGATGGTTAGTGTACCATTTACCACATGCCCTTTTCTGGGATGTGGTAGATTGTAAATCTTTTGAAAATACAGACTAAACCTTTTCACCGCTGCTTGTACTTTTAACTTTTTGACACATTTCTTCGAAAGCTAGTATAGCTCCATGTGTCGTACTTAAGCAGGTATCTGCTGACCATCTAAAGTCCTTTCAAAGTCCTCAGAAGGCCTCAAACCACAAATGGACTCATGAGACTAATTTTTTCAGTTTCATCTTCTTTTTACCTTTTGTTCTTGTTGTAGATTAATTTTATATAATTTTTGAGAGCTTGTGACAGTTTCCCTGCAGGAAATTGTTCACCACTTTTTGTCACATTTGCACTGATTAGTGTCAGTCCACTTCTTGTGAATAAAGCCTGTCCCACTTTTATCTTGTAAACTGGCATATAGCCGTACTACAACGTGATTACTGGCCATGTTTCCTGAATTAAGCCCTGCTGAAACATTGTGAAAGGAACTTTGGGGAAGAGAGCTCCATATAAAAAATGTTTTTATTGATGACCACTGCTTTAAAAGGAACCTTTTACATCAAGGTTTGATTCCCAGCTTGGATTGATCACCAGGATTCCTCTGAAGTGAAAATTTTATCCCGTAACAGGAAGTTACATCTTCTTTGAGGGGATTAGATATGCAGATACTGGTGAGATGTAGAGTGTGCGTGGTCACGTCATGTTCCAGCATGTTCTGTTGACAGCCCTCTGGGTCTAACACACACACACACAGCGGTGTTTGATGAGCCTGTGTCATGTGCTTAGTAGATTCTTCAGGTGTGTGTGTGTGTGTGTGTGTGTGTGTATGGAGGAGGGGGTATCTTCTCAGAGCAGGCCTGGAGCACAACAGGCTGCCTCATGCATCATTTTCAGAGGTTCAGCCCAGCTGCTGAGCTTGTTTTTTGAATTTAGAGTGACCTTCATGCTTAAAGGCAGATCTTGGTTGACCATTATTTCACCGCTCTGAAGTTGCCACATAGTAAAATCTCATAAATGCACAACCCCCCCATGTCCAAATCCTCTGATTTAATAATAATATTAGTACCACTTGCATTTTGTGGCTGTGGCCAAAAAGTGTTACTTAATGTCCCAAACAATCAACCCTTAAAATCTCTGATAGTCCTTTTTCCTGGTTTTATTTCAAAATCTTTTTTCAGTCTCAACAACTCCTGGGTCTGATTATGACTCACAAAGTAGCAGTAATTCTTGCCTTTACAGTAATGCTGAGGCCATTAAATGCTCATAGGGCTTAGTTTGAGATCATCTCTCTTCTTCTTTTTACCCTGTCTGGCTCCCATTAGAACCTGCTGAAATGTTTACGAACAAAGGTTGATAGGTTGATGGCTGGACACATGGAGGGCCAAGTGAAATCCTGCACCAATGCACATGTGCACGTATATCTGTTTATGTGCTTGTGGGTCACGGGTCAAAGCAGGGAGATGTGGTTCAGTAATCAGGATATGTTATTTTGTGTGCATTGCTGGTCCTTTAAAGCGAAGCTTTGTAGATCATTCTGAATGTTCCAGTCCGCAAGAAATGCCAGATGTGAGGAGTTCACAACACCTCCGGGAAAAGTGATAAAGTGACTTATACTGACTAATAATTTCCAGTATTGACAATTAATGTATCATACTATGAGACAAGCCCAACTCATCTGGCATCCAAGCTACAACAAACCATCAAAGGCATCTACAAGCATAAAGCACCAAGGAGTGCTTTATGCTTTAAATCCAACACGATGGGAGAATGCTGATGCCAAGTCTGTGGACAAGGTTTTCGTTGGATTGGGCTTTTAGCTGCGCTTAGATAAGAGAGCCTGAAACAGCCAAGATTACTCAGTCTGTCGAGAGGACTGGAACACTGTGTCCTGGATCTACTGTATGTTCAGGCCGGAGCCCTTTGTCTCTCAACGCCTTCTGCTTCAGCACATACACCACGTTTCTAAGTGAGACAACATGGAAAACGTTTTTGCATGGAAAACTGCCTATAGACTCGAAACATTGTGCACTACAATTCCAGCTTGCAAGTGTCGACAAATGAAATCACCCCTTTTGAGCATTTTTCAGGTTTTTTCCGCTTCATAGCAACAGAGCAAGAGCAAAAAAAAAGCCATTAAGAGGCCAAGTTATCCTGATCCAACACAGTTCCCTTCTGAATGGAAGTGATTTCAAGCTTGGTCATACTGTATGCAAGCACTGTAACCACTGGACTGAAGCTGTACAGTGTGTCAAAGTACTGCCTGTTTTGCGGACAGGAACTGTAATTACTGCTTGTGTTGAAAGTCCCACTGCACCGTGATCCCAGTGACCTGACGTAGCCCTAACCTAGATTTGCACTACATCAGCACATTCTCTTTCTGCCTCGTTCTCAAAGTGACACCCTGGTGAAAACTTTACAAAGACTTAAACTTGTGCAGTCATTAGTTTTACTCAGAGATACAGTATATCCACATACAGTTACATACATGCAGTGTGCGCTTGCTTTAATACACTTAAAATCACCCATTTTTTGCTTTTTTCACAACTACAAACGTGCAAATATGCTCTCAAATAACACAAAGTAAACAAAGATACAGCACATAAGCATGATACGCATTCACACAGACCATATAAACCACCCCGGAGTCACTCTCAGCCCCAGCCAGCTGATGGTTTTGGGTCAGTTTCATCATCCTGGTCATGATGTTCAAGTCAAGGTCCGATGCAGACCAGCTGCTCCCAAATCATTTGTTACCAGCCGCGGCTCCAATCCGCCCTTCAATTATTGTGGCACCAAGACGGAAGGAGCAACTTCTGGCTATACGCATAACAAGCAGATTGTTGGGTCTCTGAGACGCTGTGTGTGTGTGTGTGTGTGTGTGTGTGTGTGGAAAAGGTCGGGGAGTTTGTGTGGCTCTGCACTGAATCTGAGACAGTGTGTATGTGTCAACTGGGTTGTGGTTGTGTTTAGAAATAGACGACTGGCATCAGGCAGCAGGATTCTCCCAGTGACTCCACCAGTACAGTAGACACAGTCAAATGTGCTACTCCACTGTACTCTTAATGCACAGTGGTGATACAGTATATTTAAATGGCAAACAAATTCCTGTGATTCATTACTTTTGAATAGAAAATGTACTACAGTTTTATACAGTCAAGAAATTTCCCATGATGCATTCCCTATGATAGCTTATCCAGATGTTGCTCATGCAGCAGCAAATGTTGCTTCTCCCTCTGTTGTTAAGGCAAATTGCATTATATTATGATATCTAGATCATTTCAAAGCAATGATGATAACAATTAAACATTAGTGCACTTTTTGAAGCAATTATACACTGATTTCCCTCAGGGGGTGCGTGGAAAGATGAGGAGGAGCTCAACAAATAAGTGTTCATACACAACTAACATCTAAACTCCACATGTGATTCAGAGTTTGTGACATTGTAGCTGAAAATGTGAAAATGGTGAAATAACTATACAGACATTTCAACTATATAAGAATAGTACCAACATTCACTTTTGTACCATTAAATAGTGTCCAATTTGAACACACTGGGATGAGAGGGACACCAGACAAAATGTCCATTCTTTCCTAATAGTTCTGTTTTTTTAAAACATGAACATTAGGCTTGTCCCCTCTGACAAAGTAATATTGTGTCACTTTCTTGAGCTAACCCTTGCTCTGTCACCTTTCACCTTCTGCCTAAAACTGACCAATTAAGTGGGTTATGTGACAAACCTCACTAAATTGTTACACCCAAGTGTTTAACCCCTGAGCCCGCCACCTTTCACCTTTTGCCCTTTGTCTCTCTGGTAAAGGCCTCCTGTATTTCTCACGCTGCGTCCTCCTCTCCACCTTTTGATAAACTGCCACAGTGAAAATCTATTTTCTTCTTTCCCTCTGAGCACTGCAGGGAATCAGAAACAGTTAAAGTATAGTCGTTTTGAAAAGTAATCACAGAGACGGACTGTTTTGAAAGTGTATCCACCCAAACCTTTGAACTGTGTCTTCTCGTCCTCCAGGCTCCCTGCAAGCAGCACCATGAGGTCAGCCTGTCTCTCTCTGCTCCTGGTCACCGCCTGCTGGGCTCTGCCCTTCCGCCAGTCCGGCTTCCTAGACTTCATGATGGAGGACGAGCCGGGATCAGGTGACGAGCCGAGGGTCTCGATGCCTGAGGGACCAAAGTGCCCCTTCAGATGCCAGTGCCACCTGCGCGTGATCCAGTGCTCTGACCTCGGTAAGACGCCTCACTGACGGTCGAATATGGTTTTGTATAATGCCACACACTCTGAATATGAGTGGAACTGTTTCTTTCCGTTGTATACCCAGTGTTTATGAAAAATGCACATCAAGGTATGATGGTAGTAAATCTCAGAAACTACACACACACAAAATATATCCCCAAGTTAGTATTTATGAATGGAAGAAGAGCTAGTGTACTATACAGTCTGTAACGTACTTTTGCATTTTATTATTTTGAAGGTTGAACTCAGCTCATGATTTTCTTTCTATATAAGGAGTAAAAAAAAATGCTCGTCAGTTTCCAGATAGTTCAAAGTTATACCTGCTTTCAAATGCTGTTTTGTCCAAGCACTGGTGAAAACCCAACTATACAATTCTACATTAATATGAAATGGAGAGAGGCGATAAATGCATGTTTTTGAAAAACAGGAAAGACTGATTGTTCTGAAATACATGTTTTAAGGAAAACTACAATGGTAAGACTGCAGCCTTCTTTCTCAGTTTAATGCTGAAAAATACAACTTCAGAAACAGGTATCTTGATCATCTGCAGCCCATGTAGTATAATATATCAGCATGACTTGATTTGAACTGTAGTGTTCAGACTACGTATAATGTAAAAACTTTCACATCCATTTTCTTCATCCACTCCTCCCTTTTGGTGTTCTGCTCTGGATTCCAAACAAATGAGCTCACTTTGATGGATGAAATGCTGAGTTCAGATGGGTGTCTGCAGAAGTTTTACTGTGCTTTTATTGTGCTGGGTGACATTACTGGTTTTTAAGAGCAGAAAAAGTCACTCGCCTTACTCGGCCATCTCCGCCATCCACCCTAACCCACAGGGTCAATGGTGGGGTATATTATGTTATGCATTATTGTGAAGTCCTCAAGAGAACATGACACCGATGTTGATACGTTAAATGCTCACAGATGCTGTGAGTCTTCTTTCGCTTCCTGTAACAATTACATTATTTGGCTTTCTGGGCAAACGTGTGTTTTTAAACTCTGGCGGAGATTACAAGTTAGCCTGGCTGCAGGAAAGCCCCGAACAAATCCCAGTTTCAACAAGTTCAGATGTTACTAAACTTGTTTCCTCAGTGTTAAGCTTACTCACCAAGGCTCAAAGACTACAATTACTTAGTCGGCTTCTTTAATTTGGCACAGTCACAACAATTTACTCAATTGTCATCTTCGTTGTTTGGAGCTTATCCAGTCTGTTTGTCCAACATATACAACAGCTTGAGTCATCTCGCAAACTTTGTCAAAGAAAAGTCCCTGACCTCATTTATTCTTGTATATTACATAAAAGTGATTCGCTACGCAGTTGGGTTTGATAGTTTTTCTGGCTCTGCTTTTGTTTGGAAAGGAAGGGGCACGAGCTTCAAGGAGACAGATGGAGGAGGAGGAGGAGGAGGAGGATGAGGGGGCGAGTGACACAGATGGGAGGATAAAACAAAAAGAGGAGCAGACAGACATAACCAGCACATAACTGCTTAAACTTCAGAGGGACGGGGTGAAATAAAAGAGCATTTACAGATTGAAGAATAAGTGAGGAGTAAAGTCTGAGCAGAGCGTGCAGATAGACAGGCAGACCCGGATAGACAGGTGGCTCAGCAGTCAGAGCGACAGACAGTTGGAGAGAGTGATGTTTGGGGAAAAGGGCCGGTTCCATTACATCAGTCCTC
>JBAJHX010000002.1:6128754-6154443 GCA_037176925.1 Amniataba percoides | reverse complement strand
ATGAGGGCAAAGGAAAGTGGGGGAGGGGGATTTTGGGGGAAAAGGGCCGGTTCCATGACATCAGTCCTTGGTCCAGCAGCAGCACTCCCCCCCCCCCCCCCGCCAGAAGACGCAGCTCCACGGCTGGAGTCCCAACTCCTGCATCAGCACTGTTGGCCCGGAGCCTCCATCTGTTCCCCAGACACTGCTGGCCTGCACGCAAACACACACTCACACACATTAGGAGACGCACGGCATTAAAGGTTTTATGTATATATTTGGACACCCGGACAAGACAGAGGAGTCTGCCATCCAAGCACCCTTTCACTTGTGTGGATGTGGATTTTCCCTTTTGAGTTTGCAGCTGGCAGGACGACAGCTAAAACATTCAAGAAGGAAAATTTAGCCTCGGGTACAAATGAGTTGTGATTATGGATAAGCAAAATTTCTTTCTAATAGTGTTGGCAAATGCTAACAAACACAATGGCCTTTTGTTCTCAGATAAAAGTATTAAGATTAACGTAATGGCACAATCCGCGGCTTCCCTCATTAAACACGTATCTATTATAAGCAGTGGTTGTGTTAGGTGTGTAGTCGGTCGGCCTGAAAACCACATCAGCCCACACTTCTGAATTACCTGCGAAAAAATCCAAACTTACTCGAATCCCATGAGACAATCAGGCCTGTGCTTCAGGCCACAGCACCAGATGAGGAGAGGACGTTATATAAACAGTCATTAATGCTTGGAAGTGCTGGACATGGGTCCAGTCCAAAGCATTCATATGCTTGATATCTCAGTGACTTTGCTTTTAAAATGAAGTGATTGATAGTGACTATTATAATGGGGGTGAAACTTAAAGTCCCATTTTTCTTTCTTGCATTTCCTTCCAAATTGCTGTTGGCTGAAAAGCGAGATGCTGACCGAAACATGACATTCAAATAGTTTATATGTGCGAGTCAGTTCTTGTAATTGTCATCATCACACAGACTTACTTCCTGCGCTGATCATTTTTTTCATATCACTTTGAATTCACCTAAGAACCAGTGCGCTGCAGGACATTTGACAGCTCTGTGTCACTCTTTTCAGTTCCTCTCTGTCATACCAGTACCAGTAAGAAGAGTACTTTGACCAACATTTTTATTTTAAGTTGGTTTTTTTTACTGCAGGAATCATCTTTTTAATCTTATATTGTTTTTTTGTTTTTTTAAAAAACTGCTAAAAACCCTAAATTAAAAATGAATTTAGTGGCTTTTTTCACTTATTTTAAGATACTCTGGTCTATAATCAATAGCTCATTTGTGTTTTCCACCCATTTTTCTCCACATTTTCTGTTACAGGAAACACTTAAGTATAACTTTAGTTATGTAAATTGTTATAATAGTTATAATAGAGTGCCTCATTGCCACAAGTGTCACAAAGACTTCAAATCTGGGTGAAAAATTCTAAACAATTTTCACTGTTAATCAGTAAACAGTTTACAGTCAAATCTTTTCAAAGGCATTCCAGATATTTAGTTTTGCACTTCAATAAAGTCAGAGTGTTCACAATAATAGAATAGGAATTCAAAAATGAAGCAGCAAAAGGCACAAATGGGCTAACAAAGGCCAAAAAAGTATAGAGGTATACAATGTGGTGCTGTAATGATGGTGGTGGCCACAAACAGCTGTGATGGTTTGTGGGTCGTCCAAGCTGACAGAAAAGCAAACCTAGCTGGAAGTTATGTTTGGGTGAGCAGGAACAGAAGTCGTCATAAGCTTTTAGTACAAAATGTGTCCAGACATACGTATGCGGACTGGAGATACAGGGCCTACGCTTCTTTGTTAAACAGTTTATTCTACGCTTCTTCCTCTGAAATGTAAACTACACATTATGAATGTTTTTGTGTGTGTGTGTGTGTGTGTGTTACCACGGATGCAGAGGAGTGCACACCATAGCTCCCAGCTGTCTTTGCTCTATTTAAAAAAAAAAAAAAAACTCCACTCAGTCTTTCACTACAGATGCCATTTTCTGTCTCACATCAGCCACGACATGCCATGATAAAGTCCAAGCAAAACGATTTAGCGTGAGCTCAGTGTCCAGGTATGCAGCCGCTTACTTACTCCAAAGGAAATTTGTTTTAAGGTCCATTTCCACCATGTGTGCCTCGGAGCACATCAGATAGTTATTTGGTCCCTTTGGAATGTCACTATAAAACCCATCCTGCTCTAACTCCCTGTCATTGAGACTTTATCGAGCATGCTACATTTACAAAGCAGACTTTGATGTTTTTAAGCAGGTCGCTACTGGAAATTCAGTTACTGCTCACCCAAGTTTGATACCCTGTCTTGTATCTGTGCAGTCCTTAACAATTCTTATGAAGCCCCTTAAGGACTAATCTAATCTGTTTAATCAGGACTGTATAAGTGTGGTGTGATATTTGACAGACAGATCTTGATTTGGATGTTGCTACTCTAAACTGTGCATGGAGACATGTGACATCACCTTATTCCAACTTCACACTGCCAACTCGTGAAATCATTCACACTTTTTTAAAACTGTGACAGGAAATTTGGTGTTCATTCCTTTTTTTTAAGTAAGAAACTTAATAATCAAATAAAATTTCAAGATACACTAGAGTTGATATCCAGACCTATAGGTCATCAGTGTGCAGTTTAAAATCTACAGTTAATGGAAGCTGCCAATCCAAAACTCAAATCATGGTAATGGAGAAGAGTAAGGAACCATTTTGTATCCATTTCCTGTTGAGGTCAGACTGTGGTTAACCTCCCATCACCAGAAGCTGGGCTGTCACCGCCTTACCTCAGACTTTTCCGCCGTTCATCATTCTGATGGATTTATTGGATTTGCATGCTTCTAACCCTCTTATCCAGCATCTAATTAAACAACGTCTCCCCATCAGGTCTGAAGGCAGTTCCTGGGGACATCCCAGACGACACCACCCTGCTGGACCTGCAGAACAACAAGATCACTGAGATCAAGGAGAATGACTTCAAGAACCTCAAAGGACTGCATGTAAGAGACGGTCGACTTATACTACTCCTGATGTTATAAAGCAGGATGAGGATGAAACACTGAGTCCAATCCTTGATGGTTTGCATGAGGAAAGGTCTTAAATCCACTGGTGACAATAAGATGCACAAAATTGTGAATAGTTAGTAAGGAATAAATCAAATCAAATGATGGTTATGTAAAAATACACAAAATCAGTTTCTCATTCTAAAGCATGGAGCACATTTTACATCCCATCCCCAAACTCTCTTCATCCTCCGTCCTCCATCTAGCCACCCACAGAGTTTTTTTCTTCCCACCTTTACCATTATTACAGCACCACCACTCCCCCAGCCACCAGGTGCATGGAAACTATTCACCCATAGGCCTTACACCCTCACGCCTGCAAACCCCTGACTTTCTTGCTTGCAATAAATACCTCGGTCTGACGACCAGACCCGTTTCCACTTTAATGTAACTGACCTCTTAAGGGAATGGACCACATACCACACATTGCATCGTGTCTGCTGCTGCTGCTGCTTCGAGTGGAACAGCAGGAGCGAGATTCCTCTGAAAATGCGTTAAGGATGACTCCAGAGTGGACTTGAACTTGGCCGTCCATCTTGACAGCAGAGTATCCAACAGCTGCTGAGCTCAAAATGTCTTGTTTTTGCAGAATCTCATCTGGAAAGCGCAGGTTTTTGGGGGGTTTTACAGGCCCATGGTGCATTTGTGGCAATGAATGTTTGAGTGGAAGAAAAAACAGTGGAAGCCACTGAGGTGTAAAGTTTCAAATAAAGTTCAGATTCCATCACAAACTTTAAACCCTGAATTTAAACAAGATGAGACTTGCATAAAGAAAGAGCTGTAAACTTGATAGATATAGTGGTAAACATTCTGCTACACCATGCAACAAAAAATAAATAAATTCAACACTAATTACTTGAATTCGTCCTTTATAGGCTCTGATCTTGGTGAACAACAAAATCACCATCATCCACGCCAAGGCCCTCAGCCCTCTGACCAAGCTGCAGCGCCTCTACCTGTCCAAGAACATGCTGAAGGACATCCCCGCCAACATGCCCAAGAGCCTGCAGGAGCTGCGCATCCACGAGAACGAGATCACCAAGATCAAGAAGTCCTCCTTCCAGGGCATGTCCCACGTCATCGTCATGGGTATGACAGTGAAAACATTGCTGCTTGTTTAAAAAAAATGCACATATTTATTTGGATAGCACAAGCTGCTGCACTGGTGGAGCATTATACAGAAGTTTTATTTATTGTTCAACCGGGCACTTGCATGGGAATGTTGCACTTTATTGATTTTCCATTTGGAAATAAAGACACCAGAAGGAGAGTTTGATATTCACACAGTCTGACAGTGATGAGACTGCTACAGACTGGGGTAATCTGTTCAAACAGGATATGTTTGGTTTTTCCCACAAAAAAGGGGGATTATTTGTGCTTTTCTCCTCTTCCTCTTGCATCACTTGTCACTTTGACAAGTCCACTTGTAAAACTTCCTTTTTAACAAGTTAAAAAAGTGCAGTTTTGTCCTTGCTCAGCTGAGGCTCAAAGTGTGGAAGTGTGGATTCAGTCACTTAAAATGCAATGATATGAGAATTATGATCCATGACAAATCGGGGAATCCACTGTGGAGAACAGCTGCGTTGTAAACACAAGCTATTCTCTTGCCCAAGACTTTGTTTACTCATGACTCAGCTCTAAATTCCCGTAACAGACTAGGAGAGGAATTAACTTGTGATCCATTTCTGCTGTTCTTTCTTTCTCAATAGTTTTTTCATTCTTTTTTCTTTTCTTCTTTTTATTTTTTTCAGAGCTCGGGTCCAACCCTCTGAAGAGCGCGGGCATCGATAACGGCGCTTTCTCTGACCTGAAGAGAGTCTCTTACATTCGCATAGCAGACACTAACATTACAGATATCCCCAAAGGTAAATCTCTGATATCTATTTCCACATATAATTCCTAAATAAGGGAATTTGGCTTAATCCAAGTTTTATCCAGTCAGGCTCTGCCAAAAACAACCATCCTCTGTCAAAAGCATGCATGCTTGGATTTAAGTCTCTAGCAGAACAATGTGAAAAACACCCAAACTGTACTGCACAGCAATTCAAGACTCAGGGTGGAAACACGTCCTGAAAAATGATACATGGAATAACGGCCATTTGGATTTAATAGACTTAAACAGCCACTCCTTGATGATTGATCTGCACATTCTTGGCTCAAATGTTATGTTGTAGATTGCTAACTATCCATTTCTATGTAAAAGTGGCTTCATAATGTCATATAATCTACTAAGGTAGATGTTAATTAAGTCATGGTGGTAATCCTCGTCTTGTGGGTTGTCAGGTCTGCCCAGTTCTCTCTCTGAGCTCCACCTGGACGGAAACAAGATCACCAAGGTGACGGCTGGCAGCCTGCAGGGCCTTAAGAACCTGGCCAAGTAATGTGAATTATAATTCTTGTCAACCGTATCATTTTTGTTTTTCCTTTAAGAATTTAAGGAAGATGGTGTAAACGGCTGCTCATTGAGGTCACACAGATGGCAATTACAATGTAGCTGAGTTTCTCTTATTTTCCCAAGATTCCCAAGAGTCATGTCTCCTGGTGGCGTAGGGTGTATTTTATTTCTTTTTAACCAATTTAAATCTGCATCATACTTAGTCATAGCGTAGTATGTTATTGTTGTTACACAACAGTGGACTATACCATAATAAATACCAGTACAATTTTTTTGAAAAATACTTTTATACTGAGCATAATTTGCCAAATTAATAAATCTAAAGTAGTCTGTGGCCTTTTTTGTTGGGCTGCTTTCCCTCTCTCCTCTCATTCATCTGTCATCTTTCTTTTGGCACAATGCATGGATATGGTGCTTGGTCAATGACCAGTTGAACACTACTTTTCATCATGCAGACGCTGCAATATAGTGATGAAATTGACTGAACAATGTCCTTTACACAATAGTATCCATCCAAACTTTGCTAACATTAGCTATTGGTGCAGACCAGGTGTAGTTATAGTATTGAATTTAAGGAATTTTATTGCTCAGGAATTCAGCTGTTTATTTGTAAGAGGAGGATTGCACTATTTCATCTCAAAGTTAGTCTTCCCTTTGGATACATGAGAATATACGTTTATTGTTCTGTTTATCTTATCTCAGTTTTTCATGCCATCTCATGTTTTCATTCTTTGGTTTGACATAATATTAGCTTTACTTGGAATGCTGGTTCTGGTATTACCGTTTATGTGATTTACTGCATAACAAAACCTAAGACCTAAACAGTAGTTTTTGGATAATCAAAATAACTGGGTTGCTCGTAAAATTTGGATACTCTGTGTTTATAAGATCACTGCTCAGATTGTGCCAAAGACGGCATACCGAACTTGAACAAAGAGGGCTTTGATGCAGCACGAGTAGAGTATATTGGATGGTTGGAGGGATGGTTTTTATTTTCCATTTGCTCATAATTAATAAATAGTCTGGGAAAGTAATGGCCTCAATGACAGGTGGGGATTCTTTTCAGTGAGAAAGCTCTCCTCTTGTACGTTATTAACTAATGGTCATTTTGGCAGCCAGAGACAAACATTGATGTCACTATCTTGGTTTGGTTTTCTACACATTTGCACATTTCCACATCTTATGTACTTATGTGCTAATTTCCCCCGCAGGCTGGGTCTGAGCTTCAATGAGATCAGCTCTGTGGAAAATGGCACACTGGCTAACATCCCCCACCTGCGAGAGCTGCACCTCGACAACAACGCCCTGACCAGTGTTCCTCCCGGCCTGTCCGAACACAAGTACATCCAGGTACATCATGCTGCTTTGATTAACATAGCAATTACTGTTTCTCTGCATCTCAGTGTGATTAATCCAGGTCAGAATACACAACTTGATAACAGGAAGATTGTTTTTGTAACCATTTAGTTCCAGCAAATTAGCTCTGCTGAAGCATTACTGTTGTGTTTCTCATTTTCTTACAGTGTGATCACACTCACAATTTTCTCTGATTTGAACCATCCTGGAAAAGTTTACTTTGTTGCAGTTTTGCATTTGGTCTGTTTAGGTTAACACTGTCCGATTACAAGTCAACCAAGGCCTCCATAACAGAAGTCACATGGATTCATTTAGTGTGTTTATGGAGTAAAGTGTCCATGGCCTGTCATAGTGTAATGTTAAAGATTCTGGTGGGGGGTGGTAATGTAAACAGACTGCTGCATAAATCCCACCTCCATAAAACCTTTTTTATGGGGTAATTTCCTGGCAAGAGTGTTGCTTCAGGATCAACAAGGTCAGTGTCAGGTGTTGGGCAACCTGAGAGGAAAAACATAGGTGGACGAAAGCAGAGAATATGTTCTGATGACACATAATAAAGTTCCCCTGTATTATATTTTTGCACTTTATTAGAGTTTGGATAAATTGCAGTTTTTGCTAAATTGAGTTGTTTTCCCAGTACAGACTCGACAGTGCAGTAGTTGCACCATGATACACCAGAAGACAAAATACAATGCAACAGTACAAAACTGAAGGTGGACTTACAAAAGGAAATATAACATCATAACTTAATTGCAGAAGGTCAAACCTCATTTAAGAGAATATACTGAAGTTTGATGGAAGATGCTCAGTTTTTAGAGTTTTGTTTTAGGATCTACAGACCCACAATGGCTTGTTTTTCAAGTTTATTTAATTAGTTTTTTCTAAATATTTTTAGCTCTTTTTATCCCTCTCTCTTTTGCATGTTCCATTGTATCTGATGGCATTCATTATGATTTATCTCCATGTATAGTTTTGTGCTTTTGGACTTTGTGGCATTAGAATCTGTAATTAGCATTATATTGCTTGTCCCAGAGACTTTGTGGCACTTCCCTCCTTTTGTTTTTATTTCTAGTATCCTTCTCATCCCCCTCAGTTCCGCATAATGAGGGCTACCCTGCTCAAAACACAGCGCTCAGCTACACAATTGTTTTTAGCCACCCTGATGTTCATATGTGCTTTTAGTATGCTTTTATGTGCTTCAAGCTGTGCAGCATCAGCTCTTTGTTATTTTGGAGTATGATCACGCAGGAAGTCTTTTTCCCACTGTTTTGAGTTCAACAGAGGAAGAGAAAGAACCCGTTTGGTTTTCACGAGCAGTCATTATTCATTTGGTGACTTATTATTATCCTCTTTCTCTGTTTTATTTTGGAAAAAAAACAAAATTATTGTCATGCACCTCCCACTCAGTGACCAAAGGTTGTCATTATTTAAATCCCTCCTGTAGGTGGTCTACCTCCATGCCAACAAGATTGCTGCTGTGGGAACAGGGGACTTCTGTCCTCCTGGCCTCAACCACAAGAAGGCCATGTACTCTGGCATCAGCCTGTTCAGCAACCCTGTGCCTTACTGGGAGGTTCAGCCAATCACCTTCCGCTGCGTCTTCGACCGCTCCGCCATCCAGCTCGGCAACTACAGGAAGAAGTAGAGCGTCCCGCGCGCCTCGTCGAGGAAGTGTGTGTTTGTAAATGAGTGTGTGTGAGAGTTTTGTAAGTGTGCGTGTTTGACCACCCTAACCCTAACCCCTTCCAACACTGCCTCCCCACAAACGATGATGTCATTAACCCATGCGCTCATTTCCAAACTTTAGTGGACATGGACCTCAAACACAACATATCATATTCATTATTTAGCTTCAAGGTCGGTGCAACAGTAGTACACACAGCTTCCAGCGAAACACCAGCATACTATGGTGATGCTCTCACACACGGCACATCATTCATAGAAGCAGTTAAGCAAGCATTAACATTGCAAATATGTTCGACATATTATTGTGCAATTCATCCAGTGGACCAATTGAAATTGAGAGAGGTGATCCCTAACCAAAAAGATTTGAAATCTCACTCAGTGGAAAATGTTTTAAATCCCAGTTTGGTAAACTTTCTCGACCTTTAGCCATTGTATGAATTATAAGAGAGCTGGCCTGTAGAGCAGGCAGCAAGGGGTTAACTTGTGTTTTACAATACCTTTAACAACTGGTATACTAGAATGTACTAGATATTACCTGTGTACTAGGAATAGCATTCGGAGTGTAACATTACCACGCTGCACTCCTTGAGAGAACTCAGAGTTTCTATTTGTATTGTATTCAATTCAAGTAGAGATAAAAGCAACCGTGACTTCTATCACTTTGTCATTTCTTGTGCTTACTTCAGTGTTGACTTAATTCTGGATGTTTTTACACTTTTTTTTTCCGCTCATCACATTTCATCCCTTGTTTCTCTCCTAGTGTATGTTGTTCCATTTGGAAAAAAAAAGAAAAAAAACAAGGTGGAAAATAGCTTCTAAAAAATGTAGAATAAAACTATATATGTTTTAAACAGAAGCCACTCCCAAAGATTTATATGCATGCTCTTTTTTTTTCCTTTCAACTTGAACCTGGTGCTTTCTGGAATCTCTTGTTAATGCGTGTATGTATTTCTCTCCATGTTTCCCCACCCTTTATCTCCTATTTTTAAGAGTCAAGAAAAATTGGAGGGTGTATGTGGACTGGTATGCCCACTGCAACCATGTTGGTATGAATGTTGTATGTATAGACGCTGTATATAAATGCTGTATAAAAAAAAACTCTCATTGCTTAAAGGCACAAGCACTTACTATAGCTCAGACTTAATATATCAGCTACAAAGGTGTTCCTCTTTTTTTCCCGGAGCAGGGGCTCCAGCTAAGGTGTCCTGAACAAAATAAAAATACTAATGGAAAAAATAGACGTTTTTGATGGATGTAATGAACCGAATTTGCAGTATTGTCAATAATGTGTATGGAGAATTGTGCTGCCGGACACTTCAAAAACTACAGCGCAAATACAAAGAGAGCAGCAGCCTCCTGGCGAACAAGGTCAAGAGGAGGTACAGGTAAAATGTACTCAGAAACAGGTGAGACCCTTTCACTAAAATGTGCACAGCAAACACACATAAGGTGAAAATGCTTCAGGTATATATTCATAACAGAAAACCTTGACAATGGCTTGAAATGTCCAATATGGTTGCCTCATTGACGCAAAAGTTCAGAAAATGAGCTAGATTTATGTAGTACTTTTAACATTTAACATTGAGTAGCTTTATTTTCACAGATATTTCATAAGTGTCAGTCAGGCCTTTTGAAATACAAACACACTTGGAAAAATAAATCTGGCTTTAAAGATATTTCAGCCTCACGGGCACGTTTAAAAGGCATCAGTCATTGTTCGCTTTTATCAGACACTTTATCCGGTTTCTTTTCACAAAGCGCTGCTTTCTCGTCATCTGGTAACAATACAGTGAGTCACGTTACAGATGTTACAACACCAAGACTGTATTTCTGTCAAAAAATACTTCTATATCCAACGTGACTGAAAAGATTACACCACAGGGGCCATCTATCAAGTTCATCCACTCAGGATATGAATTTCATGGAGCAGCAAGTATCAGTCTTGTGTGACAGTCAGGTGTGCCTTGGCTACTTTTTTGGCCTTAATTAAAACAGCATTGTAAATTACAGGAATGACAGTGCCTTACCACTGACTATCCTTCATAAGAAATGAATTATGGCAGCAGTGGGTGACACATAATACTTGTTCCACGTGTTATTTTCAGTTTTCCCTTATCCTGTGCAGGGTTCAGGGGTCTGGAGCCATTCCCGGCATGTACTGGCCGAGACTCAAGATAGTACACTCCATCACAGGATGTACTGTATACATTTACGAGACACATATGGATCTATATATACAAATAAACAGACAGCACATTCAATTTAGAGTCTCCAGTTCACTGTGTCTATGGTTTGTGGGAGGAAACCTGAGCTCCCTGAGGAAATCACACTGACATAAGGAGAACATGCAAACTAAGAAAAACAGAACAGCAGGTCGGAGAATAGACTAGGCAGACAATGAGGATCTCTGAGCCATCATACTAACACATCCAGGTCCCACAGTGAGTGAAGAAAGTCTGGTGGAGCGTCTAAAGAAAGTTTAAAAAGTCAAACTTATGGCAGATTCATTTGCTTCTAGCTACCCCTGCAGCCTCTAACTTATATTGATGGGTTTTGTGGATTGGGGTAAAAAAAATATTTGCACAAGGACCATTTCTGGCCTCTGAGCCACTGGTAATTTATGACCCCTCTGTAATTTAAGAGACTGTAATGGGAATATTTAGGTTAAAGAAGAAAGAAATGGAGCTCCCTCGAGACATGTAGTGGTTGAAAGTCCTGCGTCTGGAAGCAGGTTGTAAGGTGTCAAGTGATCAATGCTCAGAAGAATCTAGTTTTCTCACTTTGCATTCCTTCACAAATCTATCATTATACTGATAATATATGGAGTCTCAGAGGTGACAAATATCAAATATCAATGACAAACTATCTTATGAACAAAAAAAGATAAATGTATTAAGGTAAGACTTCCAGAAAGTTAAAGCAAAACACAATATGAGCATTTTTCACACTGTTTGATTGGCTGTTTTAATTCATTGATTTCCTTTTTAATTGGCCTTTTGTATGCTTCATAATTATCTAAGTCACATTTTCCTCACAACTGTTTTCTCTTTTTTATTATCAGTGCATTACTGCCATTAACTGTTTATTTCTAAGGCTCTATTTTTGGCTATCAAGACATTCATTTACTTTTGTCTATTTTTTGTATTCACCATTGATGTCAGACACACATATATACCAATCAAACAACTCTCATTATCATATTGTACAAAAAGTGGAAATCTTGAAGAATGGGTACATAAAATAGTATAGGTATATGGTAGGACTGAAATACAATAAACTAAACTGTTAAACTTGTCACTTTTGGGACTCCATAGCCCAACTGCTTCCTCTTCTTCTTCTTAACTCTGCAGAGATAAATTACAAATAATGCAAACAGCCAGCCCAAAAAAGAAGCAATGAAAAAATAAGAGTTATGACTGGCTTAAAATCCTCCCCCTCTGATATGACTTGGGTTTTTTTTTTTTTTTTTTTTTCAGACAAGGACAGACTGAAAAGCATCAGTGTTTGAGAGCTGGCATTTATCCCAGCGCCTCAGAATCAGCTCAGAGCAGGAACATGAATGTACTTCAATCTGTTGCCCCCATGTGGTGGCTGTTAGTACGGCACTTTCTACTCTTTGTCTCTCCTCCCTGAAACTCACACATGCATAAGCGCGGTGCAACTTGATCTGCTGAGCAGACATCTATCTTGCAGACTATAAGCACTTAGACTCATTGCTTTAGGCCCATTGCCAGTAATTATGTGTGTTGGTGCATGTGAATTGATTTGTATCGTGTGTCTGCAAAGTTTCATTTCACATGTAAAAAAGAAATGGTTTGGAGAAAGTCATTTGTGTGCAAATACATTTCCACCAACTTAATTCAGAGCATATTTGCACATACAGTCATTGCTTAATATGTATCACATGCACGTACGAGTGTGTGGGTGTGTGTGTAGGTGAAGCGCCTGCCTTGTGCTGCTTATGCAACTGGAGTAACCTGAGCTGCTTCACCATGTCGAAAGCAAAGACTGGTGAGATCCTGCCGAAACGCAGATGTGTCACAGATTTATGCAGACGGTTGGCTCGCTCCAGCTGCAAATCCAAACTGCTTTAATAAAACGTAGCCTACACACAAACACCGGAGCTTATGTCTTACAACCTTAATATGATACCAAATTTCTCAATCAAATCCCGCTTATCAACACCACAGCAATGTGATAAGTCCTGTAATTACTGGGTATGAGACATTTTATATGAAAACAATGCACTTTAACCAGTGTACTTTACACTATATCCTTTAATTTGGGGATTGTAAGAAAATTTAAAGATGTTTTGTGTGATATAGATCAAAGAAGGAACAGAGGTCCGTTAAGAAGATCTTCTGGTCTGATTTTAGTGCCAATCCACTCCTCTAGCACATGTGAGCCCATGAGAGACGAGGTGAGAGAATCACTTGGCCCGCCGAGGGATGAGTCTCTGTTTTAAGTACAGTGCTTACCGCATGACCACATGGTAGGAACAGAAGGTGGTGTCTGGGTGTTGTCTGAGATTTTATTAGAAGCCGCTGCGAGTCTGTGCCAAGAGGTCCAAGAATATCCCTGTTTGCTAATATGCTTGCTTGGATCTCCATCTGTGTACCTTTGTCAGAGCATGTGCATGTGTAGCTTAGCTGTCAAGGGTTTTCATGTGTTCATATTTATGTGTCTGTGAATGCGTCTGCATGTGGTGTTGACAAGGAATTAACATCCAGAGAAGGTTGTTTGCACTGCATTTGCACACGCGCCAACTTTCATCTTCTGCGTTCTTCTATAATACATCAGTTGTGCAAGAAGGTGGATGTTTTCCATCAGGAAAAAATCGAGATAAAATCAGATTGTAATGTTTTGTGTAAATAACTAGAAGAAAAGATAAGATAAGCAAAATAAGTAGAAAAGATAAAGGTTCATTCTGATGACTAACTTTAAGTTAGCCTCAAGTCAGATAATGTAACACACAGTACTGTCTTCAGACATATCATTAGGATAGTAGTTTAACAGAAATACTTACAGGGTGGGTGTAGGCTCATTTACAATGCCAGTAGTCTCCTGACATCATATACATTACAGAAAATATTTTACTGTAATGTAAATGACAGGGGAAGACTATGCCAAAAACAGGCGTCTCATTCTCATCTCAAGGCAGATTTCTTGACATAAGTTATCACAAGCAAATGTGTTTTCATGGGATAATTATGAAGAAGTCGAATGATTTCAGTCTTTAAGATCACTGTCCTGACTGCTGGGGAGGATCCATAGCTGGACATTAATGTGTATTTTTGTTTTACTTCATTAGAGCAGGTAAGCTCTTATTAGCCAAAGATGAGAGGTTAACCAGCTCCCACCTCTCTGCTTTAACCAGCACCTGCTCAAATAAAGCCTATTATAGTTGTAGAAATAAAGACATTATTAAGGCCATCCGGATTTCTGTGAGACTTACACTTCCTGTCCCACATACACGGTAACCCCCCCCCCCATACAACCAAACAGCTGAACGTAAACAAACTGTAAGTAAACATGTAAATATTACAAAAAAATAATAAGAGGAAAAAACGTGATAACAGAGCTTGTTTCATATGATAACAAGATAAATTAATCCCTCATATCAATAACATCTTTTTAAAAAAAATGAAAGGATGGACTTATAACATAACTTGTGGCTGCAAAAACAGAAGTAAGCTGGTAATCAGAACATGCTAACATCTTACTTATTTAATCCAATTGATCACAACTTTTCAAACTGTTTAAATGCTCAGCGTCAGTCCATACACACATGTCATATCTACTTACCAAGCTGTGTTTGGTTGCTAAGATATGCCTGGATAGGGGATAAGTGATTATATATATCTTAGTTATTTACAGATATTGGACTTTAGTTTGCCTCCAGTCGATCAAAAACTTATTTTCAATTATGTCTCGTAGAATAGTTGTTTAGTTGTTTTCTTGCTACAGTCTGTAAAAACAATATTTCCCCATTTTTTTAACATAAGATGGCATAAATAAGCCTGCAAACAAAGACATAGTGACACATATGAGAAAAATGCGAATATAATTATTTATCTGTGTAGAGAGAATGACAATAATCGAGCTTGACAGATGTGAGGGATTATAACTGTTCAGAAAGCCAAACCTCTAACCTTCCTGTTCTAGGACATCATCTATCACGTGGCATTATTACAAACAGTTCAACAAATTACCATAAGAAGACAAATAAATTATGAGAAAAACAGTGTCAGAAGACAACAAGAACACATTTGAGGGGAGGAAGTAGGCTGACTGAGCGAAATGTCAGAATGTGTGTTTCCCAGCCTCCACAATAAAATCAGCTTGGAACAGCCTCACTCTGGTCCGCAAGAATAAAACACTGCCAGGAACAAAGTTAAAGGCAACCAACCCTCAAAGAGACAAACAAGCTTGGATCGGGGCAAGTTACAGATGAATTATGTTAGAAAAAAGTAAAAAATAAATAAATAAAAAAAGTATGGGCAGCTTTCATCAGTCTCTCAATCTCCTGAATTTAGGATGAATGCATTTCAAATGCTCAACTTTAAATCAATACTCAGACTGGCCAATATGCAACACCATTGTTTGCATTACCTGAAATCCGAGGACACCATAGAAATGAAATAATATCCTTGAAAGCACACAACATACAATCAATCTCACCGCCAATGACTGCCACGCATTTCCTGCTGCCTCGATTCATTTAAATTGCGGTCGTTTATTGTGAAACAAATTGACCACACAGGGCCTCCGCGTTCCCGTTTTCTTAACCAGAAAAGTAACTGGCACCGGCAGCAAGAACCAGATTCATAAAAGATCTCTTGGACTCAAAAAGTATTAAAGATTTTCATGAGCTGTCCACCATTTCACATTAAGCCAGCAGTTTTAAAACGAGTACTCACTCACGACCATGTGGCACATTTTATGAACTGATACTGTGCAACTGCATGATCATCAACTAAACATCCTGTTGCTTTTATTGTATTGTTCTTTCTCACCAGCAAACCAAGACTAAAAGTAGTAAAAAAAAAAAAAAAAGCGTCTGTAGGCCGAGATACAGATTCTCAATCTCAATCAGGCAGCAATATCGTTTTCACATTCACAGTAATTACATTCAGTATAAGAATATATTGCTTTAAATGATCAATGCAGTCTTGCTTGCGGAGGTGCAGGCCTGATTTTGTTGAATATCATTTTCACTTCAAAAGAAAAAACCAAAAAGATAAGAGGTTACATGTACTCTGTGTAGGGAAACATCGCTGAAGGGATCCAAAGACAACGTGTGTACCGTCCATGAATTTATGTTCTTATATAATTAATTACTTGGCAACACCTCAGGGAAATTACACAAGTTACAGTCAAGTACAAATGAAGTATTAGGAAAACACTGCTGAAAGCCAGTGTCTGCCATCTGGCCTAATGGAAAGGATATGAGCGCATAAGGCAGACATCAACACATTGGAGGAGAAGGCGCACGGTGACTAAGCACAATGACAAAATGTCTGTTTTCCAGCCTCCACTCTACAAACAGTCTGGAACAGCTTAAGTCTGGATTGACATAAAAACACTGCCTGTAACAGAGGTAAAAACACACCAGCCTCAAAGAAATAAATATTTTCGGCAGCTTCCTGATGAAGGGTACAACTGTGAAGTCTGTCTGGACCAATGGAAAGCTTTTTTTGTTGGGTATTCGAAGGGTCTGTCCATTCTTTGCCCTTTTGAAGTGTACAATAACATGAGGTATCGAAGGTTGTTTTATTGTTTGTGCACATAAATCAGTGTCTCTTATGCTGAATGAGGGCTCATCAATAGTTTGACAGTGGGTGAAATGTACACTGTGACAGATTTTGCTCATTATGAGAGATTTATCACACAACTCTGCAGTTCCCTTCAGCTCTCTGGAACATTTTATCATCATTAAGCTCATTTTTTGTGTTTTATGGCCTACAACTTTATGGTTTTGGTTCAGTCTCACTGTTCTCATCAACTCTGTTTCCAGGAGCAGTAAACAGAATTTTAAGCAAACAACAACAAAAAAAACAAAAAAGCTGCAGTGCCTGCCTAGCAGCAAACAGACAAAGTTAGCGACCGGCTGAAGAACATTGTGAAGCATTTAGCAGCTGAAGAGCCAGACAGGAGAGTGAAAATTGGACGTGCACTTTCCAGGTGGCCAGAAGCGAAACTTCAAATGAAAACTAAAGTCACTGTGTGCCTGCTGAATGTGTAAACCAGCAATTGTTCGCCAGAACATCTTTATAAGGTGATAATGGGTCAGTACTGTGTTTACATCTTGCTGTGCTGTTCTGATGTGGCCAAATAAGTTATAAATTCAGGTTTAAATGAACATTTTGTTTCCACAAATTCTCAATTAGTTCCTAATAATGAGAACTGCTGCAATCAAAGCACGGAGTGTAAAATCTTCATTGGATTAAACGGACTGCAGTGTGCAGCGATCTGGACCTTCCAACCTGCAGAAAAATAGAAAGAATTGTTTTAAAATAAAGAAAATAAGCTATTTGTGCAGTATCGATATGACACTAACTATAATGAGACTATACATGGACTACACATTTAACTTGGCCATCTGTTTTGCACTGGACTGCTTTTTCCTGAATTTGCAAGATATAAATTTAACAAAAAATAATCTTTTGCAGCCTTTAGTATCCCAAAGTCCATTGTGTAATCATATCATAGAAAATATTACATGACTGTTTATCACCAGGTGTTTGTGTCAAATGAGTAGAGAGTATCTTGAAAGGTAGACTAAATCTACTGCAAGTTGTAAATAACAGAAGACATGAACTCCAGTGTTTGTGCTTGCTGTTCAAACACACCATAAGTTTTAGGTCCAGAAATGGGACAAAGCAAAATAACCAAGTCCAGCTTGTGGCCTTAGATTGCCTTCTTATGGTTTTATTACTCAGCACTGTTTTAGTTGCTGCCAGTGTTTTAATCTTCTTGAACTGAAAGCCGCAGAATGGAGTGTTGATTCTCAGTGAAATCAATCGTACCGTCTGTCCCTTTACATGACAGAGAGCCATATCATTAAAAATGAATCATTCATTTAAGAATTCAATAATATGCATGATTCAATATGACTAAGTAAAATAAAGTAAACTCAGTACCTCGTTGTCTCTTTGCTGATTGTTTACATGTGTAAAACAACCTTTAAAGGTCCACTAAACTATTGACCTGACCATGCTAATGACTTGTTCACATGGTCCTTGAGGCATCTACCAACAGTCGTCTATCACTGAACGTCAGTAGAGACACCAATGTGGGAGTAAAAAGTGGGAGTCATTGCTTATCTATTATTCAGAAACAAAATTCTCAAGAAAGAAAGAAATTATGAAATGAAATATACTAAACTTACTTACGTTACAGAGAAGGGAAACAGCTGTAGGACGTTTTTCACCTTCTCACAACAAAAACTTGAGATGCATGAGATTTATTTAGACTGTTGGACCACTTGCTTTCTCATTATGGAGGTTTTGAGATGCTTCGTGTACTTAAATGACAGTTTGTTTTGGTCTTCATACTGTTCCCCAACCACTTCACCCATATTTGAAAAATAAGCCATCTACATTAAAGGAGCATGACGTTTTGTTTTTTGTTTTTTTCAGGCTCACAGTTTGTAAAATAACTCCTATAATTTCTAACCTTTTACTCAGCAGATTGAGGAGACTGCTAAACACAGTTTTACAACTGCATCATTTGGTTCAACCAACACAAGCCTACATTTAAACCTCCTCTTCATGCCTCATACTTCTTCCATTTTATTACTCTATCTGCGTGCTGAGGTTAAAATAAACGTGGGAGGCCATGAAAGTTAAATGACTCACCAAATTTCTTCCAGTTCTGCGTTAGATTAGCACTTTACTAAACTCATACAATGTGACATTTAAGACAGCATGATACACTCCTCAAAATTGTGCTTCTGGATGTCTTTGGTTGTTGGTGGTATTCTCTACAAAGTCAATGAAAAAAGAGATTCACTGGTCCAAACAAGGACAAAGCGATTCTTAAAAAGGTAGTCGAGTGTTGGAATAAAAGGAAAATTTGCTAAAGGGACACAACATGTATCTTCTTTCTTACACATCTTAGGATATTGGGGACTGGATATCTTGAGTTATGAAAATTTTCCACAGATGAGAAATGTGGCCAAGACGGTCTCTAAGAAAGGTATGTGAGTAGAGTAACAGACCGCACTGCGACCAATTAAATCCAGGCGTCAATTCCCGGCATGCTGTGATGGTGTGATGGACGTCAACCAACAAATGGGAGAAACATTTGGCCATTTATCTCCCAGACGCCCTTTTGCAACTGCACCTATCAGATAAACGGAAACACCCCCTTGGTTCATTTTGTTCATTTCTTCATTTCTCTCTATATTTGAATAGAGAGGATGATTGCAGGGGTTATGGAAAAGAGAAATGTGGAGAATGAGAAGTACAATAATTGATAGCAAAGACATGTGGGATCAATTGGATCTGTGTTAACCTACAGCGTTACAGTGCCATGCCTTTGATTAAAAAAAAAAAAAAAACAACTGAGACAAAATGTTTGCGTCACATGTTATGCAAGTCTTCTCTGGCCGTCTCATAACCTTTTCTGTCAGATTTTCCAAAGCCTTATTCACAGCTCAAGAGGTACAGCTGAATTTATTCTTCTTCATAACCAGTGTCTGGGTTAAATGGCTGCCAGAAGTCGTTTTCACATTTTTCCACACATGTCCTTATTTTTCCGCAAAAACAGCACATGCAAGCTCAACTTAAGGTTTTCCTTGCAATTATTTAAGGGTGGTTGTTGAGGGGACAAATACCAGGAAATACTAGAAGCGGCTGGTTTGTAAGGGTGGTAGACGGTGCAAAAGGTGGAGGTAATATCAACATCATCATACTTTTGCAAAAAAACTTTTCGGTGCGGTGTAATATTCTTGCTCTTTGTTGCACCTGCTCTTGGTTAGTTAACAGCAGTTTTTGAATGATGCTCCTCCAGACATTCGTATTGATGTCATCTTCAATTTATATGACGATCTGACTCCAGTGTGCTGAGGAAGCCTCCCCTCCTCCCCCTTTCCTCTGTTTCTCCATCTACCTCTCGCTCTCTCTCCTCCCCCTCTCTCCTTCTTTCCCTCTGTGTTTTTCTCCAGAGACTTCCAGCTTTTGAACACCACACTGTTCTTACCTACTGGCCCTCCACCCCACACGCACGAAGAGAGAGAACCACAGGTAAGCTTGCATATGGAGGCATGGATTTGTGATTTCCTGTTTGATTATTCCCTTTTATATCTGCTTTCCGGATGGGATTATCAGCTGTAACTGCAAGGCTTTGGGGCAGAGGCTAGTGCTGCAGCAGAGAAGGCAAGAATACCAGTCCTTGGAACAAAAAAATACGTGTTTTGATAAGTTTGATGAGTTGCATATTGACTAAATACAACAACAGCAATGTATTAGCCTAGATTTTACATATTTATACAGATCTACAGTGACGTTTTAGAACTGTTTCATGGATTTCGGTGATTTTAGACTGTTGCACTTGGATCCTGTCTGCATTTTTCAAGGGTCTGGAATCAATCATCTGGTTTTGCATTGTCTGCAGGGTTGATTTTGTACAGTCGTGATCTCAAAGTCGTTGTGCGCCTGTTTTTAGTTTGCTTACGACCTTATAGGACGAACATTTCTTTTAGTGCTCCATACGTATAACACATGTTGAGGATTGGTACGATATGCATGCATGTACATATATTATGTACCACTGGAACATCTGCATTGCATTATTGCTCCAACTGCACAACTTTATCAAGCTGATAGATGAAGTGACGCTGGGAGCAATGCAGTTTGATTCAAGCTGCAGCTGTAATGATGTGGCTCGGCACCGATAATTGAATCAAGGAATTTAGGAGTCACTTGTCTCCAACTGGTGGACGTGAACTCTTGACCGATTATATAATACTCGACACAACTCTGGGGAGTGGGTGTGGTTACATATAGTGTATGTGCATGGGGGTGGTGATCTTTTTAGAATAACAGTATAAAAGTTATAGTTCTGTTTTATAGTTATTCTGTCTTTTTTTATAAATAAATCCTTGATGAATGACTTCTCTAAACATGACTTTAAATGGTCTATTTTGCCACCAGTATTACAAAAGATGACACATGCTTGAACTAAACAAATCCACTCATACCTCAGTTCTGTTTAATATTATTAGCTTCATTTTTTTTGCATCTCTAACCTCTCCATCTCATTCCCTGCCTCCCCTTCCCTTCTGTCTGTTGGATCCTCAGAAGCCATGTTTCCTCTCCGTGTACCCCTGTTGGCTATACTGATCAGCATGGCCCTGTGCCAGTATTATGACTACGACTATCAGCCTGTTTCCATGCTGGGACCGTCAGGGCCCAACTGTAATCAAGAATGCGAGTGCCCAATCAACTTCCCCACCGCCATGTATTGTGACAACCGCAAGCTCAAGTTTGTTCCCATAGTGCCAACAGGGATCAAGTACCTATACCTCCAGAACAACCTGATAGAAGAGATCAAGGCAGGAGTGTTTGATAATGTCACTGATACACTTCTCTGGCTGGTACTTGACAACAACCAGATTACCAATGCTAAAGTAGCAAAGGGCACAATCGACAAACTCACAGCCCTGCAGAAGCTATTCTTCAGCCAGAACAACCTGACCGAGCCAGTCATCCCTCCTTCAAAGTCACTTGATGAGCTGAAGATAATGCACAACAAGTTGTCCAAGTTCCCCGCTGGACTCCTGTCAGACAAGGAGAATTTGACCTCCATAAACCTTCAGCACAATCAGCTCACCTCCGATGCCATTTCAGGGGCATTCAAAGGGCCAAAGAAGCTGCTGTCCCTGGATGTGAGCCACAACAAGCTGAAGAAGCTGCCAGCTGGAGTCCCCAGTTCCCTAGAAATGCTCTACGCTGACTACAACGACATTGACAGTATCGGTGCAGGATACCTGAACAAGCTGCCTGTGCTGCAGTACCTGAGGATCTCCCATAACAAGCTGGTGGACTCTGGTATCCCTGCTGGGGTGTTCAATGTAACGTCGCTGGTGGAGCTGGATCTGTCTTTCAACAAGCTGAAGTCCATCCCTGAGATCAACGAGCAGCTAGAGCAATTCTACCTTCAGGCCAATGAGATCAACAGTGAGTGGCAACTCTGAGTCTTTGATTTATTGTCATCTTACAACACTCTCTAAAAAGATTTGTTAACAGTGCCCTTTGGACTTTGATATGTTTCCATTTTGGTATAACTTAAGTGTTGAAAGCACTGACAGCATTTTATAAAGCCTACTTTATATTTCAAATTGTACATTGTGTACATCCATATTTGCTTGCTTGTGATCTTCTCGTTTCTATCCATCTTCGTTTATTATTGTCACACTGTCAATTAGCAAACTAGCATGAAACTATGCAGTATACATGCATGTCATAAAAACATTGCTCAGTAGCACTACTAGTGGTCAAAAACTCCACTTTAGTCTCACAGTGCGAAGAAAGGTATATAATAACTTTTATTTTGTATTTTATGTTTATACTCCTTTCCATAACTGTCTCTCTGTTTCAAATTTTTTTGCAGAGTTTGACCTGGCAAGTTTCTGCAAGTTCATTTCACCCGTTAACTACTCCCACCTGAAGCATCTGCGTCTGGACGCCAACAATGTCACACAACTGGACATGCCCCCTGACTCCTCCAACTGCCTGCGCGTAGCTTCAGATATCATGTTTGAATAAGGACCTCCACACCTTTCCATGACCCCTTGTCTACTAGCATGACACAGCTCAGCCCAAGGCCTTTCGGATTTAAATGTAATAGTCCTCCTTTCTCAGTGCTCACATGCCCTTGCACACAAGTAGTATGCAGATCTGGGGTACTAATGATATGTTTGATTTACAACACATCTTAAATAAATCAAGAGCTGTGCAAATTTGAGATTTAATAGATGAAAAGACAAGCTATCAGCAACATGTCATGCTAAACATGCAGTCATATTGCTACATTAAGTATCAAACAAAATTTGGCTGGATACAAGAATAAATATTTGAAATGAAAAAAAGGCAAAAAAATAGAGGAAAAAAGAAATTCAAAAATATTGAGAGTTGAGGACCAAAAGTTCTGTGAATAAAATGAATTCATTGTAAAAAACACACACTTCAAACATTCCAGATTTGCTTTTGATTATATTGAATCCAGACACAGCGGAGGAAATAATGACTCCGATCTCAGTTGTCTCAGTTCAATTGTAGTGTTGTTTTGTTGTCTGTCTCGTATGTTCCAGTGTTTAGCATGTATAAATATAATGTGGGTACAACAATTAATCCATTGCTGTGCAAAGGACCAGCAAGTAAGGACTGCGTACTCATATTTCAGTGTATGATGCCTAATGTGATAAATGATGAACAAATGTAAAATAGCAGTTACATTTTCAACATCTCGAATGAATCACAGTGGTTTTTAAAAAAAAAATACTAGTGTTATTTAGTCGTGTCTGCCTTCCTCACTGCCTTAAGACAAATAACATAATATCCCATTGATTTATATAGAATTAAAAAAATACATATACCAACTAAGATTCCCGCCTCCTTAAAGTAATAACTTTAAGGATTTAAAGTAATAACTTTAAGGCCAAATTAAGTAGTTACTGTACGTATGCTTCTGTACTTATGTTAAAATGAAGAAAAAATGGCACACGATTAAAAGACATTGGTATAATCTTTGAAATCACTTTGCTGTGTTTAACCTTGAGATGGTGGGAAAGTGTTCTCTCGAAAATCACGTGTCAAATCGTTTCTTTATTTAGTTCCTAGCTGTCCACTGTCATGCGCATTGCTGATTTGTATACAACATTTGCATTACTTGCATGCGACCAATGGTACCATTCTTTGATAATAAACTACAGCTTTTGCAGTTAAGGTGCTTTCATTGTTACGTTGTTGTTTACCATGTTTGAGAAGGGCTTCTGACCAATACAAGGTCAACTTGGCGGCAGTGCCAGGTTGATTGGAGTTATGTTATTAGCGTGTCACAATTTGTTTCAGTCATTTTTTTTCCATTTCATCGTGATTTCTTTTGTGGCCTTTTGACTCAGTAACTGCTCTTGGATTTACTGTGAGGAAACCAAACACAGTTGAATAAACTATATTTCCACCATATTTGTATGATATCGCTCTTTAAGCCTGATGTAATTAATTGCTAACATGAATGAAAACACATCGATAAAGCCATCAAAATTGAATGATTTCCTTATATATCATTAAAAGGAACATTATGCTTGGAAATTTAATTTCGATACCACTTTTTAGAAAGCCATCTTTTATAAAGGATTCATACTTTGCAACTAATGCTTTATTATTAATAGTAAATCTAATTAACTCTAAAGTGTTTATGAAGTATGTCTTATTTTAAAGTGATACCTGTTAAGGTGTGCTGTAACTTTAGTAAATGGAAGTGACCAGCTTTGAGTATTCTCTGCAAATCTCTTTACTGATGGCTCAGACTACGCACTGAGTTTCCTGTGCTCAAACTCATATTAAGAATACTCTGAAATGGTTCAGAACACAAATTATAAATGTTATCAGCTTATACTTAAGTTTTAGGAAAAAGCTGAGGCCAAGCAGTCACCTGAGCATTACGACAGGGCATGATTAGTTGCAGATTACCACTTACTGCCTGCTGGCTTTTTTGGCAGCCATCTTCCCTTCTGGCTTAAACCTTTGGGATGAAGTCATAATGTTTCCTGTGATTCACTAAAGCAAAAAAACAGAGTTTTTAAGAGGAATGGAAGATCCATTTATTTAGTCTCCAAAGCCTGGTGGTGTGTTTCTGTTCTGATATACTGTTTACATTCATGGCCCAGCTGTTTTTAAGGAGCTGTACATTGTGGTCTTCATCTCATCCCCCCTAATTTCACTTTGATTTTCTCATTAATCTACAGTCACACAGAGAACCTGTCATTTTTGTTCTGTCCTACGTTTCAGTGTAGCTGCAGAGCAAAGCCTTTTTTGCTTTCTGCTGGTCCTGGAGGGATGCAGGGGTTGCAGGGTTTTTCTCAGTACCACAGCTTTAAGATATTTTCTGTGTAAATCTACCCTTCCAACTGTCTCGGACAGAAACCACAAATGTCCTCTGACAATTTCAAAGTATTTTATTTTTTCAGTAAAGCTTCCCTGTGGAGCTTCAATACAAACAGTTAACGTTTCCTTTGGAGAGCATTGTCTTACTGTTTCCAATACAATACATCTTATCCCACAGATTTGGCTTGTTAGAGGATCCACTTGTGGTCAAATGTGATAAAATTATCAAACCTTCCGTTTTCTTTTACAGCCAATACTGTCTTTTTTTAAGAACATTTCATGCAGTTTCATCAAAAGGCTTTGCCACAGCATGGCTATTCTCCTGCAGAGAAACCCAAAGCTAAACATTTTTCTCCTCTGTTTTACATCTCAACAGGTCACTTCAAAACAATTTACAGAGCAATAAGAATTCAGTGGAATTCTGTCCAGGTTTTTGGCCGCTTTGTGAGGGTGAAGGGCTCTCAGAATTGTGATTGGTGGAGTCTGAGAAAAGTGTGTTTCATGGTGTGCCAGAGGAAAATAAAATAATAAAATCAGCACATTCCTTTGTGTTTGTGCACCGTGTTTCAAAAGGGGTAAAATACAATTTACTTGTAGGAAGACTGAAGAAATCTTTATATGGAAATGATGGGATGGGTTTGGCTTTTTGTATTTGCAAGAACACGGCTGCCTCATATGTGGCATTGAACTACTTGTGTTTTTAATATTTATAACGTTTTATAAACCCTCTTAAATAATCAATAAAACAGCTGAAGAGAGTTGTGTACTCTTAACTTCAGCTCAAAACAAGCTGTTGCACATGTAGTGTTGTGCTGTTTAGTCAGGCCACTGAACTGGACCAATTTGTGTCTACATCATCAGAAAAAGACTCTAGTTACTGCCAGAGTCGAAGAACTCTGCTACTCATTGGTGTGAATGCTGAAAGCATTCAAACCTATGTTCTTCTACGAAAAAAAAATTTATTATTATTATTATTATTATTATTCCGCCCACTTTTTTGGCGCTTAACTCCTTCCACATTTTTCATCGTAGAAATGTCATTCAAACATCAAAACGTTCAGCTCAATTAGGACATTGGAGCTTGT
>JBAJHX010000002.1:6099551-6119753 GCA_037176925.1 Amniataba percoides | reverse complement strand
CATCAGTAAGCATCAGTAAACATTAGTGCAATGATGAAAACATCAGTAAACATCAGTCCTATTGATATATGAAGAATAATTATGTCATCATTAGAAAGTCAACATACAGTAGATCATCATCCACATAGCATCGGTTGCCAATTAACAAAGTAATAGTGAATTCCCATTAGGTGATCTGTGTACCTATTACATAAATCTAGTCAACACCTGCTGTTTCACCTCTCAAAATGCTTCTTCAGGAAACACAAACCAAAAGTGCAGATCAGCACAATGTGCAGTCTTTCTTCAGTCTATCACGCTTGTAGGTCCCATTAAATTCATAGGGAGAGCCACTGCCTGCCAGCCACCTGGAGTCTGGAGACACCTGGAGTTATAAAGGTCCCATAAAAACTGTGATATGGATTGTCCTACTATATGTGCACCTGCTGTAGTTTAAATGACAGTCGCAACTAAGGACAGCTGAGGTAACCTGCTATCATCTATGTTACTTTTGGCTTAAAAATAACTTTTTGTACACAATGTAAAACTAAAATTTAAATGAACTGAAATTATTTGATCATTTCAAAGTCCAAAATTAATGTTCACATTGAATCCATGTTTCTACTAGTAAAAGATTTCCATCTCAGTGTGGACCAACTCTGCGGGACTTCTCAGGCTCTTTACAATGACCTCTGTCTTGTACCATGGGCATCAATCATTATGTCAAGATATTTTGGGCAAAATTTCATCCAGTTCATTGCCTGGCAGAAGAAAAGCCCTGAATGTAAATCCCAGCTTATACGGCAGGTGCAGAGGGATGTCTGGCATTTGTAGAACGTCCTTTTCTCCTCACTCATCAAAAGGTCTAGAGTTACCATGGGGGTGAGAGAGAAGTGGGCAGGTTGACACAAACTTGTGGCCAAATAATGCGGACAGAGTAAATCTAGCCAGCTGCATCCTGTGTGTGTCCTATTGTGCTCTATGTTCATTTTAACAATGGACACTGAACACAGTCTTTGAGTGTATGTAATATCTCTTTGAAGCCACATTGGTACAGAAATGCAAAAAAGCCACTCGCCTTGCCTGAGCCCAGATCAGCTCATTCCCTCATCAAGTCACTATTATGGTATCCCATGACTGAACTCAGATCTGTAGTTTCAGAAAGTTAAGCGACGACGTAAAGAGAAAGCAGCTTCAACCAAAATGGGAGGGCAGAGGCCTTCCTCCAAGCAGGGACTTCCTCTCAGCACCATGCTAACAGGGGCTCCTCACAGAGGTCCCATTGTGTACAAGGGCCCCGTGGATCCCCCCCATACATGAAAGCAACACATGCCAGAGTTTTACCTCAGGAAAAGGCGGACAAATATTTCAGTCTGATTGAGCCACACTCTTATAAAAATAAAGGATACTCTTGTAAGGGATAAAAAGGTATTTTACCATTGGGGGGCCTTTGCTCTCCCTTTCCCTCTGTGTGTCTGATGTCTGTGTGTGTGTGTTTGAGAGGGTCGTGCATGTGTGTGTGTACAGTGTGGGGTGGGTGCTCTCCGAGTGACCAAAAGCAATCTGCTCTGGTCCAATCAGTCTCAGTGCCTACCTTCACACATAAGCGGCAGGGCACTCAGGTCTGCCAGTGCGCACAGACCTTACACATACACACACACCTACACACTTGTCACATCCGCGCACACACACACCTTTCACACAGTTAACACACCCACCCTCCCTCTTCAAGGCACCCTGCGCGACCTCTCACCATTGGCCAAGTCCCGGAGCCCTCAGCATCTCCATCACGGCTGAAGGGACCATTCGGGAAAGCAGGAGACAGAGGTAAGCGTTCTTGGTTCTATCTATCATGCTGTTCAATGGCTCTCTGGAGCAGGGGATTAGGCAGGCAGTGGTTCAACTTGCCCCTCTAAAAACACTCCTCCTCAGGGTCTGCACAGGAGCAAGTTTGCTAATTGTTTGGTGGTGCAGCAGCTTTATTTTCACACAGGGATTTGCTTTTGGAGCTTTGCAGGTGACTGAAACGTGGAGGTCTTTGTTGTTCTTTGATTTGACAGCTGCAGCATTAATGTCTAATGAAGCAAGATTATTTTTGCCTGTAGAGATTTTCTTAAACTTTTAATCCACTTTGCAAAAAAAAAAAATCAGAAACTGACATTTTATTTGGTGTTGATATGATTTTTTACATTCTCTCTCAGAACAAACTCGTGCATGCATTATGTTTCTTACTTAAATCTTTATCACCTGCTTGACCAAGGATTGCTTTGAATATTTCGATGATCCCAACATACAAGTTACTAGTTTGTTCTGCAAGCTGTTGCAAAGGGACGTCTGTCGAGTTTGTTTATGGCTTTTGAGGAAAAAAAAAGTAGAATCACTGGATATCAGGAATGCCCGAAGCAGAGCCAAGCATAACACAGAGGTAGTCTGGAGGCTACACTCATACACACATACGCAGGCTTCCACACACAGGACACTGTGATGGCCTGTATAAAAGCACACCTCTGTCTTTAGTATAGTCCCTCTTTCAGTGTAACCTGCTGGATTTCATAGGCTCATGATAGAAAGTCTATTTCAGTGGGGATGTTTACCAGTCCGCTCACCTTTTTGTAATTCTGTGAACTCACTTCATGTTGGATATTTCTAAGAGACACTTGCAGCATTGATTTGGATAATCAGCCTGATTAGATTCATGACTTAAAGAGCCTGTGAAAGATGTGTTTTTTTGTTTTATATCTGTCCTCATCCCAAAAATAGCGGCAGAGGTTTCTCAGTTTTCTCTCTCTGAAAGATAGGTGTGTTAAGACAGAGCGTGCATCTGTGAGAGGATGTGTCTTTCCAAGTGTGTGCGTGAATGTGTGTGTGTGTGTGTGTGTGTGTGTGCGTGCGTGTGTGAGCACCCTCACTGGTGAATGAAGCTTTTCCTTGCAGCCGTAACTCACTGCCATCCTGTCCACAAACCTCGGAGGAATTTGGAGTTTGAGTGCTGAGACAGGCAGCGACCGGGCCTCATAAAGGCCCTCTGTAAAGGGTGAGGGGTCGAGTTAGCTTAGAAACCTGTCTCTCTCTCTCCCCCTCTCCCTCTCTCTCTCTTTTGCTCTCTCTCACTCAGTCTTTGCCTCACTCTCTCCATCTCACCCTGAGGGCCAACATCTTGTCCACATCTCTCCCCATCTCACACTTTTCTTCTCTTCTTCCCCTCCCTCGCTCTCCATTTCTCTGCCCCGACCCAGAGGACTCTCTTAAGACACTTTGGCCTTTTCTTGGGCTTAACGTCATCTATGTCAGGCCTGCTGAGATGTGGCTACACCTGTTACGAGTGTGCTTTGAAATGCAAGAGTGATAAATGATTGATTCCTTAGCCTTAAGTCTGATGTGCTGGCTAATGAAGCAGTAATTAACATATTCTAATCTTATTAGCACTTCCCGCTAGGGATTCACATTTATGAACTTAATCAACCTCACTAAGCTGAACAGATCTGTGTCGCTGAGGAAATGAAGAAGATTATGAACAGCAGCTATGTGGGTCAGGGCGGTGCATAGTAGATCTGCACTCAGTGCAAATCATACATGCTTAAATTAGATTCAAGTAGAAAAGGACCCTCTTGTCTGCGCCCTCATTTCAAGTTTATTGCCAAGAATTTCGGTGCACGTTTCTGCCAAAGCCATTTTGGTGTGATTGGGAAAAATAATCGAAGCCCAGAAAAACACAGGAATTTAAGAGCCACTTTAACAGTGTTCTATTGGAAGAGAAAAGAATAACCTTCTGATTTAGGGACATTTAAAAGCATCACCAAAAAAATCCTGCAAGCTGAAAAGGGATTACTTAGAGGCATTTAGCCTTGCAGATGACTGAGAAAGTTCCCATGGTTCCTTATCAGATCAACTCTGACTTCTGACCTTTGACACGCCGCAGGCAAGCACTGATTTGAGCCAAGATGGCTGCTCCCTGGAACTGTGAGCCCCTGGCTACAGCGAGGCTAGAGGCCCTCATATTTCCAGCCCTCGAGCTGTCTGCACCTCAGTAATGAATTCACTGACCTTTGTGATATGACCCAATGTCAAGCTCTGTCCTGTGGTACTGTAGACTGGTTATGTGTCCAATATCATGAAGACATGCATTGTTGAAGTGTGCCTATGTGGAACTGTATTTTAAAACACACATCTAATGTGCTCAACGACAGATTTTTTTTGCACTCTAGCTGTATACCATTTTAAAGCTGATTATTCATTTACATTTGCTCCATTTTGCTCCATCATGAACAATGTCCATGCAATGTCCTGCACTGCATCTACAATTCTTTATCTCTGAATGGATCTTCCTCCTCTGACTTTGCCTCACTCTGTCCATTTTAAGGTGGACTATGAGGATGCTCGTGCGGCTCGTGTTGGGACTTTTTGTCCTCAAAGCAGCGGTGGCCAGCCCCAGATTTTCACGACAATTGGACACATACGACAGTGACAACTACGATGTGGATGTAGACAATTTAAATTCGGAGAACCAGGATAACTATGAGTATGAAGATGAGCTGACAATTGATGATCCTCAGGTAAGAAAATGTGTCAGTATATCAGTCATGACAAGAAAAAATGTTTCAAATACCCTGGCCTTTCAATGTACATTTCTTCTTTACAAAGGAAACCTTCATGTTTTTTTAATGCAATTATTTCCAGGCATTGCGATATACTTCTGCTGTCACAGTGATTCAAAATTCTATTTGTTCGCTTTTAATTGGCAGTTTAAGTTAAATTTTTTAACATTTAACACAGTATGCTGTGTGCTGAAGGGCACTTGAAACCTTGAGCTCCTCTTTTAACAGTGTACTGTTCATGTCACCCAGTTGAAGTTGAGCGATCACTGGAAAACTTGTGGAGACAGACAGAAAATATGATGGCTGGGTTAGGGTTGGATATACAACTCACACTATAAAACATGTAGGTTGTTACAATTCGAAGAAGTTCAGCTACTCTTCAGATTACAGGAATCACAGCGGTGACAGTGTAACATCAGCGAATTGGCTGGTTTGAAGCTGAGGTCACCAGGTTCGTGGAGCAGACACAAACCCCGCTGATACCAAATGCAGCTATTTGGAAAATGGATGAACTGCTCTCCAGCTTTTTTTTATATACCTTGGCCAGCCACCATTTAAGTTACATGCACTACAATCTCCACTGACTGAATTGTTCTGCATCTGGAGTAGTTTTAGCGTGGAATCATGCAATATTTATGTCCTGTTGATAGACATATAAAATAACAAAATCTGAAGAGAAAACAACCTTTAACACAGCAAGGGAACATTTTGATTTGCTTAAAGGCTCAAAAGCAAAAAGCCTGCTGCCTGCATGATTTCATTTTGGCTTCATATTCAGTCAATCACAACAAATATTTTTAACAGCAGTGGGCAATGAGGAAAAATACAGAAAACACAGATGCAGTAATGTCTGTATGTCCAATATTCCCAGTCTGAATGTATCACACACTCTTCATAAAGCTGCTATGGGATCATTTCTCTGTAAGTGTAACCTGCTGTTACTTGTTACTCAAAATATGTCAAGCAGGCTGAAAGTGACCTGCTGTAGAGTGAGCAAAACTGAAGGACTTCTGTGCCTTCTGGGACTTCTTTTCTCATACCACTCAAATTCTGCTAAGCTCAACGGCTGCAAAAAGATAAGTGGAGAATAGAGGCAGAAAAGGGTTTCTAACTGGATGATGGATTCCAGAAGTGCCCTTTAAATCAGCTCAAGTCGAGTGTGATGTGACAAGCCTGCAGGGCACGCTGGGATGGCAAGCTTTAGCCAAATTTCATGTTCTCGTTTATTCCTCTTTGCAACAAGGAAATTAAGCAGGCAATGTCAAGATGGCACGAGGAAAATCATCCAGTTTGGATTTTCAGCAGGCTTCTTCTGAGCCAGCAGTTTAAGTTGAACCTGATGTGGACCGCGCTCACACCACTGCTGTTACCAAAAAGCAGTCCCACACTCAAATGCAGATTAGCCACTTGGATAAGATACTGCTGCAGACACAACACAAAGCAGTGAATTATTTGGTCATCCACCACTGCAAAAAGGTATGACTGCAGCCTTTTGCTTCAATTTTGAAAAGGCTGGGTTCTGGTGTGCAAAGTTTCACAGCTGAGTGTTGCACATGACAGTGCTCAGTGTGGGAAAGTTGTAATGTGTTGCAGGGAATGGCTTTGATAATGTCTCCCTGTTTAACAAGCCTGGATATGACACAGCACATTGCATAAGTTTTTGTGGGCGCCTGTGGGAGCAGGAAGAGGCGAAACAGAACAATTAGAGTTACTGGAATCGTTCTCATCCTGGATAAACCCAAAGTTTTGATTAGCTAGTGAGAAATAGCACAATGCAAGGATCTGTCATTTTGTTTTGTCTGACTTTACAGTTAGAAATCCTCAGATAGACTGGTTGCTCAAAAAGAGAGAGGATTAAATGGATTTTATTCACATACACACATCAGATGTCAGGGAAGAAATGAAGCGATGATGAGCTCCATGCCTCTGGAATGCTGACTCTTTGCTTTCCACATCCATCTGTTGGTATTTCTCCTCTTTCTCCTCGGGGCTTGTCTCTTTTGAAAGAAAGCTCGTCTTCGCTGTTATCCAAGCAAATCGTCCTCAGTCTGCTGATTTCAAAACTCCCCTCAAATACTTTAATCACCAATTTGACATTAATTTAGGCTCCTCCTAAGTTTTGATAAAACACTCAATTTGTCTGTCATCATTTGTCTCAAGTTGAACATCTTTAGGAACCTGTTTGTTTAATTAATTTCCCTTTATTTGTGCAAAGGTTGAACAAAACACCATTTACAACTTACAACTAAATAAATAGTTAGATCAGAAGGTCGATACCACTCTGACATCTGTGCACCAAATATGAAGCGACAACCTAAAGCCAGTTAGCTTAGCTTAGCATACAGACTGGAAACAGAGGGAAACTGTTAGCCTGACTGTCTGCATTTAATTCTCCCTAATTGACACAATATTTCATCTATACAAAAAAAACAATATAGTGGCTTTAACAGGGGATTGAGTGTCTGTTTTTAAGTTGGGCACCATGACTTCCCGGAGTTTTGCCACTGCAGTGAGATGCAACCAGTGCCAACTTTGAGGAGTCTGGTAAAAAGTTCATTTTTACCAGACAGACATGAGTCTGATCAAGTTTTCATAGACCTCTGAGCAAGAGATACAAAGTGTTGAGATTCAGTGTTTGCTCTGGACTGAAGAGCCTGTTAAAAGTGGCTCAGTATTTGTAACATGGCATTTCACTGGTCATTTCTGTGTGGTGCTGGAAGTCATTTTGTTTGTTTAAAAAGGATGCAGCTCATGAACCAACAAAAGGATTTACTTGGAAAGAAAAAGTCTCTGTTCATCTCATCGCTGAACACTCTTGAAGTTGTTGAGTTTTGTTGCTGAAACATAACTTACCTTTGCTGAATGACTGACATACTATGTACCGCATACTGTTTGGCTTGATGCTGACGTTCAACGTCTCTCCCTGTGTGCATTCTGTAGTCCCATGCTGTTTCCAGAGATTTTTTTCTTTCTCAGTATTTTTGGTGCCAGCCCTTCGCCTCTTCTTCCCCCTCGGGTGTATATGTTTGCTTTGGGGAAAGGGGGAAATGAAGGGGAGAGCAGCAGCGAGCTAACTCTGTGCAAGACTTTTCAATGGCCCACCTTGTTGTATCCCAAACGGTGTCTCTGCCAGCCTTCAAAATGTGACTTTCAGTGCCGGACATCTCTTCACCGCTGCATTTCATGACTCTTTGTGACTTTATATTTCTTTAACTTAAGGCCTGTTCTTTTGATTGACTTTTGATTGTACTGACATGCATTCATTTTTCATACCTCTTGGTTTATTGACATGTGATTACTATGGTTGAAAAGAGACTCAGATATGGATTCTTGCAGCTACCATGTGTGTCTTGGTTCCACAAGGACCATTCCCTATCTGGAGGGTTGAGTCAGCCGTGTTGGGCGTGAGAGAGAGTCAGGTATTACCTGTGGCGGTGTGTGGGGGATCATTGCCCTCGTCTGGAGGATGATAGAACTGCAAGTTTTGACCAAACACCAAAACATCAAAGTGCAACTGCAGCGATTGTAAATGCAATTATAACATCAGATGGATACACCTGAAGCTTTTCATGAAGGAACCAAAAAGCACTGTAATTTACAAAGCTTGGTTGGTTTGGCAGAGTTATCTTTTCATTCATTTCCCAGCATAAAATCTAAATGCTAACATATGGTGCTAAGCCTTTGTTTATAAGTGTCTGGATGTTTTGCAATGAGTCATAAGTGACATTAACATAGTTTTAGTGTATTTTAGTGGATCATCACTCGACAGTTTGAACACTAAGCACGTTGAGGATTTCACACAATGCCCAATGATTTGAAGGAAACATGTCAAACATACAATGGTTCTTCTCATAGTGGAATGATTTTAAAACATTTCAGTAAAAACAATAAAATTATCTGCAAAAACGTCCTGCTCTCATGGAGGTTTGTATCTGAATTAGGGTTAGGGCTACAGTATCAACACTAGACATTGAAATCCACACACTTTGCTGCCATCTAGTGGTGGAGACAGTGACCATGATCCCCTTCATGGTTGATGTGGTCCTTTTTACAGTGACACAACAGCTTACCTGTCACCTCAGATCATTATGTCTTCATTTCTTACACCTTTTGGCTGTTTTGAATTAGTGACAGTTCATTTACTTGGCTCTAAATCACTGCTTATAATGCGTGCAGATGGATAAAAGATGCATGAGACAGGATTAATACCTTAAGACACACTAAATAGCAAACGGGGCATAAAACGACAAAGGTGCTGTTATAGTATAAACAGAGCAGTGTTTTAAAAAGTGATTAGATGTAGATCAAGCCATAACAATGATGGGGAAAAGGTACTGAATCTATGCGGAGATGTCATATTTTCCTGCCTCAGTTCAGTTAAATACCATACATATACATATAATTGTCAACATATGATGATATGCTGAAGCGCCAATATACTGACTTCTACCACTGATTTCAGTGGCAGACTTTAATGTCCAGACTCTATCATCTGTTTAGCATTTGGGTTTCATTATACTACAGATTTGTCACCATTACATTAACATCCAACTTTTAGTTAATTCTTTTGTTGAGGTGGCATTTTAGAGTTTGACTCCTTTATTTTCACTGCACACAACAATAGCAGGATAATATTGGTTTGCTCACACAGGATGAGCAAAAACCAACACACAACCAAGTGCTTACATTGACTAGTTTTTAGTATTATTATTTCATGTGCAGTTAATGTCAGACTATGAAATACTTTTCTGATCAATCTCAAGTCAGTTCTCACACATTCTGGACTCACTGCTGCTGTCTTTTCCTCAGATAGAGATTGGAACACTGGCCCCACCCGACTATAACTACCCCATAACCGAGGCCTCATTGGAAGAACAAGAGGAAGAAGAGGAGGAAGAGATGCCCTCAAAAGCCCAGCTCATCCCCCAGGGTTCAGGGGGATCTGGGGTTCTTATGGGCCCAGACACACAGAAAGGTCTGAAAAAGCACACACCTGTAGTTCAGCAATCCCATAACCATACAAGCACTTGGTTTAAGGTGGGGCCTTGCTCTTCCTCGGGACTGTGGAGTTATAAAAGCAGCAACACAGAAAAAGTTAAAAACATTCATCTATTCCGTAAACTCATCGTCTGCATCTTCAACAATCATCTTTTCCATGTGCATGTCTTCCATTTAACTAGCTGCTAATGGTTAAATGTGTTCTTTTTAAACTGTGTCCATTCGTCACCGACCGATTAACCCAATCGTCATTGTGAACTCCGAACCTGATTAATCATCCACTTCAGTTTCATCTGTCTGTTTATTAATACCTAATCTTGTCTCTAACAAGAGGTGGAGCTGCATCTGACGGCCATTGACTACCTTCATTTATCCGGGGATTTTGGGGGCTCCATAGGGTCTGGGGCCTCTGGAGCTTCTGGGGTTTCTGGGTCTGGAGGCTCAGGTGACCCTCTGGTCTCCGGTTCCTCTTCAGGTTCTTATGACATTGTCCTGATCTCAGGAGACTCTGAGGAGCTCCTCAGCTCTGGGACGTCTGGGCAATTCCTGGAATCTGGGGATCTCTTGATATCAGGATCTGGTGATATCACGGGATCCTCAGCTTCTGGAGCCTCCGGGGACTTTGGCTCTGGAATGATTCCAATTGAATTGTTCTTGGGTTCTGGAGGATCTGGGGACCAGTCTGGTTCTGGGTTCTCTGGAGATCTTTTGATCTCAGGAGCCTCCGGAAGCTCTGGGGGTTCTGGGGAGTCCGGGGATTCAGGGATAACATTGATATCTGGAGGTTAGTACTTTAAAAGAGCAGATGTCTGTTAATAAGGCTTGTGGCGACTCTATTTCTAGATCTGTGTATCATAACCTGTCTATAACTTCATGTTGATTTATTGTCTTAAATTCCATTTAACTGTGTTAAATGTTGACATTTCTTGTAATCTTACTTATTTGTTTGACTGTGTGTATTTGTGTTAATCATAATCATGTTTCTCCTAACTCCCTGTCTCATCTAAAATGTGGGTGTGACTGACTGGATGATGGGCTGATTGATTGCCCGTCTCACCTTCCTAATCTCGTGTCTTGTAACCCCACTCCTTGGCTCTAACAAGAGGAGGAGCTGCCCCTCATTATCGAGACTATTCCCAGCGAGGCATCAGGTACTTCTGGGGATTTCTCAGGAGCTTCAGGAACCTCAGGGGCCTCTGGGGATCTTGGAGCTTCTGGAGACTCAGGGGTCTCTGGAGCCTCTGGGGCTTCTGGTGTCTCTGGTTCTGGAGACACAGAGCTCCCTGAGATAACTCTGCGCCCTGACACTGATGAAGGTCAGTATTTGAATTGGACTTGTGTGAGATATGTTCAAAATAAAAGTCCATACCTCACACGCCAAAAATGTGATAGTTTAACAGGGTGCCAGCGCTGATGCCAACAAATATTTTCATAAACTGACTTTTATTTTCCAGTCCTCTTCCTCCTGTGATCAACTTTCACAGTTTTGGGGTCTTTATCACATTATTGCTTCTATAAGTAGGATGTCATCCCAGTGTAAAGTCTATTGGCTGGCTTTCCACTGAATGTAAACAAAACTCCACAGGGCCCCTTAAAATGGATTCTGCCCAAAACTGTCCAAGTTTTATTGCAGGAACTGGCTCCAGCACTGGCACCTTTTCTATGGAAAAAACTGCAGCTATTTGAGTTATTCACTGCAGGAACATCAAATAAATGTTTATACCAAGTCCGCTTTCAATATCTAGCTTCGTAGTCCACCATGAAGGAACCCAAAACAGTTGGGTTTTTTTTGTTTTTTGATAACCAGCATATTGTGTGTAACCACTCAGCAGATCACATTTCATGTTTATTAACACTAGAAATCCATTTTCATTTAACTTCTGTTCATCGGTTAAATGTCATAAACACTTGGTTAACACTGCTAATGTAACTTATCACTGCGGCAAACAGTGGTCCACTGATTGCCAGGCTTCCTGTTCCATGTCCACACTGATCTAACCTGTTTCTTTAACACCTAATCTTGTCTCTAACAAGAGGAGGGGCTGCTTCCGACTACACCAGACACCTCTCAGGAGGGTGCTGGCACTGTAGAAGGGTCAGTGTCAGAGTCTGGTGAACCTGACGAGCCTGATGAGCCTGTGATTGACAGGAAAGGTCAGTATCGAACAGCACAGGCATTGAATTCAAAGAAGCATGACAGAAAAATAATCTCCCTTTGGAACTTGAGACACCCTGGATTCAGGCATGTAGGGTGCCAGTGGCTCATTTCATTAACGACCAACTGCCTCTTACTTTTCCATATTTTATTCCCTCCCCCTTCTTCTCCTTCGTATCCATGTGCACCAGGTATGCCCACTTGCTTGCTGTGCACGTGCCTTGGTGGTTCGGTCTACTGTGATGACTTGAAGCTGGATAGTGTACCACCTCTTCCCAAAGACACCACTCACTTCTACGCCCGCTACAACAGAATCACCAAGATCAACAAGTCCGACTTCGCCTCCATGAGTATGTTTCCTGCTTGAATGAAAATACATTATTGTCTGAGTGAATACTCAAGCGTAAAGGTGTTCAATCGTGACACTAAATCTCCTCCCAGACAAGCTGAAGAGGATCGACCTGACCGCCAACGAGATAACGTCCATCGACGACCAAGCTTTCCTGGGTCTACCTGAGCTGCAGGAGCTGGTGATCCGAGAAAATCATCTCTCACAGCTGCCTGCTCTCCCTCAGACCATGAGCTTGATTGATGCCAGCCAGAACAACATTGTCAGCAAGGGTATTCACAAAGAGGCGTTCAAAGTACGTACTCCTTCGATACTTACAAGTATTGTAACAGTCTTTAACCCAACCAATAAGAATTGATCTATTGGTCCATATTTGCTGCAGGTGTATCGCATATTTCCACTCTCAGGTTTATTATAATCTCTTGCAGCAATCTCTTGCAGTGCTTATTATGATCAGAGTGCATCAGAAATCAAATACAAATATATTAAACATTTTTCTGATGTGCAAATGTCAATATCTATATTAACCTCAGATATCATTCCAACAGTGGATTGCATACTCATTTATTTTTACATCATTTGAGTATACTTGATACTGGTATTGTATTCATCCATGACAAAATTACTAAAAAAAAGTGTGCATGGTTGATTCCTTAATGTTCCTGTCACAGCAGTCCATGATGATTTATATCTTTTCTTATTGCATCTAGGATATGACCAGCCTGCTGTACCTGTACCTAACGGACAACAACATTGATTACATCCCTGTGCCTCTACCAGACAGCCTGCGATCTCTACACCTACAGGTACATCTGCTTTGGTCTTGTGCCTTCAACGATTACAGGTCCAGTTCACACAAACTCAGGTGCTTTCGCTTATTCAGTCTGATTAGACCTCTGGAGTTATGTGATGTCATCAAGCCTCATGAGCCAATAAGAAGAAGATTATCAAGTGTTTAAATTCTCACAAGTAGGCCAAGTAATTGATCACACCTGTGTGGGAGAACCATCAGTGTGCATGGCAAAATGATCAAAATAAGAATAAGGAACTGGGTTGTTTTTTTTCTGACACTGGCATCCAACCTATACAGTTTGAATATGTTAATATTCAGGAATTGAATGCCTAAACCTTAAGTTTTACTAAATAGATGACATATTTGAAACATTGCTGTGTGACTGACTGGAGTTCACCAAATCCAGAAATTTTTACTGACCTGCAACCAGTTTAAACTAGGCCAATTATTTCCATGAGTTTCAGTAAAGCCAGTATAATATGCATGGAGGTGATATCTCATTATGTGTCCTCCTCTGTCTTCTGTTGCAGCGTAACAATATTCAAATGATGCATGAGGACACGTTCTGCAACCTGAGAGACTTCAACTACATCAGGAACGCACTGGAGGACATCCGTCTGGACGGCAACCCCATCAACCTCAGCAGAACCCCGCAGGCTTACATCTGCCTGCCCCGTATACCCATCGGGGATCTCATTTAACCACACAGACACATACGTACACTCTTGCACACTGACTCCCACAAATACAACCACATGCACACATCTTTGTACATATTTACACACAAAACCACACACGCAGACACACATACCGTTGATCACTCCTCAAGCAATCAGTTAATTAAAATGTATTTTGAAACTGTCTTTCATGCTGCTGACGTATACTACAGATCAGTAAAACTGTGTGGAAATGTATTTTTCCATAAACACACAAATTATGGGTCAGAATCTGGTAGCTAAGCACATATACACTCTTCTACCACACCTCCTTACTGTTGTTCAGATTTTTATGCCAAGTATAGCACAACAACACACATACACACTGAAACCGTCACTCTCATCCCCTCACATGTCAAAATGCATTGTCACACACACACACTTTCACATACAAGTACACACACATGCACACAAGAACTTTCTCAAAAGCCAAACTGTTCCGCAACTTGATTAAGATTAAACAATACGTGGCATTCGGAGAAATCAGTTTATTAAAAAACCCTCAAATGGCATGTATGTTTCTGTTCAGTGTCTGTTCACGACTGGCAAAACAAAAAAACAACCAGTAACATTGTTTAAATATGTTTGTTTTGTAAAAATAAAAAATAATAATATTAATATTAATGACAAATCTAACACTTTTGGAAATGTATACTAGCATAAACTTATTGAAGCTGGAGCTTAATGAAAGGTAAATTGAGTATCTAATGCAATAAAAGACGCATTTAAACACAATCATTTGTTGTAAAGTCTGTACTGTAATATAAAAATATATATTCTGAAAAAAGAAAAAGATTTTTTACATGAACTGCAATATTTGGTAGATTATATTAGACTCTACAGACTCTAATGTCTAGAGTTAATCAACTAAAGAATATTGTTTGATTTGGGATGGGGGGGTGTTGATTTTGATTGTGGATGGGGTTAAGAATAATGCTAATAGCTTGCTATTGTGTGCTCTGTATGGAATAACCACAAGTGAATAAAGTTGTTTTGAAGACCTCTCCGAATGTGGAGTGGCTCAACGTTTTCATTGACAACTTGCAGGTTAGTTTATAAGTACAATGTGCACTTTAAATTTTGAATTGTGAGCAGATGCAGCAAAGGTGGAAACTCCTCAAAAATCTATATTTTTAAAGTTTCTTCAGGGAAGGTTTTGTGCAAAAATTGTCACGAATCAAAACTTTTCAAGAAGTTTTTCAAACAAGGTCAGGAACCGCTCCTTCCTGTCAATGGCGTCCAAGTCTTTTACCCTGCTGAACTCCTCTATAATCTCCTCAGTGTTTTCTTTGGGCCTCTCTAGTTTGGCTTTCTCTCGCTCCAGAGCCAGTCGCTCGTTGCTCACAGCATCTCTGTCCCTCTCAAAGACCGCCCTCTCCCTCTCCATCACTGCCTTTTCTCTCTCTATCATCGCCCTCTCTCGTTCCATCAAGGCTCGGTCTCGGTCCAGCGCCGCTCTCTCCCTCAGCAGCACCAGACGCTCCCTCTCCATCACCTGCTTCTCCCTCTCTATCACCTGTCTTTCGCCGTTCATTACGTTCCTCTTTTTCTCCACCTCTTGCATGATGATCTCCTGGCGTCCCTCGTGCACCGCTTCCTCCTCCCCACCTTCGTTTACATTCAGGGAAACCTCAACTTCTGCGTTTACCACCGTGGACACCTTCCTCTTCTTGGTTTTGGAGATGGGTAAGAAATCGCTGTTGTTTCTGTCGTTGGGGAGCGCCTTGAGGACGGGGGCGTTGCCATCCAGCCGACCCTCCATGGCGTCGTCCATCAGACTGAAATAAGGCCACACTTCAGGGAAGACTTTCGCCTCGTCTGGAGGGTTCTTAAGCTCCTGCAGAGGCAAAGAGAGGATGACGAATCAAGAAGGAAAATGTCAAAATGCAGAATGAAGTTCTGTAAACACAAAGGTACCTTGTATCTCTTCTTCATGTTTTCCCATTTTTTGGCTGCTTGACTATGAGTCATCTTGTGTTGCAAGCCCATATGTCTCAGGATGGCCCTGAAAATAAACTCATCTTTAAAAAAAGAAAGCGCTAGAGCTGAAGCTGCTGATCTGTTTTGCTCATCTATTAAACACTTGTCGTCATTTCGAAATTAAAATTCCAAAGCTCTCAAACAATCTTCTTCAGCAGTCCTTACGAATATATACTGGTGGTGGGCTGTTTTCACTATTTTAAAATCAATTAATTGAGATATTACCATGATATTGATTATGAAAAATGAAGATAACCAGTAGATACGTCCCCTTGAAAATATTATATTCACATATCTGATGAAGTTCTTCATCATTGGAGGCTCATATCTGTCAGGTTAACAGAGCTTTAAAAATAAAGATGATATATAAAAAAGGAAATATACTATCAAGAAGAGCAATGTCAATATTAAAAGTATTAAAGAGAAAAAGAGAAAAAAGATAAACACAAAAGCAACACAAAGATAAACAGAGGTGGAATAGTTATGGTACTTCTGTTTTTTCTACTGTCACCCAGGTGGTGACGCCCTCAGGGCTTCATCATACCTCCATGCCCACATGGAGGTATTTCTCCTTCCAGAGAAGAGGTGATTATTTGCAGCCCTCAGCTTCACGAAGTCTTCGATTTCTTTTGAACTCACTAAGAAAGAGAGAGAGAAAAAAGTTAGAAATGACTGCTTTGATAAAATAAGATGTGAAGAATAAATGCAGTTTGCAGACAGTGTTTCAGACTATTATGATCTCTTATTCATGCCTCTATTAATAATAATAAGTCATTTTGTAACTGAGGTGAGAGACTGACACCTTCACATGAACAGGTGTGAGGTCACATTCAGTCACCTGTTAAGTGTATTAACTCACTGTAGCCCCCTTGTTAGGGGCCTTATCTAGTGAGTCCGCATTAGTCAGAGTGTTTGTTTCTCGTGTCCTTTACTTACTTTTGTATGTGAACTCCAAGGTACTGATTTTATCATAAGTTTTGTGAGTGTAGGCGTGATCCTGGACTTCCATTTTTTTTTCGTCCCTTTTTTGAGCTTTTTGTTTGGTCAAGGGCCCTCCGTAGGCGCCTGCTTGTTCATCCCTTCTTCGGAGGGACCCTATTTTCTTCTTCGCTTGTTTTCAGCAGAGCTCTTTAACGCCGCCTGTGGACCGGAAGGCTGCATTAGTACCGTTTGCTCACTACCGCCACCCAGCGCCATGGAGGTTAAAGCACACTACAAAAATCACAGCAAATGTTGAACATATGGCCCCATAATTTATAGATTTTACTTTTTAACATATATTTTGTTTGTATTATTCTATATTTGACTTATTTATTATTTATTATTTATTACTCATTTATTTCTATGCATACAAAGTGACTTATTATATTAACAACACAATACTTCAGCTTACTTTATTGCGTTTTGCACTGTTTTTTGTCTAGTTACAGTTTGAATGTATGCATATGTCTATAGTCTATATTTTATCCTGTTGCTGTTCTGGACAGATACACAAATAAGATATTGATTTATTTAGTATTCTGTAGGAGGTTATTGTCTCTTAAGTTGTTTGGTGCAGAACTACTGGGTTTTATAAAGATTATACAATAAAGTTTTGGCTTTACTTTACCTCATTATTTCTGTACTTGGGTTGAACTATCTTGGCAAACAACACCTGGGAGTGGCTGACTGGCCTATATATATATTCATGAAAACGAAAGTACTGCAGACCTCAGGATGGCGACTGCACACCGTAAGTACAATTTAAACCTCACTCTGATTCAAGTGCATCTCTTAAACTGGTCGAACTAACTTCAGTCTTCATGCTGCTTGTGTTTTTTGTAAAGGTGTGTGTCTGTATGTGTGTATTTATTCACATGATACAGTATATGGAGTTGTTGTCAGTATTTAAATCAAACCAAAACCCAATAAGATCACTCCTGAGTGTCATAATAGAGAGAAAACATGATGGATATTTAACGGGTCTGAACTCAAACACACAGATATATTTAGATATATTATCTAAAGTTGCGATCACAGTTTGTGGAAAACTTTGTTGAAGTTTCAGTTTCGTTTCTGTGTAAAGCTTCTCAACACCTACCCTCAGATTTGTAAAGCAAACATATATACACAGTGCTTTGCTCTTCTTTATCATTTACACGGTGTTATGTTACAGGTATGATCATTTCAAAACCTTTATTTTTAACATTTCCCAAAGTGTGGTTTGTGGCCATAAACAGTCTGTACCTCCATCATCCAGCAGGGGGCAGAAGATAGTCACTTTAATTCTGTGTTATTGACCTGCATTTGTTCCTTCCTTTAAACTTAAGAAAAATGATTATTCAAAACGAGGCTCAGTTATTAGATCACCTGTTTTCATTCAATTAATATCTCTAAAGATGATCTGAAAAAAGACCAGAGGTTGTGCAATGAGTCTTTGCTCTCTGTTGTTTTTCCAAAGCAAACCATTTCCTTCATTCCACTGTCATATTAAAACAAGAGAGGGCCGTCCCTCTGCTGCTGTCATAAACCTGTTAAAGTGCACTGTCATCTCAGAGATAATTGTTTGTTGTAGCATTAAGAACTTCCATAGTGATTTCCATAATCACAGCCCCACAACAGAAAATTGTCCATTTAGTTTTGGCCATAGAGTGAATATTCAGATTGTTTGTATTCAGGTGAAAGAACTCTTCATCACACAGATTCTGACGAGGAAAACCCCTCTGAGAGTGAGTCAGAGGAGTCAGAGAGCGAGGAGCAGTCAGAAGAAGAAGAAGAAGAAGACTCTGATTGTCAGGTTCGTTTCTGCAAAGCTTTAATGACGTGTAAAGGACTCGATCAGTAAACATACACGAGGGTTTACTGCCATTTCCTTCCTTCCTTTTTATATTTACCTCCACAGTGAAAAAAACTTTTATATTTTCATTTTAAGGGTTTTGGGAGGCAGCCCTGCAAGTATTACAACAGCGGCGGCTGTCGGGATGGTCAGAGATGCTCCTACTTGCACGTCTGTAAATACGCCCTGAAAGGAAACTGTCGCTACGGGTCCTCCTGTAAGCTGAAGCACCCCAGAAGTGGAAGGGCGTCCTCCGGTTCACGCAGCAGGGCCTCTGATCGATCAACATCTAGTGGTGAGGGAGAGGAAGAGAGACGAGGATGGATGGATCGTCTTTCTCTCTGATCTGCATCTTAATTTTCATAAAAAGCATTTACACTTCTTAAACTCCTTAAATAGTTACACTCTATGGACTTAATAAACTATGTTTAATAGTTGTTGATGTTAAAATAGATTACTTAACACTGCATTCATTCATTGTTTGAAGTTGAAAAAGTAGAATCTGACAGTATAACCTCATAAAGTTGTTTTGATGTTACCAAGCAGTTGCTTTTTATAAAATTCAATGCAGGGCAACAAAATCATTTGTGTATCAGGGAACTATTATAATATAACACCGTTCACTCTGTTTTGAGCTCTTTTTTGATCTCCTCAAACACAAAACAAAAAAAATTTCTGACTATTTTGTTGTTTGTTGTTTTAACTTTTCAGAGCCTATCAACCAAAACAGTGATCTAAAAGAGGCTAAAAAGGCCCAATAAAGCCAAGGAGAAATGCATTTTATCCATTATTGATGGACAAAATATAGATTAGTGCAGCTTTAATACCAATTAGAAATTACTAGTTATCATTTGTCAATTTAAAACTGCTCATTTTGTTTCTGTTTTAACCAGAGCCAAAGCTTACAGACGGGCGATTCTACCAGTGGCAGCTGAACGATGGAAACAGCTGGATGGATGTCGAGAACGATCACATCATCGAGGCCCAGTACTCGCTGCCACACACCAGGAGCATTAAAATCTACAACACACCTTACGGGTAAGAGCTGAAACACGCGGGGCTCAGACAGAAGGTGATGGACGCTCATATCTCATCCTCTGTGTCTCTCTGTAGGGCCGTGTGTATAGATTTTAACAGGATCAGAGTGTCTGGAAAGAATCTGAGAGTGAGGCGTCTGGATGATGGAAGCACCGAGTGGATGTGGTACTGCACCTTAGGTCGTAAGTGGATCAAGTATGGAGACAAGGTAGATGGAAACAGGCCTTTGTTTCTCATCTGTATTGCATTTATTATATAAAGTGTGACAATAGCAGAGTTTTTAGATTTTTTTTTATCTTTTTAGTCAGGTTGTTGATGGTTTTCTTTGTGTTGTTTTGTTTTTTTTTTGGACAGGATTCGAAGGGTAATCCCACTCCTGCGAAGAGCGCTGACATAGAGAAGAAGTTTCAGAGCAACCCAGGCAGCTCTTTTACTTTCAGTGCCGGCTCTGAGACCTTTGAGATCAGATTTAAAGGTGACATACACTAAAAAAAAAAAAAGAAAAACTCCACAGAGCACAGCAGAGCATTGTTAGTTTCTCCTCAGATACCAGCATTACTTTTCTTTTTTTTTTTTTGTTCTCTCCTAGACATGCGACAGGTGGGCAAGAAAAGAAAGAGGAAAGTTACTCGTCGACCTGTGTACCGACAGCAGGCACGAGCAGGGTGAGTTTGATTTTCAGGTTACCATTGTGCAGCATTCAAATTACTTTTAAAGGACCCATGTTTTTTCAGGAGTCGGGGCTGAGAGGGAACACATGAACACACAAATGTGCCTGTATTGC
>JBAJHX010000002.1:6081878-6099451 GCA_037176925.1 Amniataba percoides | reverse complement strand
TGCCTGTATTGCTGCAGCGTATTTCCCCTTTATTGTGTTTGTTTTTCCCCTTTGCCTGCTCTTTTCTTTGCTTGTTTTTAGTTTAGTCATGCGCCTCCTGTTTTATCCTCTCCTCTTCTCATGTGTCTCTTTGATTACCTGATTACATTCACCTGATCCCCGTTAGTCTCCTCACCTGTCTCCACTTCACCCACTCTACATGTATCGGTCCCCCTCCTTTGTTCCTTGTCAGTTTGTCTATGTTTCCTGCGTTTCATTCTTGCATTTTGCCCATTTTGCTCGTGTGCCTGCTCGCTCGTCTCCCTGACTGTGTACCTACCTCCATCTGCTTTGCTTTCACCCTGCGAAATGCAACAGAAAAAAACATGAGAACTTGTCATTCTCTGCTGAGAAACGATTGAAATGGGCATCTGTGTGTCTTAATTAGAAGACACTAATGGACACCACAAAAAGCACCAAAAATGATGACATGCTCTTCTTTCTGGGGAAACTGCGTCTCTTTAAGGGAAACTGAGCTCAACGTAGCACATTAACAATAACAATGAGCCTCGGTAATTGAAGGCAATGGTGACAGAAACATTTTGTGTGGAGGAAAAAGACACTGGAGAGATAACCCAGCATATATTCCCATTAAGAAATTAGATATTTTGATAACAGGTGCTGGTTATTTTGTTACCTTGTTACCAGAAAATGCCATTTCCACCCATTTCCACCCTTTATGCAAAGCTAATCAAACCAAAAAGTGCAAAAAAATGATTAAAATTTCCCCTAAATCTTGTGGCAGGCTCCATAATTTGACGTTGTTTTTCCAGAGTTTCTCAGGCAACCGCACTCCTGCAGAATGTGTCTCTGAACACCAAACCACAGTGGCAGTTTGAGGGAGACAGCGGAGCGTGGCACGTGTTCAAACACAGGGTGAGTTACCTGCAGAGCCGAGGCTGTGCTGTCAGCAAAGAAAAGTGCTGAGGTGAACCACCGTGCCCTTCTTTCACCAGAGAGGCACTCGGAGCGAATGCTCAGTGAACAGCGACGACATTGAGAGGAGCTACCAGCAGAACCAGCAGGGCAGCATGACCTTCAAAGTGAAGAATGACTCATACAAGCTGGACTTTGGAGGTTGAGTCATATTTTAAATACAATAAATTTACAATTTCACTATTTGCTAATGATTTCTTGAAACATTTCTGTGGTATTAGAATACATATTGCATCATGTTATTAAGTGTAAGCTTGTGCTTCACATTTCAGCTGACATGATTTTTACTGACTAAAAGACTAAATTACACCCAACAAGAAAACGTATGTGTATTTCCTAAAGCATTTAACAATATATTTTATTGGAATTAAAGCCTTGTACCAGTTAAACTAAATCCCTCATAGTTTTATAGAATTATACTTGTCTCCATTAAACTTCTAAGGAAATTGTATGAAAATGTATGGTCCTGTAAAGTAAAAAAAACCTCACAACTCACATGAATAATCTCAGATGTAATAAACAATAACTTCCTTAAATTGTAATGCTGGAACATGAGAAAAAAAACATTAATTTACATATCTTTTTTATTTCTTTTTTTCCTGACAGCGATGACTCAAACTAACCTCAAGACGAAGAATTCACGCAACATCAGACGTGTGCTGGTGTGAGCGCTGAAGGAGCTGAAGTGCAATACCATACTTACAGACAATCACTTTAATGCAGGATTATTTTTGGCGTTTGGAGCATACTTTGTTCTCACAAGGCCGTAGTAGGTTTGGTGCTGCGGTGCCTTCGTGGTAAATCTCGTACTGTGTTTACATTAGAAAGAAATTCAGGCTGATGATGAATTATAATGAAGCTTGTTGGGATTTTCTTTAAAACTTGCCTCATGGGGATCGTGTCAAAAGATTTTCACACCTAAGTGCTGCCTGACAGACTTATATTGTGCACTGTACCTGTTTTTTGTTTGTTTTTTTCTCACTGCCATACCAAGAGGGTGCAAATTTCTTTTTGTCGTTGTTAAATCTGAAGAAGACAATAAGCTGCAAGGCAAACAATCCTGAAATTATCTGACAAAATATTTGATGTTACATCTGTGCTGCAACAACTGCCTCTTTTTATGAAATATAATTGAATAGTTTAGAAAAACAATGTTTTTACCTCTGAGGTATTTTACATGACTCACTTATGCAATAAATCTCACAGTGACCTGTCAATATTTCAGTTCAATTCACATCATTTTCCTCTTTTTTTCCTTTTGCAAGTCCATTCTCTGGTCTCTGGTTTATCTTCCGTTGTATTCTCCTTTGTACAAATGTACCGACATTGTCTGTGCACTGAGCTGGGAGTGCAGATAACATTACAAATCCTAAGTTAAATAAAAAAATAACAAGTAAAAAATGCATTCAGTGATTTTTATTTTTACTTTTTGCCTGTTTGTTGGGTTGGGTTCTCACTCTTTGTTTTAATAGTTTTAATGAACCATTGAACACCAGTATCACTTTTAAACAGTAATCAATGAGACCAACAATGTATAAACACAACAAAGTCAGATGTTCGCTGTTAGTCATTACTGTGTTTAAAACATTTATTAGTTCACCTGTCATAAAAATGAGAAATATTTTACAAATCTGTCAAAAACTCATTTCAAACAAAAAAATTGTAGTGTTATTTATCAGGCAAACAACAAACTAAACGGCCTTATTCACATATATTAACCAAAAATCTGGATAAATTAATCTAACAGATGAAACTGCCTCAAATTTAATGTAATGCCAATTACACAACTTGTATGTGTATTATATGTGAGGATTAATGTTATAATTACCCTACCAAAATAAAAGCCCTTTTGTTGTTGTTGATTTATGGGGGTTGTCTGTAGGGGCGTGAACATAAAATCGAAAGTAAAACCGAAGTTGAGCTTTCACGCCGGTTTGTGAGTAAGAACAAAATTTTTTATCAACATATAAAGTTTTTTATTGCAGTTAGAGGTAAATATCATCGTGTGTGTGCATGTGTTGGATTTAATTTGACTTCAGTGTTTTCAGTTGTTGTTTTGTGTCGGTCTGACTTCGTGTTTCTGCTGTTGTCTTCCAGGAAAATGTGGAGGTCTCTTTTTAGCGAGCAGCAGGTCAGTGTGCTTTCACATTTCATATTTCCATTCATAACACTACTTTGTAAAAAATATATATATATATATATATATATATATATATATATAAAACTGAAGAATTATATTTCTTTAAAGAATTGTGACATGTCAGTTTTTCTCTTGTTCGCAAGTACCTAATAGTGTTTGTGCAAGTAGAACAGGAAGTACTAAGTCCAGCTGCACAGGTTTGACTACTTAAGGAAGAAAGGTGGAAGAAAATGCTTCTTAATACTATCTATAAGGGAATTTGAGAGTGAATTACTGGAAAACTACACAGTACAAGTAGTTCATAGTATTTGTGCAAGTAGTTGATGAAGTACAAAGTACAACAGTGCATAATTTTGTGAACTACTTATGGAAGAAATTCATTTTATTCCACTTTACATTTACATGAAAATGGTTCTTACTGCCATCTGTAAGGGACTTTACTGTTGAATTACTACATATTACTATTGCTTCTTTTTGCAATCTGTAAGGGGCTTTGGCAGTGAATTACTGACAAACTACTCAATAGAAGTAGTTGATAGTACTTGCACAAGTATACTAAGTACTTAGTCCAGTAGTCCAGAGCTATTATGGAATAAATAGGTATTATTTAACTTTTTTCAAAATTTCATATCACTGTAAGAAAAAAATGTGTGTTAATGTTCTCTGAAAGACACTGCATTTAATTTAATGTTAAATGCAGCACTTAAGTAAATGTATGTAGTAACATCCCACCACCAGGCCTGGAACAACTTAACTGGCTTTCCCAGACGTCAAACCTGAGTGATAGTCATAATGAGATCCTGTATTCACCTATCCGTTCTGCCCAAGGGTTCTCCTTGCTATGTCAATAATGGAGGCTACACGTGGGAGGTCCTGGGAGAGGAGGACCAATGGAGAGAATATAACATACATGTAAGTATGGCATCCAACAACATGTAGTCATATCAAAACCCACCAAACAAATGCACAAAAACTGTTTCCATTTTACTTTCAGTTAGAAAAACTATATTATCCAGCCATATTATGCAAATAATGTTCAAAAGAATTTAGTATGAATTAGGTCCATTTGTTGTTGTTTTCCTTCCGCTCACATGCAGAATTTCCATCATGATATTTAGTTTAAAGTTCAGTTCAGGGACAACGTGCAAAACTCACAAAGTGGGCTTACTTGCTGCTGCTCATTTGTAAAAGAGATTTCAGTGTGTTGTGCTCGGTTGCATTTGTGTTTAGTTCGGTTCATATGACAGCGCCGGCATTGAGCGACAATACCAGCAGAATCCTCAGGGCAAGCTGCACTTCAGAGTGAACTTCAAGAGGAAGAGCTTCACATACACCCTGGATTTTTCAAGTAACGGCACACAAAGCCGCTCATCTGCTACACCAAAACAATCAGCCATTTTAATTTTGTAGATTACAGCAGTTTCAGTCACAACTTCTCTGTGGACGCTGTTTTGTTGCAGGAATGCGCCAATTGAATCACAATACCAGGACTGAAAGAATAGTGAGGAGGACCGCTAACACAGTGAGGAGGATCTCTGACTCTGGGAGTCAGCAGAGCAGCAGGTCAGGAGGAACGTCTCACCATGAGGCAGAAATCCTGAAAATAACCGCAAATTATCCTCAGCTAATTCATTTGCTCTCTTTATATTAAATTTGCATATCTGACTGTGATGTGTGAACACTGTTTATGCTTCTGTGAGTGTTTTCAACCTGAAAAATCTTCTGTTCTTCAGCGGACCACGCTGGCAGTTCAAGGATAATGGTGGCGTTTGGAAGGATTTTTACAAAGTAAGGCGCGGCTTTATTTGCCTGTGTAGATACCAGTATTGTGGGGCATCAAGTCCTGTAAGTGAATTGTTTTCTCAGGTGACTGCAGGGCAAAGTTCGTTAAAGGCAGGAAATCTCATTCGACTTTGGTCTTTAAGTCGTTCTCGCAAAGCCGAGGTGCATTTGTGATCATTGCTCTGCTGCAGTGTAACTCACTCTCAATTCTCAGTCTTTCTACAGCAAACTCTTTATCTCTGATTGAGTTATTTAAAGGAACTAAGCTTGATGTGTTTGATCCTCTGATGATATGGACACTTTTTCATGATTTGAATACACATGATCCAGTTTCTGCAATACTGAGAAAGCCCCTCTTTGCTTAAAACAAATTATCTGACTCAGTATGAGACATTTGCTTAGCTCTCATAACACATTTCCCACTATAACGATGCTACTTAGTAAGCAATAGCCTGCTGGAAACTTGAGGCACAGCCATTTTATAACAGGTGAAGACTGACTGCAGGTTGACTTACATGAACAGAGCCTCTTGTAATTCGACTTGCAGCCACCAGGGTGTGATCTGAGTTCATGCTTCAAACTGAAGTGTTACAACTCAAAAAACCTGAGTTGAAACACACACATATATTGTATATACTAAGCTGATGCACTGACCAATATGTTTTTTCCATTCTTTTCTCATTTTGAAATATCTGTATGTACTGTCTGAGAAGCATGAAGTGGCTACAACTAAAAAAATAAAGCAGTAATTAGTCAGAAAGAGTTGATATTTTCTTAACTCACAAGCCTTAATGAGTATGTTTCTGTAGTGTAAATTGTTGTTTCCCTTTGTGTCATGTAGGGACGTGTGTGCAGCGTTTCCAGCGAGGACATTGAGCACGAGTACCGCCAGAACCGATCGGGCTCCATGATATTTATCACCAACAACTACACCTACCAGCTAGACTTCTCAGGTGAGCTGGAAACAAATGAAAACATCTGTTTTTCAGGCTATGTTGAACTTTAGTAAGGTCATGATGTTACAGAAATGAATCATTCTGCACATCAGAAGTCCAGATTTACTTTAAATCTCGTCTTTTGCAGCCATGACTCAGAGGAACCTGTCCACAAACACCACCAGACAAGTGCGACGACGCAGCTAGTGACCGTGGAGCCACGACACATTCAGAGGTCAAGGGTCAACTTGATGTTGCATGATGATGCTGCACATTAAGCACACTACCTCCTTGATTACCTCACAAAACAGCTACTTAGACATGGGACATGTAACAGAAGGGGTGAAGGGTTTTTTTTAATGTTCTTTCTATCAAACTGTGATCATATTGTGTTACCAAGTTAATCACTGTGTAATTTTATGTTTTTACAAGTTCTCTCTCCGCATTGTGTTTTTATGTGCCGTTGTTTTTGGTGGTGGACTTAAAAGTTTGGGATAGATTATAGCCTGGTACCGTGAAGTATCTGGAGTTAGAGAAGCTCAATTTTTTTTCCTCCATTCTGCTCTCCTGCACAGAGAGCAGACCTCTTTCTATTGTTGTGTTTTTATATGCTAAATGATTAATATAATACATGTATACACACTACTTCTATTTGTTTACACTGTGTTTTAGTCACATTGATTACACCACCTGAATAAGATTATCTTTTTTTTGTAGAGGGTCTTATAGCTATAGAATAATCTTACTGGATAGTTACCATTATAATATTTCCACTTCGGTTAAGCTGGTGATTATAATTATAATTGTTGTTGTTATTTTTTTTTAGCATTTGCTGTCTGTTGACTTTTATATGAACAAATACATTGATACAGTCACAATGAATGGAGGTTTACTTTATTCCAATGTATTCTTATTATACAAACACACCAGTGTGTCCTGTATTATAATGAAATATGTACTGAAAATAAAAGATAATTGCAAGTAAAAAAACGTGATTTTTTGTTTTGGGGAGCAATGGGACTTTCTGGTTGTATCCTCCTTTCAGCCATGTTTCCCTTTAGACAAAGCAATCACTTCACTGAGACAAGATCCGGTTATAAACAGGACACAAGGCAGTACACCACACACACACACACACACACACTCTTAACACACACACACGCATTGCGTCTGTTGCCTGCCTGAAGGCTCTTCCATGCCAGAAAAGAAAGTGAAACCAAAGTCAGTGTTAAATGACGAGGAAAGTGTTTACACCGGTGTCTGAGCAAGAGTAAGTAAAGAGGATTTGATTCAAATATGAAGTTTTTGATGAGCTATAAGTCAGATACGATCTGTGTATGAGTATTTATTCTGTCTCCGTCTGTTTCTCATTGTTAACAGTGTTTTATCCTGGCAGCATGGTGAGTATTCATCACGGAAACACTTGTAGACTAAAAGAAAGTGTCGTCTGACAGTCTGACTTTTGTGTGTTCTGGTTTGTTCTGTGTTCTGACACTTACAGGAAAATGATTTGGACTCTTCCCAGGGAGCTTCAGGTCTGTATGACACATGTGAAGCTCCTGTTATTGTACCATTTAATCTCTTAGTTGTATCTGAACGCCTCAATTTTAACCCTTTAGTGAACTCTCTCTGATCAATCCTGACTTTAAGGGAGTTTTCAAACAGCCAAGACATCAAAAATTCATTTTAGGAGACTATTTTTCTTGAAATGAGACGTCAACTAAAGACACATTCACTTAGTTAGTGTGCCCATATTCAGTTCCTGTTTGTTCCTTTTTATGATCTCCACAAACAAAACCATAAAAATACACTGACCACAATCCAGGCTGTGGACCAGTGGTGGAGGAATTAAAATGTATTTTATTTAATCAAAAATACTAATACCACGCTGTAAAAAGCAAAAGTCTGGACTGAAAACGGTACTAAAATAAAAGCTTGTAATTATAATCAAGTAAACATGCATATTCAAGTTTTCAGTAAACTTGAACTGTGACTGTTACACTACTTTATTATCAGATTATTATTACTTGTGCATTAATAACTAACTTAATTAGCTTCCCACTGCCCCAAAAGATAAAGAGAGAGGCATGAATGTAGTTTGAACTGATCACACCTTAATTATAGGATCATGGGTGATACAGAAGTTACATAGATGCACATTAAGATGCCGTTCTCGTGTATTTTACAGTCAGTGGGAAACATTATGAGTGGCAGCTGTCGGTTGGACCTCAGTGGCTGCGAATTGACAACGACCACGTGATCGAGACGCACTACTGTCAACCTGGAGCCAAAGGAATCACCATCAACACTAACCAGGGGTCAGTGTTGGGATATTTACCAATTACAGCATCAGACTTTATTAACAAAAGGGTTCTGACAATAGCAGAAAATGCGCATTAAGGTTCAGGTGTTTTTATAAAGTATCATCTGAAGGTATTTGGATGGAAAGTGGCACATTAGGGTTGACCAAAGACAGATTTTTAGATTTAAATAGAAACAGAATTTAAATTATTAAGGGGATAAAACTACATTGAAACTGAGGATGTTTGCAGAAATTATAATATTAAGAAGACAAATAACTTGACACAACACTTGGATGGATGTGCTTCGTTTTGGCGCAGTCGAAGCAAAATGCCGCATTCAAAGACTCAAACTCAATCGCGTGTCTCCACAGGCAGGTGTTCATAGACTTTGATAAGCTGCAGACTCTGAATCCAGCTATGAAGGTGACCAGATTGACCTTCCTGCACCAGGGTCAGACGGAGGACGTGGGCTGGTACTTCAGAGATGACCAGCGGTGGCGTGAATACGGATCCCAGGTGAGGAAAATCCTGATCATCACCCCTCATCAGCTTCTCAAAGATTTCCCTCGCTCTGAATGTCCTCCTCTTCTTTCCTCAGAGCTCCAGCCTGTTGCCCTCCTCGGTCAGCAGCAGCGACGTTGAGCGTCAGTTCACTCAGAACCCTCAGGGGAACTTCACCTTCATGGTGGGCTCGACAAGTTACAGACTCGACTTCTCCAGTGCGGGATGCTTCTGTTTTTTTTGCGTTTCACTAAATGTGTGTGTTTATGCGGCTGAATCTAACTGATAGTATTTTACCCAGCAGCCATGACCCAAACAAACTGCACCACAGGCCTGAGGAGGAATGTCCGCAGGCGACCCAAATTTAAGTCCAACACAGACACGTAAGACTGTTAGAGGACTATTAGGGTTTTTTAACTAAGTGTGACTTAAGAGCTCCTGGATAAAAGTTCATATGAACATGCTTGACTGTGTCTTTGTGTCTCTGCAGTGTTTCCAACACCTCCCAGCTGACCAGTGGAGGCTACAAGTGGGAGTTCATGGGAGACGAGGGGCAGTGGACAGAGTACGCAGCGCATGTGAGCAGCCAACTAGCATTTTCAGGGAGCTTATGAATGTATATGAGTAGTTTTCATTTTACTTTCAGCTAGACAAACTTTAACCTTTTTTTCCTTCGTAAATAACATCAATAATGTCATGTAAATAACATTAATAATGTAAGGTATGTAAATTGCTGTTTTCAACCAGCTCACTTTCAAGATTTCCATCATGTTTTGAAATTCAATTCACTGACAAATACGCATCGCTCTGTAAGACTTGGACTTATTTGTGCTTATTTGTGTTTGTGTGTAGGTATGTTCACTTGACAGCGCTGCCATTGAGAGTCATTACCAGCTGAATCCGCAGGGTCAGCTACGCTTCAAGACCAAGAAATTCAAGTACACACTGGACTTTTCAAGTAACGCGCACACGTGCAGCTACAAATCCGCTCCTCTGTGGGACCAAAACAATCAGTCAGTTTAGATTTGGTAAGGATAGCAGTTTAAAATGTCACTAAAAACTCTTTGCTTACAATGGTTTGTTATAGGAATGCATCAAGTCAACGACACTGTTGGGACTCAGAGAGCAGTGAGGAGGACTGCCAACGATGGGAGTCAGCAGATCAGCAGGTGAAGAGAGACATGTCAACATAAGAGTACACAATTTATTTTAAATACCACAAATTAATCCTAAATTTCCCCCTGAAAACGTACTAAAAACCTGAATGAAACTATTTGTGCATTACTTTGCTGCTTGAAAAATGTTAAATCTGTTTTACTTGTCTCTTAATCTGCACAGCAACACCTTCAGTTCACTCAACAGTGATGGGTGAAATGTGTATTTCTGCTTCTGTGAATGTATTGAACTTAAAATCTTTTGTTCTTCAGCGGGGGAGCACAGCCACGCTGGCAGTTTAAGGATATCGGTGGAATATGGAGAGATTATTCCAATGTAAGACACAACTTTCTTTACCTGACATGTAAACACCATTATTGTGGATATCTAGTCCTGTAATCAGTATAAGTTTGGGGAAGTGAGAAAAAATGCTGCACGATGTATATTGGCATTTTCTATGGGCCTCTTCCATTTCATTGTGTAATGCTATGTTGTATAATGACTAAATAAATTAACCTTGTGACTTTATTACTATCATTAGAACCATGTCACTAAATTTTCTAGAAAAAAAAGCTATAAAAAGTTTATATTTTGTGAACAAACAAGATTTTAAATGTTTCTGAAGAATATTTTTTGTCACTCTGTGTCATATAGAGATATCAGTGCAGCATTTCCAGTCAGGACATTGAGCTCCAGTACCAGCAGAACCCATCGGGCACTATGATGTTTACCACCAGCGACTTTAACTACGAGCTAAACTTCTCAGGTGAGCTGGAAACATGGACACTTAAAGTTTTGCTCAGTTAAAGTAAAAAATCAGCATTTCCACCTATGTAGATCTATCTGCATATCCAAAATCCAGTTTACTTTAAATCCTGTCTTTTGCAGCCATGACTCAGAGGAACCTGTCCACAAACACCACCAGACAAGTGCGACGACTCAACCAGTGACTGTGGCAGAACGAGAGACTCCCTCTGGTTAGCTCTCATGTTGAATGATTCAGTACTGTTTTTCACAAGCTGCTTCGCTTATTGGATGTTGCTTGTTTAAATATGGGAAATTTATCAAAAGGTCCAAATGATTTTCTATGGGTTTTTTTCAACCTATAATTACTATGCATTTAGTTGTGAATGCACTTTAATATTTATTCCCATTTATTGTTTAGCATTATGCTTTTTGCAAGATGTTGTGTTGCAGTGTTTTTACTACCCTTTTGTCTTTTCCTGTGCTGTCATTGGACTCAGGGTTTCGGTTATGTTATAGTTAGGCATCATAAAGATAAGTTAAAGGTGAAGGTGAACTCCTGTAGTTTAACATTGCTCTGTTTGCAGGTTTGTGTTAAGTACTATTTAGTGTGTGAAAAAAAAGAAAAATCTTAAACTGCCTCAAGTAAAGCCACTTTAAAACTACAGGTTTGACAATTGTAAATAATTAAATCTGGAGGTGCTGCGTTATAAAAGAGTGATCTAGAGATTTTAATGAGGGGAGAAAAACATCATCTCTCTGATTCATCAGTGGAGTACCCTTTAAGAAGAGAGAAAGCGAGTTGGATACGACACCTTCTCTATCCTAAAACCAAAGTGATGTTTACAAGTGTTTCATGTAGCTCTGCCTATTTTCTGTGCACGCAACCATTTCTCAGTTTTGCAAATCTTAAAAAGTACATGATTCATGAATACTGCCTTATAATCAGTGCACTTCTGACAAGATACCTCTTTTGACCTAAAAGAAAGTTAACTTTAATGTTTTATTTAATGCTGACGAGTAACTGTGCATGAAACTTCAAGTGTTCATGAATACTGCCTTATAATCAGTACTTTTGCTTGTTTTGTTTTTTTTAATTCAAATTATGTATACTTTACTGTTTGATATCATGTTTTAAAGCCATCAACACAAATAAAGACCACCCTTTGAGGGTATTAGATTGTGTACTTTCCTTTATGTACAGATTTTCATTGAACCACCTCAGAGACCAGCACCTTAACACATAAAACAAGGGCCACACTACACATGTATGACAGCAGTGGTACACAAACAACCTCATAGAAGAATAAGCTTTCCTTTTTCTGCTTTGGGGTTCTGCCAGTATGTGACGCACGCTCCACAGATGACGTCCACTTGGTGATGAAATCAAAACGGCCACATACGTCTACAGATGAAAAAGCGCCGATCACAGGAACATTTGTCGCCTTGTATGACAAAAAAAAACTAAAATAAAAGAAATAAACAGAACCTGACGAGTCAAATTCACTAGCGAGTAACACTGCCATGCGGCCGGAGAGAGCTCACCTTGTACAGGTGGCTTTACTATACAAAATAAAAGACATTACACTTCAGCATGTTAACAACAATCATTGTCAGCAGAAACACAGTGTGACCGAGGTGCATCTAAAAAGCCTAAAATGGTGTAATTCTCTTCATAAATGTAAGATTTAGAACGAGTACACATTAATGTTAAGCTGTTTAGAGAATCTGACAGACCTATGTAATTATTCTAGGTCAGTGGAGATGACCGCAAGGACACATCAACAGCTGCTTGAGCCTATCGATATGCGTCCCAAACAACCAATAAGGATTATTGCACACGACTCATCTAAGGCCTCTTAACCATTATCACAAGGACATAAAAATGCCAAGGCCCTCGCAGAGCAATCCATTTTTAAATAACTATATATTTACACTTCATAACAATATGTCACCAGCACAGGTCCTCTGACAGCTGAAAAGTGCTGAAATCAAAATATATAGTGAAAATCTTCATCATTGTACAAATTGATCAACATAAATGGTGCACAGGTGGATTTTTTAGAGCCCCTTAAAAACCTCATCAGGGCAAATCCGGCTGGGTGAGTGGAATAAAATGTCATTGGTCACCGGCATTGTTAGGAATCATTATTAGAAAAGATGCTAAAATCAAACTTCAGATCCTTTTTTTGTGGTCGATTTCAGTAACATGCAACAAAGCAAGTCATTTGAGAAGCAAAAGCCAGACAGCTGACTGAAAGGTAAAGTACTAATATGCGAGTAACAGATGAGTGCTGTCGGTCCAGTTTTAAACATGTACCCATGTAAGGCACAATAGCCTAAGCAGTGCATATGGTCCTCGTTTATCACCTTTAGCATTAGCATCTTCTTAGAAGGACACTGCTGTAATAGCTACTCCACGCACCCCACTCCACTATCATTCATTCATACTGCCATTCGAAAACAATGAAACTGTGTTTTTTTTTGTTACTAAACCAGGTGAAATGGTAGTCAAAACAAACTTTCACCAGACTAAACTAACCGGTCCCTCATCAACATGCTTGCTTGGATGTCAAATTGAGTAACAAGAAAAGGTGAAAAAATGGTGATCAAAGAACAACACCACAAGTTCAAAATGAAGACCAAAACTAGTCCAATTTGTGTTCACAAAATGGAGATTTCTGGTGCTGCAGAGAAACTGTTACCATGGAGACGAACAGCAGTGGGGCTACTTGGTTTTCCGCAACTGTGGGGCTGTCAATTTTCTACCCCCCCCCACCCCTTTTCAGATTTTCTCCACGGAGGAGCCTCCTGGATACAGATCAGTGACTGCAGGCTTGTCAGTGCTACACTTCAAGCTACCTCCCACTGGGCCCAGACCTTTTGGGGTATGCAGTATTTGTTTTTCAGCCAATTCTCTGATCACTTTAGACATGCAGCAAATCCTAAAATAGTCCGGAGAAGCAATATAAAAAGGTACAGAAGCCTAAAACTGAGCAGATGTGACGCATGTAAGACACTGTTTTTTCCACAAGAGGTGATTCTAATGCAGCTTGTTCAGGAAGTAAACTCTACTCCATCCATTCAATCACTCATGATATGAACACAAAACCTTCCTGAATAAAGTGAGTTGGGATTAATCTCAACCCGTGACATTGGGACTCCAAAGGATGTCGAGTACAAAACAGTAGGAAACCCCCAGCATTTAAAGAACACAGCATAGAAGACGTAGTTCTCAACCCAAACTTTTGTCCTTCTGGCCAGATAGAAATGGAATTCAGGAGCAGGTTAATTTGCCATCTGAATGTGAGCAAGAGTCAGAATTGATACAAAGTCAGATTAAAAATACAGACAGCAACACTCTTGAAAGGATTTTCAATCTTCACATTCAATCAGTGTCTTCTTGTTCAGTGTGTATTCAAGGCTCTTCTGTCCAAAGCTATTAAAAGAATATACTCAACCTGGCCTCTTTTTTTCTTTTTTTAGTTTACCTTTAGCCGAATAAGTCTTTCAGATCATTGTTGACAGATGCACTATGTTTAATTCCACTTTGGTTCAGACTAGGGGCAGCTGCAGGTTGAGAAAAGTTCTGCGGGCTGAAAAAAGGGTTTGCTTGCATCCCAAATCCGCTGGCCACTCCGCCCATGCCGACTGGTGCACCCTGCATCTGAGTCTGAGCGTTCTGGGCTGAACCAAACTGATTGAGCCAAGGGGTGCTGGTGCCAGGTGTGGCCTTCGGACCCATTTGGTTGAGGGTGACTTTGGGCTGACTGGGTGTAAAAAGACTGTCCAAGGCTGACATGTCGGGGGGTTTATTTGTCTGCCCAATAGGTCCTTGATTCTGTGTGAGGGCTCCAAAGTTTGGGGTGCTGGTGGTGGTGGCCATGCCACCATACAGGCCGGGGCCGGTGGGCCGCATGCCCATCCCCATGCCTCCTGTCTGAAAGCCCATGGGAGGGTTGAAGCCATTGGAGACTGGGGTGCCCATGGAGCCCACCATGGGGCCGGTGGAGGGGAAGGCAGCGATGGTGGAGCCCTGCACAGGGGATGGTCGAGCTGTGTTGGCCAAGGACATGCTGTTTAGGGATGTCATGTTGTTGAGGAGGCTGCTCGTCAGGTCCTTGGTCTGCAACATAAAATGGGGTCATCATCAGAAACCACGCATGTTTGAATATGTGTTTTTATGAACAGATGTTTTCAGCCATTACCTTTGTGTTAGTGGTGGTTGCTGGTTTTACAGTCTGTGGTGCCAGTGGCTGCTGGTTCCTCAGCTTGGCAGCCTGCTCCTGCTCCTTAGCCAATCGCTGTTTCTCCTCCAGAGTCAGGGACATCTGGGGAGGTGCAAAAGAAGAAAGAGCATGAGAAATTGGACTGAATGCCAAATAGACAAAGGGTGAAGATTTGTGTAAATGAAGTGCGACATTGTTTCCATACTCTATTAGGCTGTGGGGCTGCTGCTGCAGATCCATTCTCTTTCCCATTAACCCCTGTGCTACCAAAGATAGCATCAATCTGTAAGTGAGAAAAGACAAAAATGAAAACACTGTGGCACAGAAAGATTTCCAGTTTGTTTCAGAATTTATTGTACAGTAAATATACTCATGTTCTCTGATATTACTGAGAGAATTGAACTCTCACCTGGTTGGAAGTGCTAGGTGGGCTCTTGGTCTCCTCTGATGGGTTGCCTGGGTTTGTGATGTTTATACTCCTGTTAGAAGAGACAGCAATGCACAAAATCAAAGAGCAGAAGGAATTTGAATAGATGCATTTATACAAGCCTGGTTAGTCATACCATAATCATATTCATGTGGTCAGTGTCGACTGCTAATTGCTTTCTAAGACAGATCCAATTACCGTGGATGTTCTAGGGTGTAAAATCCCCATTAATATTTATAACCATTTTATATTTAATTAGAGAGAATAAAAAGGAGCCTATTGTCTATGGTGATTTAGAATTGTGACGGAAACCTGTGCTGCTCCTGCATGACGTGAAGCTGCTCCAACTTGGTCTTGTGTTCAGCCTCCATGCGACTCAGCATGTCCCGTATGACCGCCATGAAGGAGTTAAACTGAAACGTAGAATATATCAAGTAAGATTAAGAGAGAAAATAAAAAACAAATTCAACTGAAGATAATAAATGTTAACTACAAAATAAAAACAAAGAAAACAATAGCTGTAGTATGTTACGTATTTGCAGGTAAATTCTTTTTAAAAAGGTATGTCCGTGTGTTTGTCTGTAGTACCTGGTTAAGGTTGAGGTTGCTGTCTATACTAAGAGAGACAAGGTGGGGCAGGGTCTTGGTAGCAAGGTTCTCTTTGGGGATGCCCAGCTTCTTGTGGCTGAAGGTGCACTTATAGATTCCTAAAAGGAGCAGTGGGGAAAGTCAAATGACCATTAAACAAAGCAAGAGGCTGTGAAACTACGATTCGATTCCGGTTTCTTTACCTAGAATGCCCATTAGCACTGCTGGTTCTCTGGAGGGGATCTGTTGTAGGAAGGGCAGGATCTCATCGATGACAAACCACTTGTCTAGATATTCCAAAATCTTCCCCAGACACACCAGAGAGTTCACTCGTACCTAGACAGTAACAGAGGTAGGTACTTATACAGTCAAACTCAAAATATAGTTTAAAAAAAGTAACAATTTGCTATACAAATTCAGTATAACAGTGTCAGAAAAAGACAAGGGCAAAAGTGGGGGCACAGCTACAAAGAGAGCTGGTATTTCTGAAAAGAAAATAAATGGAGACTCACAGCAAGCGAGGAGGTCTGCAGACAGGCCGATTTGATCCGAGGGATGAGGGCGTTCTTCATGGACGGGTAGTCGATCAGGTTGGCAAATGTCGGGATGATGTTCAGGCACAGCTCCTGCTCGCCACAGATAAGATGTTAAGAAATATTACATTTTTATGATGCCAAGTGCATTTATTCTCACTGTGTGAAAGCGAGAATGAAGAGCACAGCAGGTGGGAAAAAAATAACATCCAAGTGGAATGCTAAAAATATGAGCCAATGAGGTAAAAATGAATGTGAGAATAACTCTTTTCACAATGTTTGCACTTCAAACAGGGGATGCAATAAAGTAACTTTTCATTATCTGTCTTTACCAAATGATGTAATGGTCGCATTTCTGGTTTTAAAGGTTTACAGCTGAGCAAGTTAATTTCAACAGCACCTCAAATACTAAGCAGTCCCATGCCCACCGCCCATACCTGGATCTGTACAGAGGGGGCTTCCAGTGCTCTGTAGACCATAGGCAGGACGCTGTTCTTGATGTCCTCTGCTGGTGTCTTGGTCAAGAGCAAATCCATCTTCTGCAGGAATATCAGCAGGATCTGTGCAGCACAGGCACCCAGTTAGGAAAACATGAGTAACAAATCCGAGAAATCTATGCTGTTTTCTAAAGATGAGTGAGGTGGAGGTGGACATTTACAGAGACAGTGCTTTCAGTGGCTTTAGTTTAGGTTTAGTATTGGAGACAACACGATGCACAAACTAGGTGATGCGACCAGAGCATATTCACAGCAGAGACCACTCACCATATTACTAGCCTGAAGACGCATGGAGAGAAAAATACAGAGAAAAACAAGTCTTGATAAAGTGACAAGCCGAGCCCAAACAGAGCATGTTATTTAGTTGGTTATATTAAAATGATTAATCTCACTTTAAAAACTAATTTACACAATGCCAAAAAGGAGAAAACATCATGCAAATATTTAAAGAGGAAAAAAAAAAATCACACTTTATATTCCATTTAAAAACAAAAAACCTGGGAGCACATGTCATTACCAGAGTGATGAACACATGAACAGTCAACTCCATTTCAGACACACGCATTAAGCATATTGCATATAGATGCATTTAACCGTGCGTCTACCTGAATAGGCTCCTGCTGCTTGAAAACGGGCGTGAGGTCCGGCAGGATGAGGCGAACATACTCGTCCTTGGTGCACTCCTCGGCGATCAGCAGCACGTTAGGCAACACAAAGGGAACCATGTCCGGGTTGACAAACTCAGAGGTCAGTGCCGGCAAGAT
>JBAJHX010000002.1:6031583-6074240 GCA_037176925.1 Amniataba percoides | reverse complement strand
GGCGCTAGAGAAATGCTGGATGAAGACGATGGGGTGATGTTTTTCAAACTCTTTGAGCAGCCTCCTCCTCTCCTTGATAGGTATGGTTTTGCTGGAGGAAATGTCGTAAAGGAGCTGTTTGAGGCTCTCCAGGGTGGTAGCCTCTCGCTGGTCCTCGTACTCCTGCAGTGTCGCCTGCTGGCAGAAGGTGAACGCTGCAGTGCACACAGTGGGAAAAGAGGACATCAGCTTTTGAGCGGAGCACTGATACACTGTGGTCATTGGATGCAATTCATATGTGGTTTAGCTCTGAAGCAACATTAGGCATTTATAAAGCACTTTACATAAGAGGAGGTATGATGAAATGTTGTGTAACAGTTAAAATTCTTTTTTTCTAGAGTCTCCAACTCAAGATAAAGCTCTATCTGTATCTGCATGACCTCTGAGTGTTATTTCAGTTGATGGTGTCTGATGTCATCCAACCAGAGAGCACATATTTAGTAATTGTGTTTGACTTACTGGCAATCGAGTCAGGGTCTTTTCCCTGCTGCATCGTCCTCAGTGTTCTCCTGACAGCTTCAATAAGGGATGTAGGGGTCTGTATTCATTACAGGAAGTAAAAGAAATTTTTTAAAAAACAGCAACACTATTTGAATCTAACCATTTAACACATGTCTGTAGGTCAAGAAAGTAACATACAATAACATAGAGCTTTATAATGCAATAATGGGCCATCTGACTATTTTATGCTGCGCCATACATTTAATAACATTACAGTAACATTTTCTGTTGAAGACATTCAAGACATGTGAAATGTTATCAACTCAGCATGTGTTTGTATGCACCTTGAAGAGCTCAGTGCAGTTGTCCATGAGAAACAGAACCAGGGTTTCACTTTGGGATCGGGTCAGTTCATGATTCTGGACGATTGCTCTCTGAAAAGTGCGGCAGACCAGGGCCCGGTTATCAGTCTGAAAGGAAAGAAAATCAGAAAGTCAACAATCTTACACACCAACTGTACATGTAATACCACAATGTAATGCTACACTTTAATGATGTACAGGGCAGAATACAAACACCCAAGCTGCTTTCAAATGCAGACACATAGGAGAAAAAAAATTCTATTATTTTTAAAAACTTTGTTTCTTAGCATGGAACATTCTGTGCATGCACAAAAAAGACAGAGCTAACTGAGGTCTGGTGAAGAAGCTGATCTACCTGTTTCTGAAGGCGGCAAGAATCTGGGTGAGCTGCTATGACCATAAAGGCCAGAAGTCTCCTGAGTTCATCTCTCACACTACTCTCGAGCAGTCGCAAACACAACTGAGATGCTTTGATAGCATCCTGCGCCTTTCCCTCATCTGGAAAGAAACAAGACAAGAGGTGGAAAAGGATTGAGATCATTATGGTGAAACAAAAAGAGCTGACCTACATAACTGTGACAAAAGTGGGACAGGGAACACAGAAGCACTGTTATTAATTTATATGTGCATACCCTTGTTATCTGATATAAGGTGTCATATCAAGTTATAAAATAACTATAGACCTTAACAAGTCTCACCCAGCAAATTCAGAATCGCAGCATGTATGTCCAGGTGGTGCCCGGACAGAAGTGGAGCTTTCTCCTGTCCACTGTAGTACTTGGCAATGCTGTCAAAGAGCAGTCTCTTTTGGCTCGCCATCTGCTCTGCCTGTTCATCTTCCGTAGAGGCGTCAGGGCCTTGTTCACTGAGCTGTTCCCCTGCGACCACTATCAGCTGGTCGGGAAAGAGCTCCAAGCAGTCTGCAGCGGCCGACAGCCACCCATCCAACCTGCAAACACAGGGTGATGAAAAGTGAAATAATGTTTTTTACTGTCACTGTTGTTTACTAATCACTTGAAAGTAAAGCTTGAATTAATCAGAGCACTGACTGGGGCAGGTTAAGGGCATCGGGTAGCTCTCTCTCCAGACATGTGTTAGAAATAACCAGGTCCTGTGTGGCAAGAGAAGCTCTGCAAGAACGGAGCTGAACCCTGGAGGGAGAGGTCAGGATACAGTCCAACATGGGCAGCTCTACTATCTGCAGCAGCTGCAGGAGCGTCTGCTGCTTCCAAACATCATCCACCGCTAGGAAGGGAGTAGAAAGAGGGGTAAAATATTTGAGAGAAACAAAGCACCATAAACTGTGTTGGACTCTTGTATTGGACACCAATCACACTAGCAAATAGTCTTACCAGCTTTGGACAGAAAGGTAGTATTAGTGGAGGTTGTGCTTAGAGCTGGAGACAAGGTGGGTCGCAGGTTGATTGTCCTCAGCAGCCTCTCCACTCTCTTGTCTGACGGGCCGACAGCAAGGGGGTTAGAGATCGTCCTCAGTTCCTTCAGCCTCCAGAAACAACAGAAAGCATTATGGTGATTAATGAATAGATCTGTGGCATTGGGTCATAAAGTTATGCAAGATTAAGAAAATTAAGTAATAAATATAAATTTGGGGTGTGAATATTTGTGCTTACAAACTATCACATTCTAATATTTACCCTGTGTCTGCTGTGGATACATGACTGTTTCATTTAAGCTTTGCATACTAAATAAAATTGATCAATTAAGCACCACTACAACATATCAAAAAGTGGATTTTATGCAAAACTAACCTCATGCTCTTCTTCCTTTTTAGCTCATGCTCCTCTGGCACCACATTTTCTGAATCACTACTGCACTCCCTCAAGGCAGAACTGCGTGACACTTTATACTCCAGGAAACGGTAAAGGCTGCAGCTGCTGTCCTCAAAGGTCACCTCCTTGTCCCTGCGAAACAGCTTCGTACCCACCGGTTCAAACACTTTGGCCTCCATCAGAGCCTGGCACAGTCGGGCAGCTTTGAGCCGAGACACCTCACTTGTGCAAAACACCACATTCTGCATTAGGTAGCTGAGGACGGCGTCCACGGCGTCGGAGCCTGTGAAACATTCGGCGTGAACGCGCAGGTGCCTTCTGCAGCGGCGCACCTCCACCTGTGTCTGCAGGGCCTGGATGATGTTGTGCCACAGCTGGGTGGCACCGAAGGGCCCGGAGAAACCTGTTAGACACCAGAGAAAGAGGAAACAGATGAATCCCAAAGCTAAAGTGAGTTTTTCAAGACTGCCCATCCTCAAATCATACACATAAAATTATTACTATTAAGTCTATTTAAGCTCTTTTTAATGCACAAATTGAATGGACTTGCAGGATTTCACTGTGATAAACCTGATTGCGTGTAAAAAAAAAAAAATAAAGTGACAAGTGGAGACTGTAACAACAACAGTATAGTTGACACTTTCACATTCATCGTTTCCCTGGAAACCAGCAGTAATGCTTTATAGAGCAATAACTAGTCATTTTTATTCGTACTAATTTTTTAATATTCAAAATACTTCCTCCACCACTTCTAGAAACCATATGCAGATTCTTTAACCCAGATACCAATGTCAAAAGTCTGTATATAAAACATGTAAAACACACTTTAATCAAATATAACCAACAACACGTCCGTCGACACTCCGTCAACGACTGTGGCGTCTTAGCATTTATTTGCACAGCTATACGCTTTTTGTAGCCTTGGGTTTATACAAAGGAAGGATTATCAAACTTAGAAAATGTTTTAAAATCATACTGATGTCTTACCAGGCTGTATATTTTCACGAAAACTTCTTGTTTGGCTGTTCAACCTTCTGAATCGAGGAGTCAAATCGACCGCCATCATTCCCTCTGCGTATGACGTCATCGCGCCGTCCTTTTCTACGTAAGTTACGTCTGCTGCCCCCAACAGTCAATAACACGTACTGCGCGCAGTTTCTGATGTGTACTTACTAGAATAACAATTAAAAAAGCTTTTTCGAGGAGGTGGTTAGATTTACAGCAATTTGTCTAAATTAAAAAGACGACTCTAAAGATAATGATTGAGTTGTTTCATTCTTTATGTTGTGTTTTTCCTGCAGACAAAATATGCCGCACTGACTCCATCTGCCACACATGAACCATCTGGATGTTTGTTCATGACTTTGATAAATCTCAGTTGACCCAGTTGTAAAACAAATACGACACCACCCCAGCCAAGTTGCATATATTTTCATTTTAACAGATTAGTGTAAAAAACAAATAATGCCCACCCTTCTGTTCTTAGACCGATTTTTGCCACTTGTTGAAAGTATTTTGTTTGATAACAAGTGTCTCTATTCTTCCCAATATAATCCTTAGTTCAATGTTTTGCAGTATATGTATAACGGTAAAAAGAGGTTAATAAGCATTAATGTCAGTATTTGTTTGTATTCATTTAGAAATGTAAAATAGTAATGTAATGTAACATAATGAATTATGAATTATTGTTGTGAACTATTCAAAAGACCAGACATGGACCAAAAGTGTATTATGCACATATTTCAGAAATTAAGTTGTCTACAGGGCTTGTGGGAGGTTTCATATTTCCAGCAGGCCCATCAGAGCTTTCAGGGAAATGGGAGGGGAGCAATCCAAAATCTGAGGCTTACAGAAAGGCAGCAGGCAGAATTGCATTGTGGATGACTAACTTCTTAGATTGGCTCTGGGCTCCTTGATTGGTTTCAAACTTAAAATAGAAAAGCAAGTGGGATCATGTAAGAATTATGTAACATATAACAAGAGAAAATAATCAGGCTGTGATATAGTCCCACTGTGACTCAGCTACAGTGAAGTCTAGTAGTTAAAATCAACCAAGTTTGTTCACTCTTTATTTTAATTCAATTCAATTCAATTCATCACTACTAAAACATATAGAATATAATGGGAAAATATTTCAAAATAATTGTATATTTAGTCGATATCTAATGTTGAATGAGATATTGTGAGATATTGTTGAATGACCAAGGAAAATATTTAGCAAGACAGAATATTCTTTCATCAAACTGGTGTTCAGCAGTTGTACAAAGGAGGAAAGAGTGCAAATACAACACTGATTAAATAAAGGCATAAACATTATCAGTAAGGTGTCACAATGTCAGACATGTATATGGTTAATAGTAGGTGGTATGAAGTACTGATAATAGTAAGCTGCAAATCTAAAAATATCTACACAATGAGTAGGTAGTTAACAGAGTGAGCCTGTACTATAAAGGTGAGGGTGTTTGTCATTCAAGCAGACAGCTCATGGTTTCTCGGCCACAGGCATTATGACTATCTGTACATCAGATTAAGAATATGTCACCTTATTTGCTAACACACAATACATTTATTTAATTATCACAACCTATATTTGTTCATGTTTCTATTGTAACACATGATTGATGATCATGTGCAGGATTTACACCCACTTAAGATGCAAGATAGAGATGATATTGAATCATCAGGCCAGATGATTAAAACTTAATACTACTGAATACTGTGAGTGCACAAATGCAGATTTATTATGTGTGTGTACACTTTGTGATGCACATGAACAATATTTAGCCGGACAGCAAAAACAAACACTGCAGCCACATGAATCACATCAGACATTTGGAATTAGCTGGCGCAGTAATATTAGTTTAATCACTCTGCTTTCACATTCAGTGCTCAGCCTTCACCAATACATGGACCTTAAAAGAATAAAGCACATCAGCAGAAAGCGTCACTGCTTGGACCCATAAATATCTCTGCATGCAATTATTATTGCTTACTTTGCATTCTGCACACAGAATGAGAGAAAAAGTGGGCCAGTTTTCAGAGCAAAGCATGTATACATTCTTAGTTTAAACACTAGATGTCACTAAAGGAACATTTAATGGTGAAAGAACTGCAGCCACTAACTCTACGAAGACATACACTGCAGTATAAACACGTTTAACAGCTATTCTTGGTAATAATACTAATATTACAGCATTAAAAAAGGAATCATACAATAGATAAGTGAAATTAGTATACATGTTATGGCTATTGGATTTGTAGTTGTAGTTTGGTAGAAGTTTGAGAAAGACTATAACAAATACATAATAATGAATATATATCTACATAATATATAATACATCATCATTTCATCAAACTAACTAGAAACAGTGACACATAGTGGGGTAGAGGTATAAAGTTGCAGACAATGAAAACATGAAAATAAAGCAGAACAAGACTTCTGACGTTCTGTACATTTGGTTTTGTGCTAATCTCTAGTCTTTGATTTTTTTTCCATTCATGCAAATGCAAATGCTGTAGGCTTTCATCTGTGGCTCTTAGACTCAGTCACCATTTTATTATCTCATTCAACATATATTTGAATAAAAACCTTCCAGATTATTTCTTTAAGGGTTGACTTTGTTGTAAAATGCAACATGTCTGCAAAGTTACTAAACCTAAAATGACATAATTTAATAGGGACCACATATAAACATAAATGACACCATAACATGATGCACCATACCAGATTATAACTATAAAATCATTCAGATCTGTAATCATTATGGAGGGTGTTCCACTCATACATATAGAGATATATAAATGTATATAATATATTTATATCCATTCAGTGGCTTCACTCATTTGAGGCTTTTACAGAAAAAGGTGGTAGGCTAAATGCGAAGTGAAGTGATGGGATGGTGCAATAAAGGATCTATTAGAATTTACTGAGAGAGTGCAAGAAGCTGCAGTTCATTTATAATTTCTTGAACCAGACACAAATGTGACAAAAAAGCTCAGTAAACTGGATTTCTGCTGCACCCCACAGAGATGATAATGCAATGGTGTTTTTCTTTTTACTTTTGGGATTCAGAATGATTTTTTAATGCACAACTTTAGTTCAAACTTGCAACTCTGTGTTTTGCATTTACCGACATAAAAATCAACCATGCACATCTTTCTTTTTTTTTTTTTTTTTTTTTTGCAATCCCCGCTGGCACCGTCTCTCCGTTTCCGAGCAGACCGTGCACGCACCGTGACGCCCCGCCCGGACGCCGTGACAACAGACGCCGCTCCTCCGACGCTCCGTGCAGGTGTTCGGGCAGATACGCCGCGGAGCTCCGGACCCACCGCCGGAGCTATTTCACCCCATACGCCCGCAAGAAAAATGGCCTAACGCGGGGTGCTTTTTTAGGACGTGTGAAATGCGCCCCACACTGCCTCCTTTTTTTCTTCCCAGAGAGGAGTGAGGCGGGAACACAGTAAATAAAAAGAAAAATGAAGGCTGACACGGAGCGGAGGATCTGAGCTGTCCGCACCTCGACAGGGAGAGAAGCTAGCCAGCTAAAGCCGGACGAGCTGAGGACACCCGGCTCGGAGACCCAGATAGTTTTATCCTGATCGACCATGGCTGGACTCATCAAGAAGCAGATCCTGAAGCATCTCTCCAGGTCAGTCCTGAAGTAAAAAAAAGGCACAGACAGACAGAAAACCACGGAGCTGTCACACGGTAGCTAGCTAGCTAAAAAATGTCAGTTAAAAGAAGCGACGTCAAAACTAAACCCGACATTTATCTCGACTCTGGTGGACACGGTTCAGCTTGAGGTTTATTCAGTTTTGTGTATGTTGTCTGTCATCTTTTCACTTCCTTTTAACGCCCCACCGACCTACCCCCGACCTGGGACGTGGCTAACCGGGCTAACTCGCTAACAGATGGGGGGGGTTATGTAGCCAGAGGAGGGCTAATCCTTCAACACTAGTTTTTAGCAGGTTGAACCAGGTGGAGTCAGATTGTTTAACACAACAATCTCAGCCTTCATCCTCAAGGCAAATCAGCCACAAACACAAACATAAATCATACAACTGCGAGACAAGTGGACTGGAAATAGCTTGGGGTGTTTGTGAGGGCAGCAGCAAGGGGTTGCGGGTTTGTTTATCCGGTTTGAACCCTGATTATCGGGTCTGTTTACTGTAAATTACAATCAGGCTTATTGATCAGGTATTTGTGAACACGTACAAAGAATCTGACTCCAGATTTGACAACCCTCTGACTGCACATACACAGAAATAGAGGTACATGCAGTTTAAAACAACTCTTCAACAAGGCATAAGCAGACATTACATTATTATGAAGAGGTATGAATATATATAAATGTATATATCAGCATCAGATTCAGCTTTATTGGCCAAGTATGTACACAGAAATCGAGATACTTACAGTGTAAGTCAAGGACAATACTTCAACAAAGCAAAAATTAACATTTAACTACTATTTATAAGTATACGTATATATAAAAGTACATATCATCATTAGATAATCAGCTTTATAGGTAATTTACACATACAAGGAATATGGCTGGTTTTTACAACTCTCATCATATGTACACAGTAATTCAAGATACAAGATTTAGGGTTTTATTTATCATGCACAACAATTACATGAAACAGTCGCTGGCAATAACATTTTGAGTCACATAGAGAAGCATACAGTTTTAAACAAAGACGAGCTTGACAAGGTAAAACCACAAGTTTGAGTATAAATATATGTAAAAGTATATATATGTTAATAAGAATTGGCTTGAGAATTGGCTTTATTGCCCAGGTATGTGAACACATACAAGGCGCATAACCATAAATAGCGATACATACACTTTAAAAAGATGATGACACCTCAGGAAGCTAAAAAGAAACATCAAACTATCATGTACAAGTATAAATATATGTAAAAATGAGCTGCAGATTAAATTATCAGGCAGTATTCAAAGTAGTTAAGATGTGCTCCACCACCAGCTGTAACATCAACATGCTGCTTACATGTTAAAGCATCAGCAGTGATATGATCAACGCATAGAAATATAACTCTCTATATCGGCTGTCTGTCATAAATATAACTCTTATCTATCAGCCCAGAAGTACTTTTTTTTTAAGTGTTAACAGACTTGTACTTTTACTTAAATGATTGATGATGATAAATGAGAATATATCTTTTACAGGTCCAGTTTGTGTTGCAGGGTTTGTTATGACTTGGGTTGTAACACAGCACACATTCACACAGCCATTTAGAGAGGAACATTTGCTATGCAGTGAGTTTAATCAAACATATTTGACATCATTTTGTGGCACTAATAATCACCCCTTTTATGTACCCGGAGATAAATGAACTTAATATTGGTTCAGGATCTGCTTAATGGCGCTACCACTTGCTGTTTAAGGCCCCATTTATTTTTTTTAATGTCTTGCTACTTGGGCAGTGTTCGGCTCGACCCGCTTCACATGCATTATTTATTCTTTTCCACTGTCCCTCAAGGGACTTTCAATGGACTACTTCCTTGTTTTGTTCCAGCAGGAGAGCTTGAAACATGCAGCGCTGTTTCTCCTCCCACGAACCGAACCTGTCACTGACCTAAAACAATCACACCTTCAGCTCTTTTATTTCAGACAGGAGATCGCTGTGACGTACTAATGCTAATCCCTGTATACTATACTCAGGAGCAGGAGAAATGACAGCAGTCACATTTACGTTTCAGGTTGTACATGACTAAGTCTTTAAAAAGCACATCAGTATGCAGGTGGACCGGTTTGTGTTTGTGAACAGAGACACCACAAATGTGTGGAGCTGCAAAGATTAGTCTATTAGTTTATTAGTTGTGAACTAATAAATTATTAACTATTTTGATAATTTTACTGTTTTCTTCTCCTGGAAAAAGTTCAGCCTCTCAGATGTGATTTTTTTTCTGCTGCTTTTTTAGTCTACTTAGTAAAAGTAAACTGAATGTCTTAGGACAAAATAAGAATATTTTAGGATGTCACCTTGCTGTTTTTGGAAAAAACGACCAACATTTTCCCCCATTTTCTGACATTTTATGGACAAAACATCCAATCTATCAATCAAGAAAAAGAAAAGGATTAATTGATGTTGAAAGCAATCATGATAAATGTGATTGTGCCTGGTGAGTTGTGATTAATTAGTCGCCCACTGGTTAATACCTTTTTAATTAGGATCGTTTGTCCCTCATACAAGATTTGCATTGTCTCCTCAGCCTGTGAGTGCCCTTCATTGTCCTAGTACTCCAAGTTGTGTGTGTGTGTGTTCTGTGTGTGTGTCTGTGTGTGCTTGTGTGTGTTGAGGCAATGCATCTGCACTGCCCTCAACCGCGTCACCGTCAACATTGAACAGGAAATGACCGGAGGAGTTGTGATGTCATCCGTCTTTGGGCTTGTCATCTGATCCCTTCTGTCTTGGCCTGATTGGTCGGGATTGGGTACTGACCTGTCCGACAGCTGGCCAATCCTGCGCCGTAGGCAGCTGTGACGTCAGAGTGAAAGTGCTGGTGTCAGAATGTCAAATCAGCACCACCTTTTTTTTTTTTGTATACTCCACATAGCATGTTTGCAAATAGACTGCGATTATTATCACAATCGCTCGGGCGTTCTTAGCTGGAGGATGAGTTGTATCCCGTCTCCAGCCAGGAATAGCTTGCTCTGCTGGCTGCATTATTCATACAGGCTGTAGGTGTGCTCACGCTGCTACAGGTTGTGTTGTGGGTGTCAACACGCCAGCTCTGCTCCCATGCTCACCGGCTGCAGAGGACACACGTCTGTACAGTGTGGTCTGTGACCGGGGCGAGTCTGTTCGAGTGAGGCACATCTTTACAGTTCACCGGCTCAGAAGTCTGCAGTGGCTGTTCCTCCTCCAGCCGAGAGAAGTGCACCGAGGCATGCATGACATATTAAACTAGTTGAGCAGGCCTTTTTTGTACAAGAAGCATTGTGTGTGGCTTTTCATGTGCGAGGATGAGTTGGTTAATATTAAGTGACGTGGCGCTGTTGGCGTGCATTTGTTCTGCGTTGTTTACACAACACAAGTGTGTATTGATGAAGTGTTCACAGAGGGTCGAACTCAGGTAGCCCCAGGGGCGCTACTACACGACAAAACGTGTGTGTGTCTGCATTACAGGCAGGTTTAGATTATGGACAGGACCATGGCCCACAGCCACACAGAGCAAGATCCAATTACACACACAAATATAGATGGGCGAAGGAGTCTCTCGCTGCTTTGTTACCCTGAAAGAAAGATTTCACAGGTAGGATCAGGAGCTTAATTACAGGTGTCCCCGTTTAAGACTAAGGGTCAGTCTTTGTACGAGTTTTGCGACAATGAAAATCCCAGTTGGAGCTCAGCAGAATAAAGGAGACTCAGATTGTCTTTCTTTCCTACTTTTCCTCACTTCTCTCTTCCTTTCCTCATTCCATCTGTCCAAATTTATTTCTCCCCCCTCTTCCTCTCCTCTTGTCTCTTAGATGCCAATAATTTGTTAAAAACAGCAGATAATTATTATTTGTTATTTTTATAGTTGATTAGTTGGTTGCTTTTTTTCTCGATCAATACTTTTGTCAGTTTTTAAATGTCAGAAAAATGTAAATGGCAGTCTGACAGGACTAACAGTGACCTCTCCATTTGACTTATTTTGTCTGACACATGGTTCATATTCCAAAGATATTCAATTCACAAAGATATAAAGCATCCTCATATTTTAGAAGCTGGATCTAGAAAATGTTCGGTGTTTCTAGTTGAAGAGTGATTTATCAGTTAATTACTCATTTATTTCTTCTCAAAATGTGTTGATGCAATATCTTTTCTTTTCATCTCAATAAAAGCAAACAATTATGAAGGTCGTCTGGAGTGACGGACCTCTTCTCTGGAAACAACAGTCCTCACTAAAAGTCATCCAAAGAGATGCTGGAAGAGTATTTTTGTGTTGAAGGTTATTTATGAGTTCCTTTGCTCTGACAATAACCCTGCCTATCTGTTCTACAACATCCTGAGTATGAAGTAAATGGCTGCTCATTAATGTCACAGGACCGAAGCACAATAGTCCTGCAGTTTGTAAATAGGATAATTCATATCCTCAGTCACAGGGGAATGTAGAAATGGTGGAGGAGGGAGATTTGCTTTATTTGCATTAGGCAGAGCTGTTGATGGACAAACTTGCACAGAAAAGACCCTCTAAGAATGAAAAGATTACCAATACCTTGTAATGGAAAGCGGTCATGACCTGGGAGATTAGGCTTATAGTCAGGCTGGTATGCGTGGTCCAATTTGGGGTTAAAGCGACAGTCGGTAAGATGGGGAGAGAGTGGTCTTATTTTGAAAATTTAAAGGAATACAACTCCTACAACAACAAATGTACCACTGTCAGGATATAGTGACAGCAACTAAATGTCATTTTTATATAAGTTACCTACTTCTGCTTTATGGCGGTCGTCGTGGGTGACTTGACACAATGGCTCAGGCAGCAGCATATTTCTCTCCTTTTTTCATACTTATTTTGGTTTGATACTTTCATTCTGATTTTAGCATTTTATATGACGTAGTAAAGTTGATGTGTTGATTATCAGTAATCTTGGGATGATCAGCTGATCTCACACACGTGTCATCCCTTATGTATCCCTTATATGTTCAATCAGTAAAGAGGAGGTGAGTTAAGGGAACCATTTTCAGTTGTGTGTCAGCTGAGGTCGGGTATTACAGACGTCCTCTCCATTGTATGCACATTAAGGCTTTTTCATCAGTGCAGGTTTAGCGCTCGTTGCAGAGTGAGAGTCCATTCTGCTCTTGTGTTTGTCATCGTGAGCCTCTACAGACACTTTTTCCATCCTGCAGCAGCTCTGTGATGATGCGCCACAGAGATGAACTCCACTATTCCCAGCGTTTCGCTCACTGCTGGTGGGAAGGCTATTATGGCATGAGTCATGACTGAGTGCCTAGCTGTGGGCGTCTCATCTGTGTAGCTGTGAAGTATGTGTGTGTGTGTGTGTGTGTGTGTGTGTGTGTGTTTGTATATGTGTGTGTGTGAGAGTGCGACATTTGACCAGGGTCCCTTTGGGCCTTTGTGTCCTCTGCTGCCATGTAACCGGGGTCTTGGACTGTTTTCTCCTCCGCGCTAACCTTTTCACCGTCTCCACGGGGTCACGATTATACCAGCACTCAGGGGCCTTTGCTGCCATTATAAACTCCACTTTGACAGGTTTCCTGCGTGTTGCTGAATTGTTTTCCCCACTGCTGTGTGTGTGTGTGTGTGTGTGGAGGTGTTTGCTAAGAGTTTGTGTATAGCAGTGGATGTGAGTGTATTTGTACTGGTATGTAGGCTAGAAAGTAATTCAAGTAATCCCTCTTGATTATAACTTTGAGATGACTCAGACTTTTTAATAACTGCTGTGCTGGGGCTGCATAATGTATTTTTGTCTCCATCTTCAACATATATTTTCACGATAAATGCTTTGCATAGATTTTTTTTGAATATTTTATTTATAGCTGCATAGATTTTTAATATCAGAACAGAGAACAATCTTAAGACAGCAAAGCAGAGGATCTTTGTCATCAACTTATGCTTTTTTTTGCATGATATGTGCTCATACCTATTATGTAAGAAATCAACCTCAGTATACAACACAATACAGCGTTTTTTTCTTGCATTAGTATATCATTTGGTTTCATGAGAACATAACAACTTTAAAAACGCGATATTCTTCGATATTAAAGATTCATTTCAAGAGTCATTTTCATTAAAGTGAAATTTTAGCAAAACCCTTTTTTGGAGTTTCAGTTTTATTTACTCACTAAAACCCCTCTAAAAGCCCTCTTACTATCCACCTACAAAAATCCAGAGTGGGGAAGAGATTAGTAGATTTATAATTTTGATAAACTTGTCAAAGTCACCTTCGGTTATTAGCTTTACGGTCACCGCTGTGAGATTTACGAGCAGCAGTTAACGATAGCAGTGATACCCTTTGCACAGGTGTTTCTGTATGAAAAAAATATTGAATTTATGTTTTTATTTAGAGCCATTATTCAGCTAAAACATGCAAGAATTTTACACTAGTCAAAGACGAGACAGTAAAGGATGCTGCTCTTCTGTAAGTTACTTATCATAAAGAGGGAAGTGAAACTAGACATCATTCTAAGCAGGTTCACATAATCTTTCCTAAACCACCATTGGTTTTCATAATGTTACTTGTTAGATTGACAGAAATGTATAAATGCAGAAGGTAGGATTTTCTTTTTTTTTGGTTGAAACACCTCTTGCTTCATTTTCTTCCCCTCACTTCTGAAATCAAACCAACACACCTGGCATTTGGTAATTAGCCACACAGCTATCCAGCAGTAAAACAACAGAAAGATTTGCCAATCAAGACACCTGGACTACATTTGAAAAGCAAAATATGCCAAGTAAGGAACAGTCAGATCCAACAGAAAGTCCCCTTCAACTCTGACGTTGTAAATGATTCATATTCTCCATCTTCAGTCAGGCTTGGAGGCAGACAGATGATCCTTCAAGATGATATTAGTTAATGTGAATATTCAGGTATGCCTGCTGGTGATTTAAAGAAAGAAAGTTTAAGCATGTGGGTGCTTTTGGTATTTTTAGTTTTGGCTGTTTTTTTTTAGGTTTTCATTTGATTTACCAACACACCCACACTGCAGGTAGTCAGCCTCCAAGTACTGCAGAGCTACTGTCCTCTAAGAGAAGTGCAATAAAGGACAAATGAGCCAATAAAACTGCAACCACAACTCTTCAGATAAAATATTAGAGAGTCTCATTTCAGAATGAAGTCCTGCTGAAGATTTGACACCTTTTTAATAACACTGAGATTTAGTACGATTTGTTAAATTGTTTTAGTGTTTTGCATCAACCACAGGAATTTTGTGAGCTTCAGCAGCTACTTCTGTTTAATCTGTATCTGTTTCAAAGTAATATCCACTCAGGAAAACTGACTTCACTGAGGAGTCTTGTCTGCAGCAGACTCTCCAGACTCAGCTTTTGACACTGAAGGGGCCAGTGGAGGATTCATAGGCCTATTTAAATGTCACATTCTCCGTTTTTGTTGTCGAGCCAAGCCCGCTGCTTGGTCAAATGAGCATCGGCAGGAAAGTATGTGGTAACATCCCAGATCCCTTTTTTTTTCTGGAAAACTACTCCTAATCCACAGCCCTCTTCCTTTTTGTCTCTTCCTTTTTTCATTTCTTTTCTTAGTCCCTCTCTGTTAGTCTGTTTGTGTCCCTCTTTATGCTTCTACAGTCTTGGTTGCTAAAACAACCGGTTTGAGTCACCCTGGCCATCTTCCCTAAGGCTTCTCTCTCTGTGTCTCTCTCTCTCTCTGGCACTGATGTCATCAGGCTGCGCCACGACTGCACCACCAAAGCAGGGAAAAAAAATAGGAGTCTCTGTTTCCACTCACAGGATCCACAGACATCAGCATAAAGAGTGGCGAACTGAAGTCTGCCCTCTGTGTTCTGTGGTCAAAGGAAAAAGTTGAAACATCAGCCCACTGTTGTCGATTTTGGCCGAACTACACATAATATTGAACGTTATTAAAGGACAGAGGATGAGTAGAGGATTAAAAAACTTTTACAGAGAGGAATGTGGGAAAGGATAGAACTCAAAGTATAAGTATGCATCTTATTTAAAAATGAGATTGAGATTTCCTAAGAATTAAGAGATTGGTTTATTTTATGTCTGCATGTCAGACAGACCCCTCTGCAGCCCGTACCTTGTCCTAATCTCTTTATGGGCCCAGATTCGGTCTGGTGAGCTCGGCCCTGCTGACTGGAAAAAAGGCAGACGAGATGAAAGGGAAAGATGACGGTGTGTGAACTTAATACCCTCAGCCGCCTGCTGTCAGTAATGAGTGGCGTGTGTCTGTGTAATTTTGCTCACTTCGTGTTTGTAGCCTTGAGATTTGCCAGCTGATGAACAGCATAATATTTGACTACAACAGTGGTTTATTTATGAAGAGGAGGAGAGGAAGCAAGAGGTGGCCCAGGGGAGATCCAGATAAGGAGCGAGCGAGGCTGGCTGGCTAGCTGGTTGATACTTGATCAGGAACACGGATGAATATTTCACTGGTCACAAGGCTAGAGAGACACTCCAGCAACAACATCCACCTCTTCAGAGACAAACTGACTGTGTTTGTGTCTCTTAGAGTGTACATGCCCACGTGTGAGCACATGTACACATAATATTATTCCTGTTTTGTTTTTTTGTTTCTTTGTCTTGTTCCTTTCTCCGCGGTGCTGAGTGTCTGTTTATGTCTGCCGCTACCGCTGAATAATTTACGGCAATGTTGAACCAGAGAAGAATCTGACGCTGCCGTGTGAAGGTGTTGAGTGGAAAGACGCAGAAATTCGACTGACTGAATCATTTAAAACATGGGCAGCTGAATCACAATCAACAAGTTCCTTTTCACACCGCGGACAGCAAGTCTCTGTCTCCAGATAGATTTCCATAAGTGGAGACTCAGACCATCAGAGCAAAAACCTTTTGTCTACCAAAGACGATCCAGTTACTGAGTGCCTCCATAATCATACATCAACACTTCCTGATGGCTAACAAATGGTCTTGATGCAGTGGCTTCTTTAAGTAACTGCATTTGATAGGAGGGACAGTCCGAGCAGTATTGGTGCAGATGCTCGCCTAATTCAGCTGATCAGATATCAGCCTTGACATTACCCACATAAATTACAGCTTCTTCACCAGAGCTGTTAAAAATGCAGTGTTTTTGCTGTCAGTTACATGCTTGCTAGAAAGAAAAAAAAGTATAAGGGTCTCCTGGTGATGTAGAGGTTAAAGATGCTGCTGCAACATCCTCATTTCTGAGTCCAGTCAGGCATTTTTGTTACGCATCATTCCCCAATTTTCTCTCTCCTCATGTCTTCTGACCTCTCTCGTGTCTCGGTCAAATGAAGGCAAAAATATCCCCCAAACAATTAAGTGTGTCATGATGAAAGTGTTGTGTACCATCCTCCTCCTAAGGAACCAAAAATAAGCAAGATGGGATCTGGAGCACACGTTTATAGTAAGAGCCTTATTACTTTAACCTTATTAAAAGCTTGTTGTGCGACGGCGTGCTCCAGATCTCATCTTTAGGCTGCCCTGTCTGTTGAGGCAGCGGTTTGCGCTTTAAGTTGGCCGATGCTAAGAGACTACTCCACCTAAAAATAAACATTGTAGTGGTATCGGATGATACTCAGAGCTACTGTGATTTTTATGAGCACAATTACACATATTCCTGTCAGCATATCTCTAAGTTTGCGGGGCAGTAAAATACTAATGCTATAGTCCATTGTCCTGCCACAATCAGGTCACTCCGTCAGTTATATTTGTTGGTTGTAAAAGTGACAGACATAGCAGATGAGAGAGGTAACAAGATTATATGTATTTAAAAGGGAGTGAGTCTGCACTGTTCCAGTGTTTTACCTATTAAATTAAATATAGTTTCACTGTGCAGACTAAAACCAGGACATCCAGTATTTTGCACTACTACGTGTCAAACAACAAGTCTGTGTGACAGCTAAAGAATGTGAAATCAATATTACGTCTGTTTTTTTAGGAGACTCCATTAGACGGGTCTGCAGAGAAGCACAGATCAATAAACCATTCAGTATCTGCCTACTCTGCTAACTATTAACCAATAATCAAACTGTGAACCGGGCCAGAAAACACTCAGACCCATGGACATTGAGTTTGTGTGTGTGTGTGTTCAGAGCAAACTGACTAAACATGCACAATCACTTTTTCATACTGTATATACTTAAACTTGTGCATGCATTTTCCATGACAGTGAGGTTATGAATATCTATATTGGCTCATACCTCTTAATTAAGGGTGAGTGTTGGCACCTCATCCTCTAATGCGACGGTACACTTTGTTCTCGCTGTGAACACACACACACACACACACACACACACATTTTGTCCTTAGAAACTGCAATTTTCCTGAGCGGCAATATATAATATGAAGTGTTTACCTCGTCTCCCACGGTCTGTCACCTTCTCCTGTTGTCTTTAAATCCTCTATACTGCAGTCTTTGTATGGTATTTCTTTTTTTTTTTAATTATTATTATTGTAATTAAAACCGGTGCACTCTGGACTTTGACCCTCTCTTCTCTCGTTTATTATCGCATTATGCAGTATCTATGGAAACAAAGCAAACAAGCACAGTTAACAATAAAGTTTAACTTAGGAGAAAACACTTATTTTTATTTATGGAGTATTTATTTTCTCTCCTATTGCTGGGTTTGTCGTCTCAGAGTGTGACTTCAACAGCAACACATAACCCTAAATTATAGGCTTATTTTTCAGTGTGCTATTAAGGAGATGTGAGTTTTGTTTTTGAATATAATTCACTCTGAAATTAATGGTTTTGGCTTGCTTGAAAATAGCCTGATATTCATGACAAACTATTTTTAAAAACATGCATTGGGAAGGCGCCCTTCTGTTCCCAACAGTTGTGTTTTGTTTGGCCAGCCCATCATGTCGCCAAGAACCTGTTTCTATAAATATGCCCAGGCTCAAAGCTGCACTTCTCATCCGTGTCTCGTAGGTTTGCTAAGAACCTGTCACCGGACAAGATCAACCTGAGCACGCTGAAGGGGGAGGGCCAGCTGACCAACCTGGAGCTGGATGAGGAGGTGCTCCAGAGCCTGCTGGACCTGCCCACCTGGCTGGCTATCAACCGTGTGTGCTGCAACAAGGCCGCAATCAGGGTGAGGCTGCTTTGTGTTGTATTTGTGCGTTTTACAGATTGATACCACTCATGTCTGCACAGTAAATATGAAGCAACAGCCAGCTGTAATTAGCTTAGCTTACTGTAAAGACTGGAAATGAGGGGAAACTGCTAGCCTAAGTGGTTGCCTGACAACTGCTCAGAGCCAAATAGTGCAGCACATAACCATCAGTAAAACTGAAAATTACTGCAATTATTGTTTAATAATTAATACAGATTAAACAAATAAGATATGTTCATTGTTGAGCATCAGAGGAGCTTTCAGACAGATTTTGTAACCTTCGACACATAGCCAGGCTATGTGTTTCCTCTTGTTTCCAGTTTTTTATACTAAGCTAAGCAAAGCAGGCTGTAGGTTTAACAGAAACATGATTTGTGTCATCAGTCTTACTGTCTAGCTGCCAAAAAGCCAAGAGACAAATTTCCCAAAATGTTCTTCTGTTGCTTTAAAACCTTAGGGTATTGTCAAAACCAAAGTAAGATTTTTATTTCCTGAATCTTATTTTAAACTACAAATTTACATGGTTTTATTTCAGGCCTACATGGAGGGAAACTGCATAATGACCCTCTGTATATACACAGACAGGCTGGCACTTAAACCAAGACACTGCGCAGATACCAATTAACACCTAACTTGTACACTCCCAGTGGCTCTTTGCCCTACACACACACACACACAGACACACACTCAGCTGAAGCTGTCTGATGCCCCTGATGTGGTCATGGTCGTCAGCTAAGTGCCATGTGTAAGAGCAGACACACCCTGGAAACGCTGAATGGAGCCGCGTAATTCACTACGTGACTGGACTTTTATTCAGACCAAGGTCCACTTTCCACCTCCTCCTTTCCTCCTCCACCTCATTTCTTTTCTGTTCTTCCCTCATTTGTTCAGACCTTCTTGTAATATCTCAAGCTTTTCTTTACTTGTCATACAAATCCCCATTTTTTTGGCCACTGCCCTCTCTTTGCTTGTCTCTGTCACAATCTCTTGTATTCACCAGAGATATTCACTGTGTCACTGACAGTTTGTGCAACGCTAATGCAGCTTTGCCACTATAACCCACATCGTTTACTATAAGCGTGTGTGTCTGTGTGTGTGAGGAGCATCAGATTTCTCTGTGAACAGTGGAGCTTGTGAATTGAAACCTGTGTTAGTGCTTGCCTCTGGCTTAAAGTGTGCTGCAGTGTTTATTGTTAAACTGGTAGAAAAAAGAGAACAGAGATCTGTATCTCACTTCCTCACTTGTTAGATCCACATCTTTTGCTTGTGTCTTCCTGTTACAGAGGAGCTAAACTCAACACTCTTACCTCTTTATTTTAAAAGCATGTTACATACAAATTAAAGTAATAAAGGACTTAGGTTGATCTCCAATAAAGCACACGCTGATCGAGAGCTTACACCCCCTGCTGGTACCTCCCGGCATTTCTGTTACAGAGGCGAGGCGGATAAAATGTGTCTAATTCAATTAGAGCTGCAAATCCTGAGCATTTCCTCACTTCTTGATTTATGACGTCTCAAAGAACGACTCGTTCTCTGGCGGGGAAAAACTGCGAGCGAACATGAGCATTTAATCTCTTTTGCTATATAATTTGACACAGACTTGAATCAAGAGGCTGCACGTTGAGGATTAATGGAGCTCTGGAGCTGAATGGAGCAAACTGCCAGTCAGTCTAGACTCATTGATTTCTCTTTCTTCCTCCCTCTCCAAGCTACCTTGCCTGCTGTATGTGTCTTGATTTAATTTGTGCCATTTGGTTCCATTCAATTTCATTTGTGCATCCCATCGGCCGGTAATTTAGTTTAACTTTTTGCGAGGACCAAAAGGCCAAGTGGCTGCTGTGATGGTCAGAATACTGTGAAGCTGAAAAGCTAAGCCACTGTTCTGTTTTCCTTCACAGATACCATGGACGAAATTAAAGACTCACCCCATCTCTTTGGTAAGTTTTACCTATGACACCTGTAGATCACTGATGAGTTTTTCTTTCTACAGTTATTGTTATTTAGGTTATTGAATCTTTTTGTACCACACAAACTAGCACAAATGAACGAAAAAGTAAATTGAGTTGTACAATGTAATAAGACAGATTTAACCCATACAGATTTAAGCCATAATCATTTACCTATCATCCATCACATGTTAAAAACAAGGTGTCACAAGATGTAGAGCAAGAAACAAGTGAAGAGCTTCACAAACACTCTGTCTCTAACCTCCCGCTGCACCGCTGCTGCGTTGATTGCACTGTCATGGCCAACGTCGCCCACGGCGTCTCCTGTAGACGCCTCATCATCAGTGACGTGTGAAGTCCCTCACCCTTTCCGCAGTTGTCATCGTACACATGGAAGCTTTTGTAGGACTGCGAGTCGGCTTCGGCGGTTGCCATTTTCTGCATCGTGGCATCGGGGTTTTGCTCAAGCGTGCTTTATATCTCTGTTGTGGTCGCCACCTCGCTGAGCAGGGCGCAGGTGTCAGGTTGACAGACTGCCAGGCTGGTCTCCAGTCCCCTGGTGGCTGTAATTCCCAACGCACAGGCTGCCAGAACCAACAACAACAGGAGGAACATGCGCTCCATTTTACACTCATCTGCACAAAACCAGGATGTTGCATGTGGTCCTCAGTCCTCATGAATACTTCTAGCACCTGGTGTTCCACCACATGCAGTCTTTCTTCGTATATTATATAAGATATTACAACAAAAATCAGGGGAACACAAAACTATCAACCATTACTTTGTGTCATGTAGGCTAAAAGTCACTATGCTATAGAAGACAATGGTATCACACCTCAGCATTAGCAATATTGTACAATAGAGTGAAAAAGAAGTATGTGGTGTCATGGTCATTCTGCCTGAAGCTGTTATGCAAAGTGAGAAAAGCCTTGTTGTGTCAAGTCTTTAATTTGACAACTGTGATGGCATAATTCAGAGTTCCAAGATATTTTAACATTCCTGTCAGGCTACTACTTGCGTATAAGTTAGCAATGTGTAGACGGCTTCCATATCTCCGGTGACAGGTCACAACAGCCATCTACCTGTCCAAATTCATTTGAATCAATTGAACTGTTCTGCAACTCTCAAGCTCGTAGAAGTGTCCTTCTTCAGTCTGACACTGTAAGTGGCTGATTGGAGCGGTTAGGATTGAAAGATTATCACTTTATGCCGGTGCTGCAAACTTAAGCATGTGACCCTGTGTTCCTTGCAGACCCTGGATAAAGTGGAGATGGAGATGAGTACTTGTGACGAGCCCCGTCCTCCCAATGGCCCATCTCCCATAGCAACAGCATCAGGACAAAGGTGAGCACTGTGGTTGGTTTCTTTTATTTTTATTTGGGTTAACAGCCTCCTTTCTCTTCCTAGATGGAAAAAGACTGGATCACGCAAGCATGATAGCTTTTTTATTTTATCTTACTTTCACACACATTTTGTGAACCTGTCTCCTTGCAGTGAATATGGCTTTGCAGAGAAGGTGGTAGAGGGGATGTCACTGTCCATCAACTCCATCGTCATCAGGATCAGTGCCAAGGCCTTTAACGCCTCCTTTGAGCTCTCCCAGCTGCAGGTCTACAGCGTCAACACCAGCTGGAGCATCAGTGACCTGCGATTCACCCGCATCCAGGACCCACAGAGGGGAGAGGTTGGTACTCCTTTGTATTTGAAAAACCTTTAGGATGTTGTGTCGCTGCATTTTCTTTAATGGTACTACCATTCTTGCCTCTTCCAGATCTTGACATTCAAGGAGATCAGCTGGCAGATGATCCGCATCGAGGCTGACGCCATCCAGAGCACCGAGCACGAGATGCTGAGCGCCCCCATTCGCCTCATCACCAACCAGTCCAAGATCCGAGTCACTCTCAAGAGACGGGTCAGCCCTCACACACACACACACACACACACACACACACACACACACACACACACACACACACACACACACACACAGTCTTTGAATAGATTCAGAGGAAATTTGATGGACCAGGCTTGAAACCCAGACTGCTCTAAGCAACATCCTCATGAACAATAATCCCTCTGTGTGGCCTCACAGGCTGTGGGGGCAACAGCAGCGATTCATCAAACAGCCAGTGTGTGTTTAAATATAAAACACTACTAATGTCTGTTTTGGAGATGTGGAGATTTAATATGATGCAGCATAAAGTGCCGTAAGACATTTCTTTGAAAGTAATTAACCCCATTTGTGTCTTTAGAGGTGTCTTTTATTCAGAACCGCTGAATAAAGCTTTTATTACAAAGCACCATCTTATTCTCTTCCAAATATGCTGTCAGTGCAGTTATACCTCACATTGTGAAAAAGGGATGTTCTGTTTTACCTGATAAGGAACATGTAATGGGTGAATTTGAACTGATTTTAAACAAAAGGCCTCACACAATAAGAGAAATTCCCTTCGAGTGTCATATTACATCAGCTGGGGCTCTCAGGCTACCTCCATCTGCATAATGCATGTTTATACCAACGGCTCTGCCTGATACAGATCAAGGACTGCAACGTGGTGGCCTCCAAGCTGATTCTGATCTTGGACGACCTGCTCTGGGTGCTGACCGACTCCCAGCTCAAGGCCATGGTGCAGTACGCCAAGTCTCTCAGCGAAGCCATGGAGAAGTCGGCACAGCAGAGGAAGAGCATGGCCACAGAGGACCAGGTGTCCAACTCACACAAATACAGACACGCCATCCAAATATTGATGACAGATTTCACATTTTCTTAACTTGTTTGTCTGTGTGTATGAAAACCCACCTCTCTGTCTGTCTCTCTTTTATCAGTGTTAACATTTTCCCGTCTCTGCCCCAATTTCACCCTCTGTGGGTGCGCTACGTCATGGTCTGATAGTTTGTCCTTGTGTCGATGGAAATCATGTCTGCCCCTCTCTGTTTCACTCCCCTGATGCCATATGGCGTCTATCTGCCTACACCATCCTTGTCTCGCTCTTTTCCTGTCAGTCTTTCAGTCTGACCTGTTTTCTGCTTCTTCAGCACGTACACAAAATGTACATACATCAATCACCCACGCAAATTCACACCAACCCAGGAGACATACAGTAGGCTACGTGTTCTCTGTAGCTTGGTCAAACATGCCACCTGCTGGACTATTTGAGTATTGCATGATTCAGCTGTTGACTAATTTAAGTTTCTGAAAACCAAAAATGTACACAGAAACAGAAAAACATCAGTAATCCATCATTAACAACAATATCTTGAAATAAAGGATCACAATTATCAGCAGCAGTATATCAGCGTCTGAAACTTCCACACTCATCATGGTGTCTACATCATGTGCCAGGTGTCGTCAGCGCCCCCCTCGGCCCAGCAGGTGCGCACCCAGCAGGCGTCCACGGCAGCTGACCAGAGTGCAACCATGGCCCGGCTGTTCAGCGCCTACGACGTGTGTGAGACATCCCACCACCTGCAGATCACACACCTTGACTTGCACATCTGTGACGACATCCACGCTAAGGACAAAGGTAGCATATGCACAAATCCACATGTTCTGCGCATTGCAGTGTACATTTATTCACAATTACTTAAGCTTTCACGGAAAAGATCCCATTTGACTGTTTTTCTGTCTTTCTTGCTTCTGTGCAGTGATTAATAAGAGGATAACAGGTGGAGCCATGCAGCTGTCCTTCAGCTCCATCACTCTGGACTACTACCCTTTCCACAGAGCAGGTGTGAATCCTACAGTGAAATCAACACAGCCTTACAACCACTTACTGACTTACTGGAAATTGAGATTATTTTCCTCACACTTTATCTTAGTAATAAAGAGTGTGGTTATATTTCCAGGCTTAGCATTTGACTCTTGTCTGTTATCGTCTATGTACTGTATTATTTAGTTATTGATTTGCATTTTTACTGTACTTAATCATACTTAATCATGAAACAAGTTGTAATAAGTAATGCACAAACAAGTAAAAGTACTTGTTAGTATAAAGATTTTCTGTAAAAATTACTTGCATCAATGAGGGATGCACAACTACCTTTACTAATTTACCCAACCTCTCCAGGTGACAGTTGTGTCCACTGGATGCACTACAGCGAGGCCACTAAAACCAGAGAGGGTTGGGCGCGGAGTCTGCTCGATGAGTTCAAGACCAACGTGGAGATGTTAAAGAACACAGTTCGAGACCAGCAAGGTTCGGTCCCTGCGCACAGTTCCCCACAACATGGTAAGCACACACACACACACTTATATGTATATTTACTGTTTCGTTCAGGATTCATATTTTTTGTTGTAGCTCCTGGCACACACACACAGTACATCATCCCTGTGGGTTTTCTGTCCTCCAGTGTCCCTTAGGGACGATGTGTATGGGCCTCTAGGAAGTCATGAGAGAGCAGGAGGAGAAGTAGGGCTTAGGGAGGCAGATGGAGGAGGACTCCTAGAGTGGAGCTCACACACACAGCCACCGGCCCAGTGCTGCTGGTGCCTAGAGCCAGGTACCATGGTGTGTGTGCGCACAGCCGGGTGCGGTGATACACACCTTTTCACAGCACAGAGGTTTCTCGTGGGAGAACTAAGTGGTCACTCTGCTTGTCACCCTCTTCGACATTCTGTTTTCATTTTTGTTCCTCTTCTTCTATCCTTCCGTCTCTCTGTCTTCCTCTTCAGGAAAGATCAACACGTCATCCAGCGTGTCCTTCAGTCCTCCCCCCACTCAAAGCCCCAAGACCCAGCTCATGTCCAGCTCTGTAGTTCTCAGGATGGCAGACTTCAGCATCTACCAGGTCACTACACTACAACACACTCAAACCTTCATACCAATACAAACACTAATATTACTCACATCTTCATTGCTGACGATTGGTGATATTGCTGTTTGCATTTCAGGTGTCAACAGCAGACCAGCGTCGCTCCAGCCCCAAAACCATGATCTCCTGCAATAAGAAGTCCTTGTACCTTCCCCCAGAGATGCCAGCTATTCATGTGGAGTTCACAGAGTACTACTTCCCTGATGGAAAAGACTTTCCCAGTAAGACCACTGTGTGTTTTCACGCCACATTTCCTGTAAATTCAAGAAAGTAGTATGTCATCTCAGAAACATTAATCTTCATTAGTAGTTCATGAGCTCTGTAAGTGGCTGTTTTTGTACACCAGGACCACTGTTTTGGCAGCAGCTTACTATCTTTTGCTTCCTTTTTGGATCCATTGAGCTCATTCGTTCAGCTGTGGGGAAGTCATTGAGTGCTGTGAGGCTGAGAGGAGATTGATTTTTTTTTTTTTACACCCATGCTCTGAATGAGAAATCACCCAATTACTTCATGCTATGGATTTCTCACAAATTCGCTCCATTAGGAGACATCGTGCGAACAGTTCTTTTATTTTGGCTTTAATATTTATGCTGAAGACAAGAATGAACTGTTTTTTGCAAGGTCTCATTCCTCCTCCCTTCGGCTGATTAAAGAAACACTATAACGGTGTATCTCTTCCTCCCACTCCTCTAGTCCCGTGTCCTAACCTGTACGCCCAGCTGAATGCCCTGCAGCTGGTTCTGGATCCTCGCAGCCTGGTGTGGATCAACCTTTTCGCCCTTGACCTCAGGCAGAGTCTGGAGCAGTTCATGGAAATCTACAAGCTCAGCGACTCACAGAAACCCGAAGAGCATGTTGACATCAAGGTTGACGGCCTCATGCTCAAGGTAAGGTGGAATGTGGAGGAGAAAAGGTGGAGTGAGTTTTGTTCTGGGTTAATGTGTGGAGAGTTTCCCTTGGTGCTTAAGTTGATTTTTATGTTTTTCCTCTCCATTAGCTTGTGATTCCCACCGATCGGGACGCCTCCTGTCCTCCCGATCTGCCTCGATCCATCTCAGTGCAGACCTCAGAAATGGTGGCCACCAACACCCGACACCCCGCTAACTGCACCCGCTCACACCTTGAGGCCCTGATACAGGCCTTCGAGGAGGAGCCCTTCTTCTCCCCTTCTTTCTCCTCATTCCCTCGCTCCTCCTCCTCCTTACCCCTCCTCCATCCTGTCTTCCAGCGCCATGCTCACGAACAAGACACAAAGCTCCACGACATTTACCGAGGTCTGGTGGTGCCTACAATGGGCACAGATGCCCTCAAGATGCCGGCCGCCAACGACTTTTGGGCACTGCACTTTGCCCAGTTCTGGGTGGACTATGAAGGCACGCGTGGAGGCAAAGGGCGGCCGCAGCCCTTTGTGGACTCATTCCCCCTCACCGTCTGGGCGTGTCAGCCAGCAAAGATCATCCAGCACCAGGAGAGGCTGAGAACTGCTGCTGGATCAGGTTTGTCCAGGAGCACGTCTGGAGAGGCTGTTGCACGTCTGCAGAGGAAACGGTTGCTAAAGGAGTATTACAGCACGGACGGAGCACCGGCGTCGTCTCACAGCAATGATGCAACACTGCCTCCCAGTAACGGACTCCATAAACCGCTCTCATTGGACAGTCTGCCTTCCTCTTCCTCCTCTTTGTCACCATCTAGTAACAATGCAGGTGTGCATGTGTTGGTCCACGTGCAGAAGCATTTAAGTGCTCAGGTAAGTTTTTCATTCTTGTATTTTTAAGTACAATACATGGAGCAATAAAAAGCATAAATTTGATGATGAGTAAATGTTTTTCTGTTTATTTGTGAGTGCGTGATGTGGGATGTTTTTGTTATTAATCATCAGATTTTTCCATCAAACATGGAAGTATTACCTCAAATTTGAATTTAGTTATTGGATAATTTTTGTAAAATTCTTGTAAAATACAGCAATTCCAACAATTCCTGAGCTCATGTGTTGATTTGCCATTCACCAACAATGCTATGAAACACAACATGGCTTTTAATAACCTTTTTGGTCTGTGTATCCAGGTGAGCCACAGGCAGTATGTGTTTCTGATGCATCTTCAGCGCAGCATCAAAGCCCTGCAGCAAACACTACAACAAGATCTGGAGGAGATGGGCTCCAAGAAAGACCGCAAGGATCCCTCTCAGCATCCTGCAGACCACCAGCCCTTCACCGTCTGCCTGGGCCTCCTGTTGAAAAGCGCAGAGGTGTCCCTGCTCTTGAAGCCCGTCTCCCAGCCGGAGGGTTCGAGATCTCCTCTGGGGTCCGAGCTCTCCCCCTCGGAGAGTCGAGGAACCCTGGAGCCGGGGAGCGACGCGGGAGAGGGGCTGGAGAAAGCGAGCGAAGGAGGTGGATCTGCGCTTGAAGGAGGAGCAGCCAAAGCAGCGTGCACTGTGGACCAGCTGTTATGTGGTGGAGGCTCAGAGGGAGGAGCCACACAAGGTCCGGCCCCTCTCGTCCCATCCTCCACTTCAACTGCACGTCCAGACTCAAATCACAAAGCCTCACCGGAGGAGAGGACTTCAGCTAAGAACTCTGGGAAATGGAGTTCAGATGAAGGGGGCGAGACGGTAGTGGACGGTTTGGCTGGGGGTCAAGAGTTGGGGGCTGGACTAGACTCTAAAAATCAGACGAGTGACCCCCTGTCTGACCCACTGAGCAGCAAAGACTGGAACGACAAAGACACAGCTGCAGCCGGGAAGATGCCTCAGTCCATATCCAGGTATTCACTTCATCACGCACACAAACAGACCAAAGAGCATCTCATTACCACTGAAACACAGAAGAACTGTGCTTATTAATATTACATAGTATTACACTTTAATTATTAAACCCAGTCAGTGGTATAAACCAAGCCATCAACACATTTAGACGTTTAAGTTGCCTTGTTTAAGTGTTGCAGTAGGAATACACAAAAAAGAGTCATAGTATAATTTCAGTATTTTCATCTGTGCCTTCAAAAAACATTGGTTTATTCATTTTTTACTCAAAACAATAAAATTACTCAGTTGACAGAAATCTACCCCATAACAAGTTTGATTCAAAATATTTACTCGATTCGTCTTCACTAATGAGAGATTTGTGTAAATAAGATCTATTTGGATTTTTGACTGTCTGTCAAACAAAATAAGCAACTCTAGTATAGATTAAACTGTATTCGTTATTTACCTGTCTCTCCATGAAACATAAAAAATGTACAGTTCACAGTGACATAAAAACACATAAAACCAACAGATACTCTTCTCTCTGAAGCCAGCAAATATTTAATACTTTTGCTTTTTTAAATGAATGAAATATTTTTAAAAATGTTGCTTTATAATATTATCAACTAAAAAAATAGCAGTTTAATTTAACTTATAATGAGGACATGAATCAACACCTTAAAGGGTCACATATCACCCAAGTGATCACGTCACAGTTTACAGATGCTGCACTGTGGATGATGAATCTAATGAATGAGTCTTTCTCTCTCTCTAATTGAGTCTGTCTCTTCCTGAACACAAGAGCTGTGTGTCGGTCTCCCACATGAGCGTGTTTGTCACTCTGAATGTTCGGCCGTCTGGCTGGCCTCAAGCTGCCGTGTCTCTCTTGTGTGCTCATCCATCGTCTTGTCAGCTCGTCACACTCTTGTCATCTCTTAACTCGTTCACTTCCTGTTCTGCCTCTTGACCTTTGCTGTGACCTATGTGAGGTGTGTGTGTGTGTGTTTTCTCTCCACAAAGGAAAGGAAGTTTGTCTGTGGTTTCTGATCTCCTCAGCTCCTCAAACTCCAGCAGATCCACCTCCCTTTATTCCATGTCCAACATGTAAGGCACTGGATCTGTGACTAGCTGTGTTAAATGAGTGTGTGTTTATGTACTGTGAGTGTGTATGTGTGAGTGTGTCCCCGTGCTTGTGAGCCTTGGAGGAAAACAAATCGGTGCAAATGCGTGTATGTGAATCCCCCATGGGCATGGATTTGCATGTGTGCATGACGCGCTGGTCCTTGTCAGTGTGTGTTAAATGAGTCCCGTGTTTGTTGTGGTTGGTTGTAGAGATGAAAAACAAAGTTCCTTGTTTTGTTCCTTATTTTTTTATTTTCCCAGCCTTGTGTTCTCAGTCTTTTAGGGGCCGCTTTGATTTTGTCTGTCGTGATTTTTCCTTAGATCGTTTCTGGCTTTTGGGAGGATAGCCCACTTGGTTCTTTCATGACCTTAAATAACGCCACACAAAGGAATGAAGCTATATTTAATTCATGACTTGTTGAGTAAGCCCTGTCAGTACAGCAGTCTTGGCTCAGTATCATATGCGCGCAAGTCTTATCAGATATGACGAAATAAAACTACTAAACCATTTATTTCTCTTCTTTTCTGTTCCCTTTGAATGTAACAGTCAGTTTTGGTATCAGTCATTCAAAATCAATAGCATGCATTTACAGTGTCGTCCAAGCAGATTTAAAATTACACAGAAAGGTTAAACAGACCTGTCTGTCACACACTCGTCTCCTCATGTCTCCACTGTCTGTGTGTGTGTGTTGTAGTGGTCGTTTGATGCGGGACCGCTCCCAGTCCAGTTTCTTAGTGTCCTATAAGAACATGAAGAAGAGCCCGTCCCTGCAGTCGCTGGACAACATCTCCATAGACAGCTACCTGATGGAGGACGGAGACACGTACAGTCTGCTGGAGAGAGGTGAAGCAAACGTTAACACTTTCTCACACACAGATCTGCTGTAGTACCTTTAATTTATCCAAAGGTGGATGACATATATCTAAGTTAGCTGTGTTATTTATTGGATCAGGCCCACACGGATGTGCTTGATATCAAAAATACAGATTTAGACATTTGTCTGATAGTACCATAATGTTTAACATTATAACAAGCTCTTCAGAAATTAGGTACCATAAAGTGATTTAAACCATTTAATGTCCCTCTTTCAATCACAAATGGTAACTTAAGTTCATTTTTCAGCAGCAGCGTTTGCCAGAATCGCTGCTTAGTGACTTACGGTGACTTTTGACCTCCTTGAATATGAATTAACACAAGAGAAAAGATGCAACTACTGTACTTGTAGTAGTAGAAAATTATTGACCAGAAGGTGGCAGCAGTGCTCTGATACATCTGCTGTTCAGTGTTATAGGGGAAACTACTCTTGGTAAAATGTGTTGATAAAGCCTGACAGTGTATAAAAGGCAGGGTCAAATGTCTGTCTTGTCTTTGTCAGTAATATTCGTGTATCTTTATGTATGGCACAGATGACGTGTCCATCTCAGGCTTCAAGGACGCCATCAGCGAACAGAGCGCCACCGAGAGCGCCGCTGAGGCAGCGATTGGTCAGGAACAGGAGGGCGGCGTGTCCCCCGACACCGTCAGCGCCACCTCCCAGAGCACCGACGATCCCACCAAAGACATAGTAAGATACCAAAAGCTTGAGAAGTGTGGAGAAAAGTTTGGAAATGAATTAAACTATTAACATTGTTGTAGATCCGCTGTTGCTTAATGTACCATCTCCCTGTGTCCTACAGGTGTCGGTGCTGGTGCTGAAGGTGCAGTCGGTGTGTGTGAGCATGGAGGCGGTGGGTGAGAGCACAGCCGTGGCTCTGGAGGTGGGGCAGGTCACGCCCAGTCAGCTGGGCAACGTCAGCCTCAGACAATACCTCAGCAACCGCAGCCTGGGTAAGAAGAAGACGGCATTCATGTGACTGAGCACGAAATGTGAAGCCTTTTTATTTGAGCTTTACTGTTCTAACGAGCATTTTTTTATGATTTCAAGCGTGGTCTCACATTTCAAGTTGCATTAAATATTACAGATCAGTCACTGCCACCATAATCTGCAGTTATAAGAAGGTTTATTATGTTTGCGAACAGGTAGAATTAGGAAATCTGGCTGATTATTTTCTGACAGAAAACTCGAAGGAACTGGTCTTTAACAGGAAATGGACATAAATACACGTCGTTTCTCTTGGTGGTAGAAAGTGTGATGTGAAAAGTCCAACAGTGCTTATGAAAATGGCACTTTTGTACACCAAACTATGAATACAGTCAGCATTAAGAAATAATAATGCTTACTTTGCAAATCATAAAGTTGTAACATACCGAAGTGAGGAACAGTCTGTTCCTCTTTTTAAATTGTGAGCTTGTTGATTACATAAAAGTAAATCCACCAAAATAGACTTCTGTCAAAGCAGCCTTTTTCTTAGGCTCAAACTAATGCTGAGGATGAAAGTGAAGGGGCATTTGTCAAGATTTAACCACACAAGTAGGGCAGCTACCAAACAAGACATAACAGTGTGTGTGTGTGTGTGTGTGTGTGTGTGTGTGGACTAAAGCCAACCAACTTTCTTTTTTCCCCTCTTTTGCAGATTATTTTTAGATAATCTTTTATGGTATGTTGCCTTATTTGACAGTGGAGAGTGAAAGGAAACATGGGCAGAGAGAGGAAGGACTCATGATAAAGGTTACAGAACAGACCTGAAGTTTTACTGTCAGATTTGAACCACCAGGATGCTCCATAACCGACCTCTCCTGCCCCTTTTTTTTCTGCTTGTTCACATTTTAACATGGGACAGACAGACAGTGGGCAACATCAGCATATTCTTCCTTCACCCACAGCAGAAAGATCAAATGTGATTATTCCAGGTTCAGTCATTTTAGAATAGCTTTTCTTGGTCATTCCTGATAGCAAACTTAATATATTTGGGTTTTGGCTCGTTTGGTTGGACCTAAAAAAAGACATCACACTGGGCTCCAGAATAATGTGATTGTTGTTTTAATAGACCAAACAGTTCCTGGATTTAATGAGAAAATAATAAGATTAATCTTTAATGAAAATAAGTGCTGGTTGCAGCTCTTGTCTGTCCTAGAATAGGTTATTATTTCACATACACACACACACACACATTTGCACACTAACACCCCCCCCCCCTCCTTTTATTTACCCTGCCATAACTCCCCACAGGTATGGTGTGTTCAGTACCAATACCTGCTCAAAGCAGCCAAGGTAACTGCTGTGTGTTAATTCACCATCTGTAACTTAACATGCATGCTTGCCTCGGCGTGTCTGTGTGTGCGTGTGCGGATACAAATTGTGTGTGCGTTTCCTTCCAGTTTGTCTCCCGTCAAATCTCATTTCCAGACTCAGGACATTTGCTCGACAGCATGCACTGCAGATGCACATAGATGGCAGCGTGTTTGCATGAAGTGTGTGTGTGTGTGTGCGTGCTTGTTTTTTAGCTGTAAGGGGTGTTGGTGTGACATTGAGATCTCTTTTCCTCCAGTGTGTGTGTGTGGTATTTAAGAGAGGTTAAATTTGACATTAATGGAGAGAGCAGTCCCATTATTTGCAACATTAGGCTGTAAAAGAGAGAGAGAGTGAGAGTGAGAGTGAGAGTGAGAGTGAGAGTGAGAGTGAGAGTGAGAGTGTGTGTGTGTGTGTGTCAGGCCCATTCAAATTAACTGCAACTATTTGTGCAGACTGGTGTTAACCCCTGATCTTCTCATTCACTGCTCTGCCTAATTTGCCATCTCTCTCTCTCTCTCTCTCTCTCTCTCTCTCTCTCTCTCTCTCTCTCTCTCTCTTTCTCTTTCTCCTCCCCTCTTCCCTTCCCCACTCCTCCTCTTCCTCCCCCCTCATCTCTCCACTGCAGCAGACTTTGCAGTTTCAGTCCAGTGATTCAGGCAATGAGAGAAACGCCAGCTTTACCCCTCGCTACCTCTCCTCCTCCTCGTCCATATCTCACAAGAGCAATCCCCCCTCTTTTTTTTCCTCCCTCTTTTCCTCCACCTTTCCTCCCCAGTTTTCCCTCGAGCTCCTACTCCATCTTCCTACTAATCCTCTGTCATTTAACCTCCCCTCTCCACCTTTTCATCTCCCTCCCTCTCTAGGCCATCTTTTGTCTTCCCCCCTTCGTCTTATCACAGTCACTCAGTCCTTGGCTGCTGGCTGCCTCGCTCTCCTCTTCTCTTCTTCATCTCCTCCTCTCTCCCATCTCTTCTTTCCCTCCCTCCCTCTCTCCTTTTGCCTCGACCTCAGCCGCTCAGGATTGAGAGAGAATATGTCATTTCATCTGAGAAAAGCTGACAGCGTTGTGTGTGTGTGTGTGAATTTTTTTTTTTTCGTGCTCCTGAAATTGCTCTACGGTATTAACCCCCTCCTGACTTTCCTTCAGAGAGCATAACAAAGGGATGTGCCGCACTTCTCACTGTCACAACGAAGCGATTTCTGTCTTTTAAGTGGCCATTTTCATGCCTTGCTGAGTGTTTTTATTGCAACTCGTGGTGTCTCTTCTCGCCTGTTTTAAAAACCCCATGCCTGTAAGTGTGCGCCTCGCCAGCTCAGTTTGTGTGTAAAGTGTGTGTGACAGGAGGGTTTTAATTACCCTCCACCTCCAGTTTAACACCTCTGAACCTCGACGTTCATCAGTATGTGATGTCCCTTTTTTTCCACTGTCTTCACTTTTTCTCCCACTTTACTTCTCCTTTTTTAAGATTAAATTTTATTTCAATAAACAGGAACCGTATCATCACATTTCCTGTGAGGCAGGTCATTCAGAGGTGAAACACTTTATACTGTAGCACTCAATCCAGACTTCCACAGTTTCCAGCAGATCGGAGTTTCGTTCTATAGTGTCTTAATTCATAAAAGGAAGTCTTAAAAAAACATTCAATGGCTAAAACTTCACTTTGAATCCTCAACACTTAGGTGGGAGTTTCCACCGAAGCCTCTAATCCCTCGTCCTCGGAAATAATTAAACATCGCTGCAGCGAGGAACCCGTGGGATTGTACAAAATCTCAAGTCTCCTTCAGCCCACCTTTTTTCTTAATTCCTTCCTGCCTCTCTCTACGTCTTTTTATTTTTTTTTAGGATTTTTTTTTGCTTCCAACTTTCTCTCCCACTCCTCTTTCTGATACTTTCTCTTCCTTCATACCACCTCTTACTTCAAAATCCTTTATACCTGACCTTAACATGCACCCTTTTTTTATATAAAAACTTAGCAAAATTACAGAAAATCAACCTGTAAATGTACTCACTTCATCCTGGTGGTGACCTAAATACATATGTTTTTGCAATGTGGACTGTCTCACCCACACCTCCTTTACTGTTAGCTCATGAGGCTAAATGTTACATCAGGAGGAGGGTGGAGGAGATCGGATAAATTGGATGTCATCTGCCCTCTTTTTCAAGTTCTGGTTTTACATGATTGGTGGGTTAGCTCACCAAGCTCACATTCATGTAGTTCCATAATAAATAATGTGTTTACTGCAGATCAGCCACTAAAAATATTTCAGTGCTGAGAAAAAAGAATTAAATAGAAAACAGAGAACTTGTCATGCAATTATAACTGGGTTTTTTTTTTAGGGCCTGAATTTGGCACATACCAAGCCGACCAGTGCAGCTTAAAAAAATCTGTAATTCTTTAAAGACACATTTTTATGCACATCTGTTAGATTAGTGGTTGCTCGGGTGTATTTTAACATCAGGTGTGAAAGTGTTTTTAAGCCGAATCATCTCCACGTGCACGCCGCAGACGTGACACTGAGGCTAACGCTAACAGCAGCTCTCCTCTCCCCATCGCAGCTGGCGGTGAGATCGGCTCTGCGTCCATCAGGGGCCTCCACGGCCCGGAGGTGCGGGCTCGCCTGGAGAGCGGGCCCTGTGCTGCCGCACACTCCCCGCTGGCCGAGCGCAATGGCTTTCTGCAGCTGCGTCTCCATGGATACCAGGCCAGCTTCTTGATGTCAACGCTGCGTAACCTGGCCCACTTCCTGGAGGACGACTCTGCGCCTCAGGTGCTGCCCATGGAGATCAGCGTCAGGGACACGCACATCAACTTAAAGGTGAGAATCACTGATGTTATGTGTATATATTTCATAATTCCAGCTCCTTGTAGCCAGTGTCCAGAAGTTTTTGTTTTCCCCTCGGGTTGTTGTTGCAGGAGTGGTGTTTACCTGCAAGAATTCAGGATATTTGTCCTAGTTTTTCCAATCGTGTTGCAGTAATAGACCCCATAAGTCACTGCTGTACAGTGCAGCAGCTTCTATAACCAAGTTAAATATTTTGAACCGCGGCCTAATTGGAATTTGGATTTGAGCTGAATGTTTAATGACATAGAAAGGCCTCTCTGCCTCCTCTCTGGGGTTCCTTCATGGGTGAGTAGGTCTGCTGTGGAACTGATGTGGAAACCTGGATGTGGATAATTTCCCACTCTCTCTCTCTCTCTCATACACACACATGCTCACACACATAAAAAAACTGTACTCCCACACTCAACACGCCTTACCTCTGCTGCAGGACGACGGCCCCCGTGACAACCCCTCCGACTCCGAGCCCTCGCCGATCACCCTGCACGTGGACAGTCTCATCATACACAGAAGAGACGACGGCTCCTTCTCGATAGGAGGTGACGAACGCAGTTTCATCTGCCAGATATTTCCACCTCCACTTCGCCGCTGATTCACTCTAGTTATGTAACGTGTCCTATTAAACGCTCTGTGCATCCACACCTCCAAAAATCCCTTCTGTTTGTCTTTTTCCTCACAGTGGACACGGCGGCAGAGGCCAAACCCAGGAATGGAAGCGCGTTGATGGACAGCGGTCTGACTCCGGTCGCCGAGGTTGTGGGCGGCGTCTGCGGCGTACCAAAGGCGACGCAGACCCAAGCCCCGCCCACCAGCCCCCCTCCATCTACCAGAGAAAAGGTGAGACGCACAACGAAAGCAAACTGTGGGGGTTCATGGGAATTAAAGTATAGAGGCACAAAAAAACAACACCCACAACACCCGCAGGCGATCATACAGGCAAAGAATTCAGTGAATCGCATGTAGCCACACACATTTTTCTCCTTTTCTCCTTCCTGTGTTTTACCTCCTACAAACACTAACTGGTGAACAAGAAAGACTTTTTTTTTTTTCTTCTTGCTGATCCGTTCTGGTTATTAGTGCCAGATTTTTGGTTTTCAAGCTATTTCAGTTCCCCATTTGGCTTCCATTTCATTTTCAGTGGGAGTGAGATTCATCAATTTATGCAGAATGGGAGATTGAGAGTGAATAGGTACACAATAAGACCAACAAGTTCTCTGATCTAAACAACAAACCAGTTTGACTGTCATTTCCTTTCTAGATGTCAGTGTTTTCTGATCTGCCACAACACAGGTTGGCAAAATGTTTTGTTACACCTTGAGGGAATTAATTAACACCAAGTATTGTGACTGTACAAGCTGAGCCATCTGAACACGGACTGCTTACAGCTCAGCACAGGTTTCATTTAAGTAACCTAGCAAACAAACAGACATCTTCCTAGTACTATTTCCATTTCTGCCACCTCTGTAGTTGGGACTTAGTTGTGTACTATTTAGTGAAAGGTAAAACAATTCAACTGTCAGAAGGGAGATAACACACCAGTACCTCCTCCCTAACTTGAGGTCTTGCGTCCGACCTCCTGTTGTTGCTTTATAAATGCAAAATCCACCTCATCTTGTTCCCCTACTTCTTTACCCTGTTAATCACCTCAAGGGAAAAAAAATCACACATACTGGCTCTAAAATCATCTGTCTCCTCACACCTAATCACTCAGACATGAACCTCAGAGCCTTCACACACTTAGCACTCAAAATAGTAAATCCATATTGATGATCCATGATGTAATGGAACTTGAAGGTCCACTAACTGGAAATATTATAAAGCTTTCACCACATCTCGTGGCAGCTGACAGCTGGGCAGACAGCTGATGAAGGCCACGAGATGAGGCTGGAAGATTTTTTTATTTTAGTTCTTTAAGCCACCAAAAACACCCACACTGACTCCTCCCTGTTTCCTTTCTTCCTCGTTTGCTCACAGATGCTGGTGGAGGAAAACGAATGCTTGAAGCTGGAACTGTCCCGAGCCAAGATGGCGCTGGCCGAGGCTCAGATGGAGAAGGACTCGCTGCTGCACCGCATGAAGAGCCTCAAAGTGAGCACCAGCTAGACCCGGTTCTCCCATCACACCCGGCCAGTCGGCCCTTCAGCCCCCCGGCGGTCTGCAGTCATGAGGACTGAGGGTCGACGGCAAACTAAACAAAGGCAGCATCAACAAGAAAAGAAAAGAAGGGGAACTCTCGACTAAAAAAAAAAGAAAAAGGCTCCTTTTTTTTATGCGCTTTATTTGTTGAGTGAGCCGCCACGTGACTTTAGACTTCAAAATAATTCCTTCATAAAGCAATGCAGAGTCTGTGTGAAGACTCAAAAAAATACACGTTTTTACACGCTTGTCGTCTGTTTCGTCTTCTCCACTCCAGAGCGTGGAGGCACGACACGCGTAGAGAAGAGTCGACGAGGGAAAAATGACATTTAGTGGGCCTAAACGTGTGTTTGTTTGTGCGAGTGTGTTAGTGTGTGTGTGTGTCAAAGACGGAGGATCCACATCCATGTTTGTGCCTACAGAAACAGAAAACCCCTCCCCACACTATCCCATCGTGTAAGTTAAAAAAAAAAATCACAGCTATAATGTAATATAATAATGAGCTCCATTCAATCCTGTAGGTATGAAAGGAACACTGAATGTCGTATCTTTCAGAGGAATGTCTTATTTTGCACTGCACTGAAATTCAACTTGTAATTTAGTGCTTTCATATTCGGAGGGGAGGGGGGAGAAAAATCATTCCCTCGCTCGTCCTCAGAGTGTGTACAGTGTATATTGTATAAGAATGTGAACACTTAACTATTTTCTTCAAAACTTTGAATGGTTATGCAGTGTTTCAGTTGAATGTGTGTGTGTGTGTGTTTGTCTCAACCAGAACAAGCATTTCATTACAAGTAGAGGGTAAATTTATATCAGTCACTTCCACGGCTTTGTCAGCAAAATGCCCCACAGTAACATCTGTAACCCCCTTCTCAGCTTCCTCTTCTCCTATTTTTCTACGTGTAAATAGCTACTTAACGTGTGCAGCACTTTTGAAACTGAGGCACTGTAAATACAACCAGAACTGTGAGAGAACAAACTGACGAGCAGAGAGAGAGAAAAGTGAGCTCCCCCTTAAAGAGGAGCAGGAAAATAAAGGCACATTGAAGCTGCCTGACTACATATAAGTGTGTGTGTGTGTCTTTATGTAAGTTTCTAATCTGCCATGTGTAATTTTTCCATGGACGAGCGTTGAACATATCTGCTGCCGTGCCCGTGTGGCGACTTGATTAAATTCATGTTTAAAACAAAACGACTAAAGCGACTAAACTGACTTTTCTAACAGCACATGCTTTGGCACAGCACAAAAAAAGACTATAAACAAGGACAGTTTAGGGTCTCCAGACTTTCTCACACTCAGCCGTCAACAGTGGATTCAGCACATCCATCCGTCTGCATATGCAACCGTCATATCCTGTACTTCAGCTCGGCCCAGTTCATTTCAGTTTCTCTGTTTTTTGTTTTTTTTTATAGAATTTAAAAAAACATTATTTGAAAGACTGCACAAGACTTTCAATGTCTGGAAGTAGGTTTTTACTCTAACTCTGTCAAGAGTTTTTGTTAGGAGGAGTGTTTTTCTTTATCATCATATGTTTGTCCTCCATCCATCACAGCCCCCCTCCCTCCCTTGTCTCTGGGAAACTCCACCCTCTTAAACCCTGTGGAGAAAGGAAAAAGACACAAAAAGTAATAAGTTGTATTTTGTCTGTCAAAGCTGCTGAAATACTGAAGAAAATAAAAGGGTATCCAATTTATACAGGTTTCACTTTTTTGTCCTTTTTCTTGTGTGTCTCTGATTTGTGCTCTGTCAGATATGATATTGGTTTACCTGCAAAAAGGAATCTGAAACTATTTCAAGAATCATTCAATCTATCAGTTCTTGCTGTATTTTTTATTTTTGGTTTAATAGTGTTAATTGTTAATAAAGTTCTAATAGGTTGATCGATCATGAAAACAGGTGTTGCAATAACCTGCCACTGAGAGAAGGCTCTGATTCGTGCTGCTTTTTGAACTGTATTCTCTTAAGAGACTCTTTGAGATTGTAAAAATATCGACCCATCATGAGTAATAATGGCATTAAAAAAACATCATTGCAAAAAGACGGCTGTTCTCAGCTTCCGTACTAGAGAGTCAAAAAGTTAGTCTTTTATTTTAAATGGAAAGTTGTTAAATGTCAGCAAATTGCCCTCAAATGAAAGCTTTGTGTTTTTTAAAAAAAGCATTAAAATCATACATTTGTACAAGGATAACTTTATCCAACTTTACACAACTTTTTTTTTTTCACGTGCCACAGTGCTCCTCAAGACCTGTAAACAGACTCTGATGTGTGAAATCAGCGGAGTTCCCCTACAACATTTATTTAAGGTCACATTACCACAAAGCAGGCAGTAATAAACATGTAAGAAGTTCAAGTCAACAATAAACAGGCGCTCTGAAATGGTCCCATGAGGAAATGCCACATGACAGGACTTTGAGTAGACACAGATTGTCATCTGTTTCTTTTTCCTGTCGACAGAAGGATGCATATAGTGCTGTCTAACCACCTTAAATAGAAAAAACACTGAAAATAAATTCTTAAAAGGTGTACAAGCATTTTTATGACGTTTTATGAATGTTTATGTGTGTTTATTTAGGTTGAAATCTGTGAGCAGTGCAAAAACAATGCTCACAAATACAGTGAGAGTTCATTAAAACCATCTGAGATTTACATTGTTTTTTTGGGGTTTTTTTTTGTCTGGTTTGAAGCCTGTGGCACGAGCTCAGTTTATGCAGCGTTTGTAAATGATTTTAGAAACAATGTCGAGGTTTGTTCTGCGGTTAAGTGGAGACAAGAAATCCTTTAAATGTGAGTGCAGCCTCAAATGGGCCGCGCTGAAGCTCTGCAGCAGAGTGTTTGGACTTTGTGCACATAAATGGTCATGACATTTTACGGCTGGAGTAGAGCAGTGAGTCATGGAAGGGCATTAGGTGTGTGTGTGTGTGTGTGTGTGTGTGAGCGAGGGAGAGAAAAGTTCTGCCGTTGACATGAAAGCCTGTTTACGTACTGTGGCTTAATGTTTCTGCGATGACGGCCACGTCACAGCTCTGCTCCGTTTATGTAAGCAAAGCAGTTACACATTCATTTATATACTGTGTGTGTGTGTGTGTGTGTGTGTGTGTGGAGGACAGTAGGACAGCTGGATTGTGGGAAATACGATGAAAGAGAGAGGCATCAGGTTGCGTGCTGGCTCAGTACTGAGTCCAGAATCTGAGTCCAAAACCCTGCAGGGATGAAACTGCCTGTTTCATCCTCTCATGTTTTATTTCACAAACACAGAGTTCCTGTGACGGCTTTGTATTGAAATTATTGATGGATAAACTATTTATATGCTTCCTGATATAGGTCGTTTCACGGCAGACATCTTGACTTCTCACAGTTGACTAATAATGCTATTGATAGTTCTGTTCTACTCATGAGACAATAAGTGTGTCTACATCAGTTTAAAGCAGCTACGAGGTGTTTTTAACTGACTCACATTAATACAGATGCCTCCATATGAACTGCAGGAGAAAGAATCTGTAGTCAATCTTAATGTCTGTTGTTTTACAGCACATAGATCGGAGGAGACTCTGTTTACATTCTCACAGCCAAAGTTTCGCATTTTCTTTTAGAACATTTGATCTTTGACTGTATATTTTGGGGTCGAGGTTGATACTGGGTCTGAAAAAATGATTCAAAGGATGGAGATAATTGCAGGATTTGAAAGGATTCGAAGCTGATTCTGAACTGATATTCGTCCTTGCAGACAGGTATGTAAGTGTAAGACACTTTTATAAATGAAATACATTACGAGATGTGACTTTGCATATGAGTTCTGTTGAAGTAAAGCTGCATCATTGATTTAAATATCTAAACCTGTGATTTTTTTCTATTATGAAGTATTGATGCCAAAAAGGCCTCTCAAATGTGACCTTCTTCTTTATTAGACGATTGAAAATTAAATAAACATTACTGACTTAATCAATTGCAACCCTGTATCAGTTATCTCACTTGTTATCCTCATTTTTATCCATGTCATTGAAATAACAAATAAGTTAATTGATGATGAGTCAACAAAATCAATAATTCTGATAACTGTTTTGATCATTTTTTAAAGCAAAAATGTCCAAAATTCTCTAGTTCTTGCTTCTCAAATCTGAATATCTGCAACTATTTTATAACTTTTATTGGTCAGAAAAGGTGAAACAATTAAGTATGTCACTACTGACTCAGGAAAATTATGTCACACATTGCAGCTGTGGGTGGGGCACCTAAAAGGCAGCTCCTCTCTCCAAACTCCTATTAAGCAGCAGAGTGAAGCCATCAGGCAGGTCCCAGCATGCACCAAGTGGAGGGAGGGTGTTATTCCCAGGCTGTCAGTGGACCAGATCTCAGCATGTTTTTTTTTATTTAAATCCCCATCTACCACCTTCACTCCAGCTCACACAGGCTCTATTTTAAGATCTCACCTGTTTCCAGATCCATTCAGCTGCAGCAGGGAGCACACCTCCAGCGCGTGGAGGGACTGCGCATGCGCGGTCTAATGGAGTAAGTGAATGGTCTGAAGGAGGCAACAACTGGCACAGCTGGAGTGGGACTTTTTTAAAAAGAGACTAACAAAGGCATCGCCTCCTGTCGGTGCTGTAGCATCGTCATCCACGCCCAGGCTGTACAGTAAGCCTGGAAGTCAAGCAGGGCATAAAAACAGCGGAAGTTAGGTGGCTTCCCTTTCAAAATTAAAGTCTAGGGCTGCACAAAGAGCGTCCAGGGCTGCTTCTCCACATGACAGTAGGTATGTAATTATTTTCTCCACACAATAACAGCATAGTCAGCATTGATCCCTACAGATGCATTAAATGAGTGGTTATTAGATAAAGGAACCAGAAGCAAAGACTAGTATCCATAATGTCACCAGAGACCCAAAACAACCAGTAGTTTTGTCTTTTTATCTCTACAAATGCATTAAACGAGTATTTATTGATGAATGGGACCACAAGCAAAGACAAATCTGTAAATCATGTGGACCTGAAACATTAACTCTATATGTATATAATAATTAATATCATTATATTTATAATCATTTAACAGATGGATTCCCACTCCTCAAAAAATCCTCAATGTTTAACACTGTCAATTAAATCATTAATTAAATTCATATTAGCTAACTAGTGACAGTGCTGACATTTAATGACCTAAAGGGAAACAAGAAACATCAACTATAAAGGTATTTTTTATAAAAATTTGATCTCATACTTTCATATTATTTTTTCCAAACTGGACTACCACAAAGAAAAACTAGTCTGGGCCAAATGTAAGTATGCCACATAAATGTATTAATGTTAAAAAATTTTATCTAAATTATTTGCCATTGTTCTAGCTTGCTAGCGAATGATTTACAAGCTAATTTAACTAGCTAGTCCACTGGCTCAGTATATTTTAAAAAAATACTATATCAAGTAATTTCAGCATAATAGCATTTTTTTTCGCAGTTGTGCATTTCATAAGTCGATTATTTTCACATATATATA
>JBAJHX010000002.1:6019731-6031483 GCA_037176925.1 Amniataba percoides | reverse complement strand
TATATATATATGTGTGTGTGTGTGTGTGTGTGTGTGTTTTTAGCTATTTGGCTAGTGAGCTAGATAATTGTTGACTAGTTGACTAGCTCACTAGCTATATTGTCTAAATGCTACAAGATAATTGAGCTTGTTAACTTGGCGAGGCAACTTCTGAGACTGTTGAGTATCCACTTTTGAAATACATGATTTAATAATTTTAGAAATATCTTTTTAAAATGTCAGTTAATTTAATATCAACCAATAAGTAAATCAATATAACTATATATTTCTCGGTTATCTAGCTAGATCATACCTAGCTTAATTAGCTAAAATGTTAGGTAGCTGGCTAAAATGGCTAAATTGGCAGTTAGTGTGTTTTTTTCATGTCAACAAGGGAACTGAAACATAAAAAAATACATTAAGACAAGATATAGAAGAAACGAGAAGCAATATAAAAATACATAAAAGTATTACACAAATGGTAATAGACATATTTTTCATTTTTATCAAGTTTTATTCTCCTCGCCGCACCGTTTGGGTGAAGCTTTTATTGTGACAGGTGTAAAGGGAAGTGCGCGGCCTTGTCCCCGGTAACTTGACGGCCGTGTCTCCGGCGGCTCACAGAGTCACCGGGCGGTGCGGTACAACAGAAGCGGCGAGTACACCGGGACCGGAGAGCTGCTAGTGGGGGCGGACAGGGCGCCACCTCCCCCTCCCTCTTCTAACTCCCTCCGCCTGTTGCTGTCACCTGGAGCTCCGGCGCGGGGAGCAGGACTTTGGACCGAGCAGGAGTTTACATCTTTCTTCACTCCGCACCGACACCTCCGGCACATCCACCTCCCTCCCCGCTCGTCCGCGCCGAGGTTACGCCGGGGAGCAGCGCGCTTCCTCGGGCTCACTTGGGAGGTGATACGGAGCTTCTACACACACCTCACTCACCATGCGTTAACAGGACCCCCCTTCACCTCCACCTTTCGGATGCTTCCCACCTCCAGGCAGTGAAGGACAGGGAGGATATATGTTGGATTTAACCCCCCCGTCGCTGTGAACTTGTGTCCAGGATGGGGAAGGAGCAGGAGCTGCTGGAAGCCGCCCGGACCGGGAACGTGGCCCTGGTGGAGAAATTGTTGAGTGGGAAAAAGGGGATCCTGGGGTCAGGGTCCGGCTCCATCCCTCTGCCCAGCCTCCTGAGGTAAGAAGCTGCACTCATCTCCTTTCCCATGCTGCAAAAATTAGGCATAATTTAGCTTCATCACAGGTCAGTGCTCTAGAAAATGATCTGTACGAGCAGCAACCATTTTTCTATACGGTGTCCCTGAGACATATATATAAAAAACACCTCCAGGAGAGATTTTGTGCAGGATTGCAACATGCTGCGAGAGGAAAAAATAAACAAAGAAAGGTGGTGCAAAGTCAGGAGAGTTGTGTGAGGAGAAGAAGGCTTTCTGCAGGCTGCACACTAAATATACATAAAGCACATGTTGGGTATCGATATGTGGCTGATCCAAAGGTTAGTCATCCCTTCTCAGTCCTCTTCTGGTGGGTGCCGGTGTTGGGAGCTCCTCCGAGTACAAAAAAAAAAAAGAGAACAGACAGTACCTTCAGCTCTGCGCCTCTGACAGCTGTCAAAATGCTGCTTTCTTAACCATGAGGACGCGAGAGTGTGATGTTTGGATGATGGATGCATTTATGCCGACTCTAGTTTGTCCCTGAGTGTCTTATTTTACGTGCACCCTTTCATGTGATTGGAGTCACAAAAGCCAACCTCCTGTCTTTATGTATTTATGCGCTGGCGTTCTTGATGTTCCTGTTTGTATGAGTATCTCTAAACCGATACTATAGGAGCCCCGCTGTGCTGTTTGTGCAGAGCTGTGTTTGTTCACGCGATGAGGGGAAGGCCCGACGTGCAGGATGTCCCATGTCGGCTCTGAATTCATGTTGCTTCTTTGCCAGAAGACACACAATAAACAAACATGGATTTCCTGAAAAGGTTATGTGGATTTGGCTCAAACTGGCTGCCGTCTGATGTTGGAAATCGCTTACATGTTTTGGCCCAAGTTTGTGTATGTTTTCGGGTTAACAGGTGGCAAAATGTTCCATTACAGAGCCAGAGTCACTAATTATGGTGTTGACATGAAAATATCAAGTGAATTTTTCCATTATTTTTAGAATCTAGTGATGTGACTGCTTGCTACCGTTCATGGAAACATCCAAAATCTTCTAAAGGATTTGCGAATGATTACAAATCTTCACTTTTGAGCTGCGCAACCGACTCAAAGCCTCTCTTGCAAACCGCAAAGGCTTCCACTTGGCCGCGAGAACAACTGCTGAGGTTATTATTGTCCCCTCCTCCGCCCCTGCAGCCTCACCCTCTCTCTCTCTCTCTGTGCCGAGGCTGAGGTTGAGCCAGGTGATTAGGAGATCAAAGGCCGGGGGTGTCCGGGAGGAGTACCGCCTCGGGCCCCCGAGCTGAGCGTCTCACGACCGGGCCGAGGTCACAGGCTGGCAGGGAGGATGCCGAGCGCTCGCACTCAGTGCCGAGAGGAGGGGGGGTTCATAGACTGGGGGTCAGGGGAATCCTGCTGTACCTTACAGGGCAACAATGCCTATCGGATAAAGAGAGCTGAATTTGAACACTTTTTGATAATAGCTTCTTCCTCAGTTTGAACATTTTGAAAAGTTCAGAAACAAAGATGCACACCGTATCTGATGTTATTATCTCGATGATTAATTGACAAAGGGGTCAAAGTTCATCAGCAACAAGTGGTCAAGAGCACATGTTGTGTTGAGAGTCACCGTTGCTTGTGACAATGTAGTTTGCGCCTTGTTTTTGACAAATTGCCAGGTATGTTCGTGTGTTTCTGTTCTTCTTTTTCTGCACATAGTTTCCTCTCTCAGATAATAAATTGGTTTTGATGGGAAGGAATCACTGAAGCCGCTCACATACGTGTGTGTGTGTGTGTGTGTGTTTTTTTTTTTTTTTTCTGTGTTGGTTCCCACGTAGTCCGTTATAAAAAGAGAAGTAGGCGTCCCGCAGAAAACCTGTGTCCCAGTTCCATATGTAATTGTAGACAGTATTATAATCTTTCACTTCTTTTTATTAACCAGGGTTAACAACTTTTGGCATTATTTTTATTGTTGGTCCTCCACTTTGGTCCACACTGAAATATCTCAACAACTGTTGGTTGGATTGGTATGTACTTTTCTAAAAAGTTTTGCAGTCCCTGGACTTTTCCCTCTAATTTCACGAACAGGTCAAACTTTTTATTTATCATGTGGAATATCTTAAATTCGTCACAGCGGATTAGCACAAACTTTGGTCCAGATGGAAATATCTCTCGAGGGGATGAAACAAAAGAGTTCGGTCACCCCCATGAGGCTGATATTTGTTGTTTTGAGTGAAACCTCTCAGCTGCTGGATTGGCATTTTGTACACACATTCATGTTCCCCTCAGGATCAATCCTAATAACTGTGATGAATGTGTGACTTTTCCTTCAGTGCAAACATCAGATTAAAGTTTTGTACTGTATTTATGTATGTTTTTGAGCTTTAAGGTGCATCAGTGACCTTAAAGACAGCACACAACACACACTGGAAATACTGTGGAGCTTTCAGCCACATTTTATGGTCCTTAGTAAAGAGATAAGGCCATCATTAAGTTTAGTATGGATGTTTTTAGTGCTTTATTTGGTCACTTTTCCCGTCTGAGCACAGTACACTGTACAAAACCTGATCAGAATTAGTTCGGACTTTCCCTCATGAAATTATGTTTGTTTGTCCTTCACGCTGTGAATGTGTGTTGATAAAAGGGACTTTGCCGAAATGACACTCCCAACGTGTTACTGTACGTATCTCATCCTCCGCATCCCAAAACTGTAAACATTGTTGCATGGTGTGTTTGATTTGCAAATTAGGATTTAATGAAATTTATTGAAGGACAGTGATTATTTACAGAGCGCTGAATTAATTTGAAGCAGACTGAGGAGATTAAAGGATGACAGAAGCGAGAGAAAATGTGCTTTTAGACTGATACACTGCGGTTCAGGAAACAGAACCATAAAAAAACTCTTAAACCAGATTGACATGGAGGGTGAAGCTGAGGTCAGATAGATGCATTATGGGTGGAAAAAAAAATCTGTAAGTTTTGGCATTGTGTCACCATCAGTGAGTTATGTCTACTGTGTTACACACACTCTGGGTTTATTGGGTCAAGACACGGGGTCCATGAGGAGACGTCTGTAAAACGCGGCCTGCACATCTGTCTTGCGAGTGGCCAGTTGTGTGACGCACCCCGCTGACAGAGAGCAATCTGAACTTTTAGCAGACGGGTGAGTCAGCTGGAGAGGTCACAGCGGAGGAGTGTGTGCAGGCTAACGTTATGGGAACGATCTCCGGGAATCAATGCATAGTTTCCCATCTTAAGGCCTCTGAGCCATTCGTAGCATTCCTAAGTCATGAGGTTCCTCTTTTCGCCGAAAGACTCACACTAAACCGCCAAGTGGGACATGAACACGGACACACACTGTATACACACACACTTTCATAAGCACAGGATGTAGAGAAGACGATCCTCTGGCTGTAGTGCTGCAGTTTTGCGGTGTGGAGCATTGCGCACCAACACACATGTGCACAATGGAAAATCAATACTGGATGATCTCATTGCTGTTAAATGGGTCATATTCTCTTGTAGATGACCTATACTGTACATGGTGACTGTGTGTTTGTGGGCCTCTGTGCTGGGAAGGGATGAAAACACTTCCTTTAAAACACGACATACATCAAGCCATTAGTCAGATGTTGAGGTGTATTTTGCTTCTTTGTGGCTTGTCTTTCTACTGGGCAAATTCATATTAAGCAGTATCAAACTGGGATATACCCTGTAGTTCAAACTGTGTCTAGAGAAGGAAATATCCTGTGATGCACGTGTAGCAAACTGTTCATAAATTAGTTGAAGAGAAAATGTTTGTTCCTGAGGGTTTATACTGCAACAGCCAAAATCTATCAAGAGCCAGTTATTAATTTCTTTGCAAACAGTAGCTGTGTTTTGAGTAATTTGTCATATTTTATTCAAAGGTCGCATAAGCTGTAAGAACATTACCGAAAAGTCTGCAAAGTGAATTGGCAAACTGGGAAACTAGCGTATTTGTCCATGAACTACCATTATGTGCACATAGATGATAAGATGTAACTGTGCTTCATCGTCGCATTTCGCTGCTGCTTCACTTTTAAGATGGAATTTTTTTGTTGCATCTCTTTTGCTGAGTTCGAAATCTGTAAACTTCAGTTTTTGCAACTCTGCGAGTTTCATAGTTTCATTTGGACACTGAGGAGGAAACTGGACTTGTTATTATGGATCAGATCATTGCATCCTAAACACATCCCCTCTGATCTACAAGTGCTGTGCCGCTTTTTCATCATCAGAGGTTTATCTCATGATCTATTTACGAACACGCTCACATTTCATTTCCACCCCTGCTAAACTTATGTGTATATTTCAGCTTTTTTAAAAATTCCTTTTGAGTCTCTGTTTCCTCCGATCAGGTTGTGAGATGTAAATTGAAATTTTAAGGTAAAATCAGATAGATGGAAATGTTTTCCACCGGTCTTTTTAAAATGAATTAGTAAATAAATTAAATTGTGCTACCATTGTATCTCTCATATAGTTGAAAGATTGCAAGGAAGCTATTTTGGGAAATGCACAAATTCAACAACTAAACTGGAGACAGATTAAGGGAAAGTCAGAGCAGCAAAATAAACGTCCTGCAACTCAGCCAGATCTTTTACTGCTGCTCATTTTTTGCTGGTCAGCCAAATAAATTAAAAAAACCAAAAAGATAAAAAAGATAACCCTTCGTAGTGGATTTGGATGTAAATTAGCCAAGAATTAAATACACTGTTGGATTGCCAAAGGGCACTGGAGGTAAACAGATACCATATTTATGAAGCTTCGGCTGTACACTGTCCATATGTTTGGCTTTGAAAGAAAACTGTCTAATCTATCCATACGTATACTCCAATGTTCATATTCATGCCACCTTTCATGTACAAGCAGTCTGGAAAAGCTCAAGATTTTTCCTTTGAGCGGCTTCACATGCAGACAGACTAACACTTTAAAGACTAATATGACCAGTGAAGATAAATTTATGGTGACAATCTGCGAGCGCACGCATCATGTTTTGTCGAGTGGAGGAAATGAGCACTGATGCGTGTGTGACGACGGGCCGACGGTGACAGAGTGACGGTGATTGAAAGCTGATACACTCTGAGGGAATGACTCATCATAGAGCAGATGGTAGCGGAGCCCCCCCCCCCCCCTCCTCAATAACGTTCAGGGGAAAGCCCATCTCATCTTTTTTTGTTTTTGAGTTTGTGTGGCTAGGTGTGTTTATCTCCCTCCTTCTTTGCAAACAAACAACCTTTAACTGGAGGAAAGTGACTCCCAGAGGATACACACACACAGTTAAACACACTCTTGTGGATGGACTCTCTGTTTTAATTGGCGTCGTCACAGGCGATCTCCCCGAGGTTTATTTTCTGATGTATTCCCCTGTTTGTGTTGGCAGCTCCCTATCTTTGTAGCTCACAGCAGGGGGCCTTGTGTGTGTGTGTATGTGTGTAGTGGCATGACTGGTTTCAGAGTCGTCCAATAAGGATGAAAAGCAAGAAATAAAGCCGCAAAACCCCGTGTTTATTTTTCTCAAGTTGTTTCACGGCCGCAGCACTTCAGCTCCTCTGCAAATCAGACGACCAAAACCGAGTCTGGCAGGCAGCGTGTGTGAGTGTGTCCAAGTGTGTGACATAACCACTGTCCTTACATAACCGACACTGGTATTCATTCATTGTGTGTCTATGAGTGTGTGTTAGTTTGAGCAGCAAGGGTGAGAACTGACGGGGGAATCCGTGAGCAGGACACCTGAAGTGGGTCAAAGGTTATCTGTGGAGAATGCAAGCCATGTTCAGGATTAAGACAACTACACACACAACCAAAGAGCATCTGTGTACCACTCATTATGTGGTGCATATGGGATTTTCTGGGACAGATTGTTCCTTTTAATTTGGTGCTTTCTGTCCTTATTTGCATCAAACAACTAATACTTGTAATTTATTCAAGCAAACATGCCAAAAGATGTCTTGTCTTTTCTCTAAAATGTGATGATTTGATGCTTTTTCTTCATCATATATAAAAATATATTATCTATTTCTATGTCGCTGAAAAGTTTTCATTTCACAAACTTTCTTTGGGGGCACCTTTTAAGAGAAGACAAGTGGTACAAAGAGGTATTTCACACAGGTTTTATGTTTCCCACATTTAAAAGTTATGTCTGCTGCATTAAGAAGAAACCACTTTGGATAAGGCATCACTTAAAAAGTTAAGAGAAAATATGGAGGACTCCCAGATGCAACTAGACAGTTAATCCAGACTGTTTGTTCTGAAAATCATATTTTTTAAACCTTATTTTCACCTGGATGAAGCCTGCAGTCAGTGCAGATGCATTATTATGTGCAGCAGGAGACATTCAGACAGTCTTTGGCCTTCAGTGTTGCTTCAGTTTGGTTTCGACAGCGGCGTCAGTGCATCGAGTTTGTCTGGAGCCACGGTGATCAAGTGGGGATGAAGGTGTGAAGGTGTGTGTGTGCGTGCACGTGTGTGTGTCAGAGAGTGAGTGTGTGTGTGTGATCAAACTTAGAGGCTTCTTACATCTCCATTAGGGTCCGGGCCAAACTCCGCTGAAGCATCCTGCCAAGAAACGGAGACCTCCATCCTCGCCAAAATACACACACACACACACTCTTACACAGACACACAGTCTCTCTTTCTCTCTCTCTCTCTTGCACTATAAGCCTCTGTCTCTCTTTGTTCCTCCCTCAATCTAAATCTTTGTTTTCTGTCTCAAATCTCTCTCTCCCTCCCTCCATCTGGTGCCCTGGATTCTCTGTCAGTATCTCTTGCTGGCTTCCTCTCCATCACTCACTTCACTCAATCTCACAATCTCTCTCCTCCCTCTACTCCTCTCCAGAGACACACAATCCGGCCTCCCTACTGTCGCTCTTCATCGTTTTCTCCTCCCTCTGCTCCCTCCCGTCGTCTATCTTATCAAAAACTGCTCCCTCCCTCTCTCTCTCTCTCTCTCTCTCTCCCTCTTACTCTCTCTCTCTCTCTTACTCTCTCTCTCTCTCATGCTCACCTCTCACGCTGGACTACATCTGTTATCACCATGTGGGAACATCTTTTACCCATCATGCCTCTCGGTGCGACGTCTGCGTTGGTTGAAGGTGGCAAAAGGGGAATTTGGGGAATCCGCTCTTCTTCGCTCTTCTGGGAACTACCTCCCCCCTCTAACCTGTAAAGACCTGAGATTTATGAGTACTGGCCAGGTCGCCAGGAAAGGGAGTGATGTAGTGAGGAATAAAATGTGACTGAGCTGTGACCTCCAGGTGCATATAATATATCGAAAAACATAAAGGATGTGATTGTTTTTAGGGATACATACAAAGTCCTGGATGCTTCTGATTGCAGTTTGTAATGTTGACTGGTCACATAAACACAGCTTAACTTTACTAACATCTTCAACACTTACAGATTAATACTTGTTAGCTTATAAGGTCAATGTGCTTTCTTTTAAAGAACTCCATAAATGCATATTAAGTTGTAGTAATTATTTGAGCAGGTGTATTGCACATTTCATTCAAATGTGCAGTTTGGTTATATGTCAATGCAAAGATGCAGGTAGGTGTTGATATTTGTGAACACCTGTTGTTTCTACTCTAAATTGGTCAATTCATGTGTGTGGAAACATGAGGAAAAACAAGAAGACTTGAGGAAACAAAGAGGAAGAACTGGATTTCCTGATCAATTCAGTGAGCAGCTAAAACACAAGTTGGGTCGGATGGGCCAGTATTTGGCAGAGCGGACTCAAGAGATTTAGGTTTGCATGGCAGAACTTGGGCCAGCTTTGGGCCAGAGTCGACCCTTTGAGTTTGAGTATTTAATTAATTATGAGTCTGGCAGGAATATGGCAACATGATATTCTGGGTTTAGGCTGTTTGGCAGCATTTTTTGGCTGCCTGGGTAATTTGTTGGTTTGTTTTTCCCATAGACAACTTTAAATTACTCGCAAAGGAGGATGCTTACAAGTGGATTTTAGTAGCTTTATTGTTAAGTTCTCATCCTCAGCCTCTGCTCTTTTGGCACTATGCTATTCGTAATCACACACGCCAAACAGGATCTAACATACTTCACAGGGATACATGCCTCAATGTGATTAGCTGAAAAACACTGGAGTACCTGTCAATCTAAGTATGAATGATGCAGTATATCTGTAAATAATACACTTCTTTGTCACTTAGTGAAGTACAAGTTTTTTGTTTAAATGAAAGATTTTTGTAGTTCATATGACACTCAGATTAAGTCACACATTGGTTTTAGAGTATTTTATAAACTTTTAGGCCTGAAAAATTGCTTTTTGCATAAATACATAATGAAAGGCGTAATTCATGCTGTTAACGTGCTAAATCCATTACAAGGGGAGTGTTGCTGGGAATTTCTCGTTAATTAAATTCTGTCACGACCTTTCCCTTTGTTAGCCTCAGCGTAAATAGAATTTGTGCCGCGTTTCCTGTCCTGGCTGTGCCGTGTTTGCTCCTGAAGACAGTAAACGTGTTGATACTGAGTGGAGGAGACTCGGAGGGCTACGTGCAGCCGGAGGACGGGAGGGCGAGGTGTGATGTCCAGTCTGTCACACTAATCTACGAGTCGGTGACCCCGCATAACACTGCGAGTGTTGTGGAGACACACACACACATTCCTCCCCGGCCCCCTGCTCTCTGATAGATGGCAGTAGTTAATGAAGCACTGCTTTTGAAGTAGATAAGATGTGGAGAGAAGAGGGCTAGAAATGCTAATGTCATTATGTGGTTAGGGCCAGGGCTACGCCAGAAGGCATCGCAGGGAAGTTATGCATGCAAGTGTGTGTGCGTGTTTCATGGGGTTGGACTCGTGGGCTTTTGAATTCCAATTCAATTCATTGAGTTTGGTCGTTTTCAAGCCAAAAACTCTCCATTTGCCAAATTCTTATTCCTGTCATTAATGCCAGGGTAATAACAGTCTTGTGGCAGCTAAATTACAACACATTAAAACATAATTTATTTGTATTTGGGGACATGACAGCTGTAATAATGTAGACCAGGAGTTCTGCAGGTTGACCAACACAAGTAAATAAGAGTGCAAGACAGGTTGTAAACACTTTAGGAATATGATATCATATTAAATGTGCACGTGACAAGGAAAACAGCACTGAGCCATCATGTTTGCCATAGTTACCGTGTGTTTTTTGATTGTAAGCTGGAAAGGAGGCGTTCATTAGATCCAAAAATAGAAAATAAATAAATATCAAAAATAAAAGCTAGGTGATTATCTCCAGAGTGGTGCAATAAGTGTTTTCTGATTATTTTTCTGCTTTAGTTGCAACCACATAACAATCGGTTCCTGAAAAGATCATGGCTTCAGAAAGGAGGAGTATATGTATTCTGTAATCTGTCCACTTGCATCATATCTCTTACACATTCAGAATATCGCCAGAAGTATGTTGACACTTTTCACTTTTCTGCTTTTCTGCTCTGGGGCATTTTTATTTTAGGTTTTTGCCCGGGCCTCTTGGTTAGAAATAATGGGAATAATGCTGCAGCATACAGGGATAGTTTACACCATTGCTCCTCATTTTTGATTTTCACCTGTTAATACAAAGCAATATACTGTATATGTACTTGAGATCTGTGCAGATAAATTTATTTATCTGTCGAAGCTTCTTTTATTTAAGTCATGTTTAGAGGCCTGAGGAGGGAAATATATATCAGTGTTTCCCAATTTTGTGTAGCAGATTTTCTTATTTAGTACCCATTTAATCAAGTTCATCCACCTTTTTATGACATTATTATTTTTCCAGTTTGGTAACAACAAGTTCGGGCCTTTCCTGTTTCAGTGTTGCTTCTATATTGCATGCATGCACAGGTCCATAAAGAGAGGACTGTCCCAGTTTGGAGTGGAAGAACTTTACTGGCATGCACAGAAAGCACAGCACCTTTGGGATGACGCGGAAACACAGAGTGTGAGCCAGGATTTTATCGGCCAGGATCAGCGGCCAATCTCGCTAACACTCTTGTGGCTGAATGGGAGCAAAATCCCTGCAGCCAGGTTCCAAAATCTTGTTTGAAAGCCTTCGGGGAAGAATTACAGCAGCAGATTAATGCCCCGTGGCTCCGGAATGAGATGTTCAATAATCCCACATGGCTGAAATGTTTTGGCGTCCGCATACTTTTCTCCATGTAATATACACACACACACACAAGACAGATCATCATCTACCTCCTTTCTCCACAACGGTTGCAGTGTCTCATCTGAGCCAGCCAGTGCCGTGACAAATGGGTATGGAAACATTAAAGCGATGTGCATCAGGAATACACAGCAGCGATATGCACACACACACACCCCAACACACGCATGAAATATACATGTGAAACAACATGCAGAACGAAAGAGGCGGAGCTGGACAGAGGCTGTGAAAAGGGAGTGATTTCAACCATATTGCACTGCAGCTTAAGACTTTCATTGATGAAAATGCTGCAGAAACTCTTTCATCTCTAGTCTGTGCAAATATGGAGTTTTACCAATTAAGCAGCACTCCCTCTGTGTCTTTGTCACACACACACACACACACACACACACACACACACACAGACAGCTAATCACCTCAGATTAGTGTGCGACTGAACACC
>JBAJHX010000002.1:5965319-6012632 GCA_037176925.1 Amniataba percoides | reverse complement strand
ACAAACTTGACCTTGCTGCCCTCTGACAGCCTGCACGCGTCCATCCAAATGTGCACATCTCACTCCGCTGTGTTTAATTTAAAGCAGCCAGTGATGCGCCAGCCTTGGTTGAATGTATCGGGGTGAATGTCAGTGATATTTCAGTCTGTCGAGCATCTAAAGAACCTGAGAGACAGAGAGAGAGCGAGAGAGAGAGAGAGAGAGAGAGAGAGAGAGATCTGTCGGCTCTTTCGTCTGTTTGAAAATGTTATCGCGCTGCTCTTCAGCCACTCATCTGACTGTGTGTCTGCATGCCGTGATAATAAACAAATCATATTTCAGTGGAGTTTTAAGCACATACGGATCTTACAGTGAGGCAAACAAACTATTCCAGGTTGCAGATCGCATAATTGAGCGCTCAACAGTGTCAGCAGATATGAAATATACTTTGCTTTTGCGTGTGTATGTACAGATGGATGACAAAATATAGGAAATAAACAACATTAGGTGTCTCATTAAGGTTGTATTGACTCTACCAGAGAGATGAAACCCCTCCTACTAGTGATGTTCTCTCAAATAGGCTGAGATCTGGTGACTGTTCCAAGTTATAGGAACAAGCTGCAATGATGAGCTCAGAAAGTCCTGACATATTCTGGGATAAAATTACTTCAGTGTGTTTCGTATTTTTATTAAATTAGGTATTTCACCTGATTACAACTCAAGATTCATAATCATCAGCTAGCAAATAATGGCCAGGGTCTTACTGTGCAAAACCTTCATTGTTGTTGTCCTTGATTTGTCTCTGCACTCATTTATTATGTTTTTTTTTTTTTGTCACCCATCTGTATGCGTGTGTTAGTGAGATCTGGGACCGTTCCAATAAATCTCACAGTCAGGTATTAAAGTAATCACGAAGGCAGATGAGAGTCTGCTTGTGTGTTGATTGGATTAGAGAGTATTTGTCAAGTACAGCAGGATATTGGAACGTTTAATGTGATAAATTTTAGATTAATCCCAGGGATTCTCTCTTTTTTTAATTTAGTGTTTGTCTTCAGAGGCTAAAGCTTTATATACTCTCCATGTTGGGCTATATACAGCTGTCGACTGAGCGCTGCTGCTGTGTGCTTACAGTTTTGCATAGAAGCTGCAGACAGGTGCCAATCAAACTGCGATTTTGAAGCTACCATGTACAAGCATCATAAATAGTGAGCAAAACTGTTTTTACCATGAATATATTTCTTCCCTTTTCACCTCTACAGACGTTGCTTCCACTGTCCATTTTTATTCCTTTAATTTTTTCTGACATGTAATGTTTTCTGCTGCAGTCAAATTGCAGTTTTCTTTGTATGTAAGCTGGCGTTGTTTGGTACTGCGCAGCTTTATCTTATAGCTTTTGCCAAAACAAAATTATCTGAATACCTGAGCTGCTTCATTTGAATCACAAAGAGGCTCTAAAGGAGAATTATTTGCGTATAAGCTGATGACTTTGACTGCATTTCAATCACTATTTCACTGAAACCACAGGCTTAAATCATGTTGATACAACGGGGTGTGATTTAACTTTATTTTTTATGGTCAACAAGAGAGATGATATTTTTCATATGAATGGGACTGTGTGTGTTTGTTTCTTTGTTTTTGATGCCTGAGGAGGAGATCTTTCTCAGAGTGTGTATTGCTTATGGTCACATTTGTGTTTCTTTTTTTTTTTTTCCTGCAGCTCTGTGTGTGAACTCCAGACAGTCCCCAGTGTCTGGCTGGGCTGTAAATAGCCACGGGAAAGCCAGAGAGAAACACACACTCATTCACACTCTTTTTGGACGTTTTCTTTTCAGCATCCAGAGATTTAACTTTCGCGTAAAGCTCTCTTTCTCACCATCCCTTTGTTCCCTCTTCTCTCCTCTCCTTACACAACAAACCCACACAACACACTGATTCGCTGAACAGTTGATGATTTCTTATGAGAGTGTGTGCGTTTTTCTGTGTTTGGGTAACAAATCAAGCTTTTTCACACAAGTCTGCTCTTTTTGTGTGTTTTTCAGAATTGCTTTTCTTCTCTTGTATGTTTGTGTGTTGACTTTGTGTAGATGTTATGAAATTTCATTGGTGGGAAATCCTTTTATTGATCATAAGAGTGTGTGCATGTTTGTATTGTGGGCGCTGAGAGTGGCCAAGGTGTGTAAGAATATTTATTCATTTCTATTTTATACAATACATTGACTGACACTTAAAAGAACTTTTTTCTTTTACTGTATATCAAAACTCAAAATATTAACAATTAACATTACAATCACGATATTAAAAATTATGTCAACAGGCAATTATACTGTAGCTACAGTGAAATTGGTGCAAACATGACAGGCGGTAAAAATCAATTTCAGTGAAGGGATAATAGATTTCAGCTTTGGGAAACACTGCCAGTCACAGAGCTGTCTCCCCTCATTGCAAAGCTACACTCTTGTTTAGATTCAAACAGCTTGTAGTTTATCTTGAAACGCTCTTCCTCCATTTACTTTATCACTTAAGGGATTAGAAAATGAAATTGTGGAGTAATGAGAGTTAATTACAACCCCCTTCTTCTCCATTTTAAAGATATAATTTAATATTCTGGGAAATGCACTTCTTATATTTCTTGAATGTTAAATGAGAGGATTGATATGATTGATAAAACCTGGCCATTAAATATGAAGCTGGTGCTACAGGATGATAGCTTAGCTAAACAGAAAGACTGGAGAAACCAAATAAAAGAAATCACCAACTAGAACCTTTAAAACTCAGTAAACTAACACTTTTTGAAAAAATGATAATTTGCAGGTAGTTATTTGTTGGTCTGTCTCTTGTCCGGGAGCAGTGACCTCATTGAGCAGAACTTTAACTTGTTAGTTGAAATATAACATCTTGTTTTGTTTGTGAACTTTAGAGCTGAATAGGTATTTCTCTTATCTTCTCTATCAAACCAGGCTTTTTTTTGGTCCCTTTTTCCACGCGTGATGCTAAACTATTCTCTCCGCTTGGTGGCTGCAGCTTCATATTTAGTGCACAAAGAAGACAGTCCTATCAATCTTTTAACTACTATTAAGAAAGCAGATTCGGTGATTAGTGTTCTAGTGTATTTCCCAAAATGCTCAAGTATTCCCTCAAGTAATTTTGTGTTATTAGAAGCCTCACATTCGTTCTTTTCCATCAGACACACTGAACTAAACGTAGAGAGCCTGATCCCCTTAGCTTGAATTCTGCTGAAGATTTTCAAGAAATACAGTCAGCGTATTGGACTTCAACAGAATAAGCTCCCTGTGTATCACAGAATATCACACCTCTAACAGTCAAATTCTTGAAATAAGTTGATATGAAATGGGAACACTTGAACTTATCTCAGCCCCGCTGGGAGTTTAAGACTCAACATGAGATGAAATGACTTGTTAGGGTGAATACTTTTGCGCTTCAGAAACAGCTGATATACATGGGCCGGTTTGGAAGAGTGTCTAGAGAGATGTGAAGCGGCTAACAGAAGGATGGAGAGATGACAGAGTCATTATGGCAAAGCTGGCCAGTTTCTTTCTCTCATTTCCAAACTAAAATCTGAGCCGCAGATTGTTTCCCGGCCTGCTCAGACAGCGTCGGCAGACATTTGATAGTGACTGGCATCCAGGCCGTTTTCACAAATGAATGGAGCTTTCACAAATGATCTGTCAGTCCTTCTCCTTTTCTCTCCCCACGCTCTTCTCTGTGTGATGGCATGTCTCTGCGCCGGGCTCGGACACACATACGCCGCATTTAGAAACACACACCGGCAGCCACACACGTCCCAACTGTTATCCGCCATCTCGGCTCAGCAGGAGCGGTCAGCCTGGATCTGGTCGCTCCGCTTCCCGAGGTGTGTGAGTTGGACGAGGGGGTGTCTGACCGTCTGTTGCTGCTGCAGAGGGCACCGGCGGGGGTGGCGGGTGGGGGCAGGACTGGGCGAAAGCAGGTGCCAGTAAGTCCCAGCAGGACCCAGAGGGCGTCACCCTGTCTGCCCCGACCAGAGACGCTCTGCAGGGATGCTCACGTGTCACAGACAGGCCTGTTTTTGGTACCCTTAACATACTCTACACTGATAAGATGATGAAGTGGTTTTGAATTGAGAACAACAAAATCCTAAATATAGCAGCAAGACACGCAAGACATGCAATGTGTCAGTGCATGTTAGAAACAACTCTTTACATCAAATTTATATCAAATTTAACATACGGATTTTTTTTATTTGATATGACCTTTAATATAATAACGTTGATGTCTTTTAACAGTTTTTGTTGGCGCTGAAGACACACTGTGTTTTTGCTAAATGCTATGAATTGGGCTTAAAGGGTTCATATTGTCTTATCTTGAATGCATTATTAGCACCAACCTGCTGTAAAATCTTATATACTTTAGTCATTTTATATGTATATTTGATCCATGAATCGTTCCCCTTTGATTAAAGTGTGCACTGCTAACTGCTGTGTGGTGCAGTTGCATAATTCACTTGTTTTAACGTGGAAAATGGCTTCTTAAGATGCTAATTTATAAAACAGTCAAATGCCGTTGTCATATTTATAGCACTGTGTGACTGCAGATGGAAGATACAGTATAACAGTTTTCTCTGAAAGGTGTTTGAAAAGCCTAGGTGATAATTGGTTATATCTGTTCTGTTGGTGCTGAGTGTCTGGGGATAGGTGATGTGGTGATTAATATACTGTGAGACCATACTGTTTATACTGTTAATATCTCAGGCCATTTTGTGGTGTGTTTTAAATAGGAATGCTCGATGGTAAAATTGGACTCTTGTGCGATTTTTTTGTGTCCCTGTGATGAATGTGTACTTTTACCCTCTGTCTGATCAATAAAGTGCATCTAAATTTTCCAGAACATGGATCACATTACACATACTATAAATATTAAATCACATATACCGTCATAGAGAACTCCTGTAAGTCTTTAAAAACTGCATCAGTATTTATCTGCATTTTCTATTTAGTTTTTAAGACAACAAACTTAATGCATGCACATCTATAATAATACAATACATATGTAACTGTTTACAATGCTTAGATGACCACAGAGTGTGCTGTAATCTAGATATACTCAGACGTATAACCAAACTATAACTGGCATCTGTAGCATACGAGCTGAAGGAAATCAAAAGCAAATGTCCTTTTTAGACCTCATCTGGCATCATTAGTCATTTTTATAGATTTTGGCGCGATTACCTGAGTCGTTATTTCCAACGTGCAGTCTGTCCGTGCATCCGTCCGTCTGTTGTGTTGCCCTTTGACCTGCCCTGATCGATGCACCTCTCCGTAAATGTCCTCCCAACTTAACGGAGTATAATGGCTTCCCAGAGGTCGCAACCCCTCTAATGAGCAGCTAATTTGTTGATGCAGCTCCTCAGACTGTGATGTCACGGCACGACTCCACCGCCCAAGGCTATGAGTTAGCATATTTCACCCCCTGTGTGTGTGTGTGCGCACTCAGGAGCCGTGTCTGTCAGCAGTTAGTGTGTGTGTGTTAGCGTTTGGGCTGTGATAGCTGGCACTGATCTGCATATAAAGATTACAGGGAATATGTAATATATGGATGTCATGTGTGTTTCTGAGACAAATATCTACACAGCACACACACACAGGCTACTTAAAGCCTGAAGCTATTTTTTTTTTATATCAGAACCTTAATTATTTAAAAGCACTCTCAGCCGGCTGAGTGTACAGTTACTTAAAAGACACATTAAACATGATACCGTGCAAAGACCAGGGCTGCGAAATATCGTCTGTAATTATTTTATTGATTGATTGTTTTGTCAATAAAACATCAGGAAGAAATGCTGATCATAATTAAATGTAAAAGTGAGTCACACACACAAATCACTGTCCGACAAAAATAGCTGCAAATTCTCACATTTGAGGAGTTGGAACGATCAAATATGTGGTACTTTGCTTGTAAAATTATAATTATTAGATATCAGAAATAGTGGCTGATTGATTGTCCAATGATAAACTGTAGTTCCCAAACAAGGGGATCCAGCTAAGAGTCTCAACATGCAACTGAAGGATTGTGAGATGATTAGGAAAGAAAAACACATTTATCTTTCATAAAATTAGGACAAAGTTTTGCTTACTTTCACTTCTTTGGGGCCCCTAACACCCTTCAAATGAAATTATCTGAGAATTATATCCACAGTGAGGCCACAGCTATCAGCTTATCATGTCGGCTTTAGCATGAAAGCAATGGGAAAGATGGTGAGCAGAAGATCCACTTAACTCATGTTTAAACTGCAGAATCAGAATGGCATCTAATTCGAAGGTCACAGCATTCGCTTAATTGCTGGAGGATATTCAAAAGAGAATGTGCGGCATTTTCTTTGGCAGTTGTTGCGTTTTTACAGCTGAAAACCTCCCCAGTTTCCATGGCTTTTAACACTCAAAGTGTCAGTTCAGTTGATCTTCATTTCTAAGAGGCTGTGTTGAATGAAACTGGGGTCTTGCATTCATCAGACTTTTTCGTTGTGTGTTTGTTTTAGCACTCTGGGAGCGCTGGAGAAAAATCTGACTGAGCCGGCCTTTTGTCGGCTTTAAATGAAATGCGAACACAAACTCCGGAGAGAGTTTATCCTTGTTCCCGCAGTCATAGTTCAGTTTGGCATTCAAAACAAATTGTCGGTAATTGATTTGAGACATTCGTGGTGACACTTGAGGTCAACATTTAAGGCTGAAGTGAAAAGTGCTGTTTGATCCAAACTTGCTCCTTCATGCCAAGATTTGGGCGTAACTCTGTGGATAAAAGCTACTGCCTTAGAAAGAAAGCAATGTGATATAGCAAAACCGAATGCCCACAATCCTTCGATGTCTCCCACAATCCAAAGGGCTCTCCCTCTCTCCTACTGTGGCGATGGCCATGTGGGAGTTAAGTCGCCACTCGGCCCAGGGCTTTTATCGATCCGTTATGGAGGAGTCCTCTCTGGCAGCATCCCATGTTGTCTATGAATCATCGGGGTAACTGTGTGGTGCATCGGCCTGCCTGGCACTGTAACGCTTAAAAAAAAAAAAAAAGATATACCAGAAGGTGCCTTGACGGTGCACAGAGCTTTCCCTCACATAACCTCTCAAGTTCGCCATTTTTTTTAAGCCTTTACCGCACTGATTAGCATGAATAATCGCACCACTGGCTGGCACGATAGCAATTAAACACTCTCATTAATTGCTATAACAAAAGAATTGATTACAACTGTAATTTCCCTCTTCATATCAATCAATATTTAAAAAGACTTCAGGACAATTCAGGCACTGGAGGTAAAACGAATAAGGCCTTGAATAGTTTTGTATTTCACTGATTGAGCTGACATGGAGAAGCAGTGGCTGCAAAACAAAGATCTCTGAAAGGACACAAAAGTCAGCAAGGGAGGCGGATTGTTTTTGATGCTGGTGATAACGGAGGAAGGAGCGCGAAACTCTCGCTTTGCTCTCCTCCTCTCTACGAGTGGTTTCTGTTATGCGCTCCTACTATGAGATCATCTGCAGCACAGCTCTTCAAACGTCCGATTTTTACTCCGTGAAGCAGAAAGTCAGAGTCAACTGTTGCTTTTCTCCAATTTGGTCAGTAACTACATGACCAATGTATGTACTGCCTATGTATGTATATTGGTCATGTAGTTATGTATGTTACTGTTGAAATGAATGTAATATCAGTGAGTTAACATTGGTCTGGTGGTCGGACTCTCAAAATAGCCTTACAGGTTATTGATACATTCATATGTTGATAAAGTGTATTTTTTATAGGATATAATATTTAATATGATTATTTTATAGTATACCTCTTAGCCTTTAATACAGTGATTCCAAAGGCAAAACATGCAATAAAGCACAAATACACCAAATGTAAGAGAGTTTTTTTCTTGTTTACTTCAAAATTTACTTGAAGGTGCCATGTGGAACTTCTCTTTAAGCAATGTTTAAATCCAGTGTTACCACCCAAACGCATCCTGTTTATTCTGAGAGTGAACCAATGTACTGAATTTCCTTCTTCATAGAACAGTTAAAAAGTATTTTTAGATCCATGTTTACATCCATGTTTGTTCAGTAGCCATCTGTAACAGAGGAGCAGTGTGAAACCGAAATAAGGAAAAACTCCACAGGGAGCCTTTACTGCATATAGACTAAGATTATTATGAGGCTCGGTTCTGGCGTGTGCAGTAAAGCCAAATGCAGCCTCGCCGTGTTGTGACTCCTAGCCGTCTGCCTTGGCATGTTGCTCGGCGCCGCATCACTCGGCATCTCTCCTGCCTTCTCGCTCGCTGTCACTTTGTCATCCGTGGCCCTCACACATCTGCGTGCTTGTGATAATAGCTACCCTTGTCAACAAGAAGCAGGGGAGGGCAGCAGAACGCTCAGGGGCCTCCGCATCACACACACACACACACACACACACACACACAGTGCACCAGCCACACAACCTCAATTAAATTACAAAACGTGTTCCCCGGCCTGATGATTGCGGGATCGGTAAATGTTTGCCTGCTCAATGAACGCTTGGTTGCTGCCCCGAGCCGGAGAGTTAGTTAGCATGCAGGGTGTTCATGGAAGGCTGAACAGACAAGTGGGAGAAAGAAGCAAATAGGAGGAGGAGGAGGAGAGGAGAGAAGGAAGAAGGGAGGCAGAGAGTGAAATACGAGCTGCCAGTTTGAAATGGCAGCGTCACAGCCCGCCATCACCCCACTACCTTTCGTCTTGTTTTCCAACAGATTTGGAGGCAACGCCGCTGTCCGTAATCAGAGCTGCTGGAGCAGGAAGATGATCTTTTCACTGTGGACTCCTGAAACTAGTGTCGCAACACTCCCAAATTGAGAAAATGTCAGTTTTAACTAATTGCTTCGCACTAGCGGCGTAGCTGTGAGGTTGGCTGTGTGGGCCGGTCGGTCCGACTTCGGTTCCAGACTGAAATATCTAAACTACTGTTGGATGGATTGCCATGACATTTGGTACAGACATTCATGTCCCCCTCAGGATAAACTGTAATAACTTTGGTGAGACCTTAACTTTCCATGTAGCACCATAATAAGGTCATAATTTTAATTTGACATTTCAGGTTTTAATACAGATTTTGTAGGAAAAAGACCAGAACTTTGTAGGATACCCAATTTGGCAAACTAAATATGCCTCATGTTAGCATCAGTTTTGACTCCAACTTCTTCCATTGTAGTCAATATGAAGAGAATGTTTCATGGCTTCAATAAGAGAAATGTTTACAGTGACCATAAAACTCTTTTTAAAAATGAGGATTATATATTAAAACCCTTGAGCCATTTGTGAATATTAATTTTGCCTTGAAAAAATATTTATCTTTTTTTTCAGCAGTTTTTTCTTGATGTTCTGTACTAGAACAGCTGATGTCATTTGATTATGCTGCCATGATTGAAGACTTGGAAGAAAACTAAAACTTCATGTTGTGTTCAACCATTTCTGAGAGACATTTTTTGCAGCGTGCAACATTTGTAAGTGATACTATCCATCTTCACTGCTTAGCGTCCCCGTAGGTCTTGCTGAGTCACATATCCCAGGTCATCTGAGTGTGTGAGAGCGAGCGAGCGCCCGTGAATGAGCACGCAATTGCTCCTCGGTGACTGTGCGTGTTTGTGTGTGTTGTCTTATCCTGTGTGTACCTCATTCTTTTTAGTGGAAAGGTTTTTGGTGTCTGCTGCGATTTCCTGGCCCGATCTAAAGCAGGCGAACTAGACAGGCTGTACTGTCTGCTCTGTGTCTCCCAGACAACCACTGGGGGTGAAACTGAGGGGTCAGAGGGAGAGGGCGACACAGAGTGTGTGTGTCTGAGAAAGGGAGAGGGGTTTGTGTGTGTGTGTGTGTTGCTGTCCCAAGGATGTTTTGCTGCTGATTCAGAGGCCCAATATAGAACAGAACACCCAAGCTTTTTGTGTGCATTGCTGCATGTGTGCTCAGTTTTAGGAGTTGGTCTGCCTGAGGGGCACTTTGAGTCCCGTGTGAAATATCTTGAGGACTGTTGGATGGATTGTGGCAAGATTTAGTAAAGACCTTCATGGTCCCCAGAGGATGAAATGACTTTGGTGGATCCCCGATCTTGTTATCCAGTGTTGCCTCGGGTGAACTTTAAGATTTAAGGATAAGGCTGGTGATATTTTATATCTTGACAAATCCCACAAAAAGAGAGACACAGTTCTCTCCAAAAGGGGTACTGAATATGTTGTTTCATATTATAAAAAGGCAAAATAATTCCCTAAAACAGCTGGGCATTGTAGTTTTTAGCAAATGTTGGGGACTACTTTCAGCTGTGGACTGTGATTGAGTCAAAATAATTAACGTGAGTTCACGGCAGTAAGAAATCTGGTCACCCAGTACAACAGAGCGCCTCATTTATTTATATATTTTTGCAGTTTTCAGACAACAATGGAGTGTTATTGCACGTGTTTTGTTGACAATAAAAAAATTTAAAATTATCACCAGACCTGATTTTAGGGTTATGTAATCATGTTACCATGGTTCAAGGATGTTGAAATTCTGATAGTGTGGAGCTGAATGGACAACAAGCGTTTCCAAAGTCTTCAAAACTACTTGAAATTATGCTTCGACAGTGTACTTAGGCCAAACATGTTTCCCCACTACTAGTAAGACTGCAATGGGGAAGTTGTGTCTCCAAATTTCTCCCATCCACCAGTATAATTTTCTGCCGTGTAATGAGTTATCAAGCTTCACAGGCCTGGTCACATGTCTATTGACTTTGAATCTATTCAGAAAGTAAAAGAGATAAAGTTGCAACAGTAAATACAAAAAATGATGACCCTGATGAACCTAGACACTGAGAATAACAGTAGACAGAAGATAAATGAGATAACTGAGAAATATAATGTTTTCCAGTGTGTGGATGCACACTTTTTACAGCATCCAGGTGTTGAATTACATAAGCCTGGCATGTTGACACAGCAGTTTTCTGTACGCCTCTGTCTGTATATATGCATGTGTGTGTCTGCTGGTCCCATTTTGTAGCCTGAAGCTGTGAAGCTGAGCCATGCAAACCCTTTCTCTTTCCCTAACACGCACAGACGTTTCCTCAGACGTCCTTGTGCTCAGTCACATTCATTCACGGTCGCACATTCCAACATTTCCATCCCGCCGCGCATTGTACTGTAAGTTGAGAGGAATCCAACATGTGCTGCGGAGGTCTGCTGCAGAGCCGTGTGCGGCAGATGGAAGTGTATCATATGATATCGAGAATGCTCTTAATACCGCACAGACCTTCCCTCAGCATGACACACAGAGGTGGGTCCGGCTAGGTCAGGGCCAAATTATCCTGAGCTGTTAATTCACTCAGGTCAGAGCTGTTTACACAGTGTCTGTAAGCTTTGACTCAGCATATGTCTCGAATCCCGACACGACCACGTTCCCGTCATCAAAACTGGATGTTCTGTAAGCTGCTGTGCTGCAAATTCTCTCAGATTCTCAACGCAATTACACACCAACTCAACATTTGATCTAGTGGCCCGCCAGTTAAAACTTCTGGTGCACTGCCTGTGATATTTACTGTAATTGAGATTAAAGATGCTATTAAATTAGAGCATTATGTGCTGAGTCCAAGCCTCTCACGCAGCCAGGAGGTGAAGACTTGGAAACTGGATGAGGAAAATCAATAATGTAGAAATTGAATTATAAAAATACAATTTGCCGCACAATTATCCTGCAGTTGCAGTGTTTAGATTTTGATTTACTCTTAATAAAGTCTAGGCTAATTTGTACCACAATTGCCCTTGTGATTTTTCCCCCTCTCTTATTCTTGGAAAGTCTCAGCTGTCTTTTCTCTGAGAGGACACTGTTTACTGTAAACCTCTGTGATGTGTGCAGCAGGAAACCCTATCTCCAGATAAGTATGCTGACACCAGACGATTCTGCTGAACTCCAGACTCTGTATAGAGCCAACATTATTAAAATTATATCTGCAACTCTAGCTCTGGTCTTAAGGTTATAGTTACAGGCAGTAATTATGGAAAATAAACTCAGGTTAGCCAAGAAAAGAATGCTACTTGGATTATCTTTGGATGTGGATTAAAGGAACAGTTCGACATTTTGGGGTAAATGCCAGTGTGCTTTCTTTCAGAGATTTTGTATGGATGCATTGATCACCTTTTAACAGAGTGAGGTTTATTGTTTACCCTTGTGCCCTTGTGTTTGAAGCTAAGCTATTTGTTTAGCTTTTCCCTAAAAGCTGAACTATTCCTTTATGGGGTTGGCAACTTAAACACCAAGGCTTAGTAAAGATTGTGGTTACTGTTAATAAATAGGCAAATGGTAATTGCAGGCCTGTGAAAGGATCTAGACTCTGGGCTCCCACATGAAAGTCAGATGCATTACGCACTCATCCACCACTTGACCTCCTCACCCCTGTTTTCCACTCTTATTAGATTACTTGCATTGGTAATCAGGAAGTGTACAATTGTCTCATACAGGTTTAATTCCTAGATTCCTTCTAAAATTTGAACACAATATATTTAAACATGCTTTAATTGGTAAAAGATTGAAAAGATGATCTTTAAGTCAGCAGCTTCTGAATGCAGGGTCGCCGGTTCAGATCCTGCCTAAAGTGAATGTTCTCTAAATCCATTTTAGATTATAATTTTTGGCCGTATAACCCCCTTATGATACATCACGCTGCTGCACCAGAGAATCTTAGTTGGAGGCCCTTCCATCAGTTCCATTATCTCATTTACACCACTGCTGTGACACGTCTGACCCGTGCTGTTAACCTGATAGTGACCTGACTTAGCGGACAGAGACCGTAAACCTGGATTGGCCACTTTGCAGGCTCGGCAGAGCTAATATGAACAACTGCCACAGGAGAGAGCTGCTTGCAGACGATCTGTAGCCAAGGCCGAGATTGATGGTGTTTGTTTCTCAGCTGTGTTTGGCTTAGCTGTCCTGCATCAATCACTAATATGGATTGTGGACTTGGAGGTAACTGCTCTGAAAACCCAGAACGGTCGCACATCGTCATCATAGATCTGTGCTTTTCGCTAATATTGCAAGTGTTTCCCTGTTAGGACAAAGCTGAGTCCACTGTAAAGATGAATCATTTTTCCTCCTCGCTCTGCTCCTGTGCTGCATATGAAGTAGGTCATACTGTATGTGCTCTGTAAAGTACAGTACGGAGCTGTCCATGTGTGCATGCATTTTTCATGAACTGTGTGTGTGTGTGTATGTGTGTGTGTGTAAGGTTTGTGTGCCTCTGTGCTTGAGCTAAGCAGGGATGGCTCCCCCAGAAATCTCTCTCTGTGTTTCCGTTCCTCCGTTTTTAGTTCTTTAGAGCAGAGAGTGAACGGAGGAGCACTGGGGGGAACCTGCAGGACGGCGAAGCAAACCCAGAGAGAGGATGATGGTGGGACGTAAATGAGAGGGGAAGTGAGATGAGGGGAGTGCCGAGCTAGAGAACGAGGAAGATGGAGGGAAATCCCCTTGCCAAGATGATCCACACACACACACACTGCTACAGCTAGACTGCTTGATGAGGAGATTCACAATGACTCACCAGTATTTGAGACCAAACTAATATAATATCAAAGTTAATGCATTTTAATCTTCAGCTCAGCTTTCTCTGCTGCTGCTGACCAGCTTATCGTTCTGACAAGAATTTTGACTAATTAGGGGCACGGATTTGTTATGTAAAAGTATTTCAACAAACCTCGGTTTTGCAAATTTGTAGAGGAGATGAAACTTTAATGATTCCTGTGGGGAAATTGGGGCATTGCTGCTGCAGTGAATAAAGCAGAGGTATGAATAGGATTCACTTTAAAGAATAAAGACTTCTTAAGATACTGAAATTATAACTATTATTGAAGATAACAAATATATGTTATCATGGCAAAAGAACATATTGAGAGTATTTCAACAGTAGATCAGTTAATAGACATTACATTATACCAGGTTGGTGAATGTGAACAGAAGGTGTTGAAAGATACCGACAGTTTCAATCAGGCTTTTACTTAATTCATTAGCAATCAAATCAGAACATGATGAGATTTCTATCATTTCTATCACCAATGTTTCCATGGAGAATAATGAACTTTGACCCTCGTCATTTACAGAAATGATTCAGAAAGCATGTCCAAAAATGGATTTAGGCGCACAGATGGTATTTAGTACAAATACATTTTTAGTGCTTGCCATTAATGTTGATAAATGTCATACAGGACTTCACAAGGAATCAAAAACATACCTCAAATGTCTACATGTACCTTTTAGTTGAGACAGATTTTCAATTACAGCCTGTTCGAAAAATTTTTTGCACTTTGGGGAGACTCACTGCGGATACCCAACTGAGGAGAGCGTGTTGTAATCCAGCGGGGGGAGAGCGGGGTCACAGGGTGACTCAAATGGACCTTTGTCTGTCGGCATATTCAGGCTAAAATTAGCCTGTTTATGTGATTTGCAGCATTCCTACGGGCATAAACACATCCACATGACTGGACGAAGCGTCAGTGCAGCACTGTGAGGCAAAACCAATCAGAGCTAACTGCAAATAACTTGATAATTTATCATTGTTTGTTCAATATCAGGCTTTCTAAACAATTTTTTACAGTTGTCAGAGGATGAGGGAAAAAAAGACTTTATTGATCACTTATTGCTGTAATTCTCTTCATTAATAGTGAATTTATGTCAAGTTTTCAAATAAGGCATTAATTCTTATCTTCTCCAACAGCCCTGCTCAGATGTTTTTTATTTAGATTTAATAGCTTGATTTATTACAAATAAGTGTTATTGATCTGACAAGTCTCAAGATCATAACGATACTCATGTGTTACAAGTTATTTAATTAAGAAATACTTCCATTTTTTGTCGCTTGTGACAACAAATGGTATACTTGTGATCCCTACAAGAGCTCTGCAGGATTCGCAGATGTGAATGCTGCTGCTACCGTTTACAATCTGCTTCCTCCCAGCTGGTCATCAGATTGTATTTAGACTATTAGAATTAAAAACACCGTAGTAGGAGTATTCTCACCCAGTCCAGTCATCTAAACATTTATTTAAAGTCACAAAAACACTGCACCGAGATCAAACAGGTGGCAGGGAAGTTGTGTAGTGATAAACAAATGAATTACCAGGAAGCTTGAACATTGGGGGGTAAAGTTAGACAGGATTTTTAAAGCTTTAAGGATGCAAATATCAGAGGAGGAAGTGACCCACGATGAAACAAGACCCACGGAGACCTCAGCCATTCACTTCCTGTACTATTGAAGACAAGCTTAGTATTGAGCTTGTATCATAGCAGTGACTGTGAAAGCACATCATTTCAGATTATATCAGCATGGGAAACTCCCACGCTGCCCTCCGTCTGTCTACTCGCCTCTAACTGGGGCCAAGTGGGCATTTCCCACAATGTGGCCAAGACCATGTTTGCATGTGTGTGAGGGAAAGTGAGAGATGGATGCAAATTGGCCAAAATTTGCCTTGAATTCCTGAAACTGAGCTTAGAGGTCCCTCTGGGTTTTCTCTTCATATTTGGTTGATTTCACTGTTTGGGCCTGTGTTTGTTGGTGATTTGCGATCATCTCAAGAGTCTCTTAAGCACTCGAGCAAATTTAACACGGTAACAACCATCTCTCTTTGATTCGGAGTGCTTCGTAAATACCTTTTAGACCTCGTACACCTCTCCTCTTACCGTGATTTACTGAAGCATGGGGACTGATAATGGCTTAATTCATGGCGTAACATGAGCCTCCTTGCTTTAGCTCTTTGTCTCCACTTCTGTCTTACATAACTGTCTGCTGCCAGCACAGACACACACTGTCTTAGTGCATAATGTAAGTTTTTGTGTGTCATTAAAGGCCCTAAGTCATGTTTAGTTTTTTAAATTCACACTGCTGCACTCACACAGTGACGTTGCAATCTTAATAACCAAAGAAACGACCCATTTAGTTTGTTGAATCTGTTGTTTATGAGCTCGTGATTATCAGTGTTTTTACAGGCTACGTTTCCCTGCATTTACGGCGGTCTTCGCTTTCCACGTATTTATAGCATGTGTAAAAACTGCAGGCCTGTTTGCATATATAATAACACAGCACACTTACACTGTGTGTGTGCTCTTCATGACTGTCTCGATGTGGCTGGCCATAGATTTATGTGTCGGTCTGTAATTGGCCCTTGTTTGTCTGCACCTTTTTTTCAGTGGCATCTTCCTCCCTGTTAGTGAGGGGATTTGCAATGATGGAGGAGCAGGCAGGCCGTGTGTGTGTGTGTGTGTGTGTGTGTGTGTGTTTTAGTGCATTCACTGCCGTGTCGTGCGTGTTTGTGCGAGACTGAGAAGTGATCATTATGACTGGGCTGTGTCCTTGTTTTTCTCTTTAAACGACCCTGCACACTCTAAATTACGCCGCGCTCCGTTCCACCATTGTGCCTGAGAGAGTGACTGTGGGATTACAAGTCTCGCTCTGTGCGAATCAGGGCAGAGACGTTTGTTTCCTCTGTGTCACTCTTGTGCATTTGCAGGTGTGCTGGACCTCAGCAAAGTGCCGCTTTTGTAACTGAGCATCATTCATGATTCCTTGAAATGACTAAGGTGGAAAGCAGCTGTTTTAGTGTGTAAATACACTGTTTCACCACCTGTTTCACAGTGATATTAATATAACTACTTTATTCATTGTAGATTTACAGGATTCAGTTACAGAATATGGATTACGGGATTAAATAATTTAGTATTGTATCCTGACGCTATCCTATATGCTATAGATGTGTAGTATAGTATACTAAGAGTATATGTGACCACAATGACAATGGTTTGAATCCAGTTTGGTACCTCGTTACGTGTCTTCCTCCAGTCTCTTTCCTCCTGTTTCCTGTGTTTCTTATTTAATCAATTTAGTGATTATTGTTATTATTAAAGACGCTTTCACAGAGACTTGTTCAGTTCACTTCTGATGGACTCAGGTGTATGTGCTTGTTTATTTTGTGTCTTCAAGGCTGGTGTGAAAGCTGTCCGTTCAATCCTGGTGTGGTGTGAAAGCAACACAGACTAATGGCAGCCTGTTGTGACAGTAGATATCTGATTTTAAAACAAACTGAAACGATAAACAATCATGAAAGCCATCTGCTGATTATGACAACTGACAAGCAATGTGCACTGTATAGGTGATCTATATAAAAGGAAATTATGCAAGATAATTCGGTAACCATGGTAACGGTAGCATCTGCATGAATGTGTTTTTTCTTGATCGATCGGACAGACAAAAGAAAAGAATTCAAACAGGTCTGTTGTTGTACCCATTTACCATCTAATTTAGCAGTTTGTGATTAGAAAATGAGATAAATGTTGGCATATTACAGGATTTGTATTCTCCATTTGAGTCCATTTAGTACAGCCTGCTGCGTGAAGGTGTCACATTAATCAGTTACCTGTCTGACAATATAACATTATTCATGTTTTTTTCTCCTGGTCTGTTTGCAAAAAACAAAAACAAAAAAACAGACCAAAACTAAAACAGATGTTTTTTTCACATGGAAAAGCCTTCACAGAAGTCAAATATAAGAAATCGATGTGTTCAACCCCTGGATGCCTTCAGAATACTCTTCAGTGCAGGAGCCCTACAGGCCAAAGAAAGATGACCTTTAGTTTTAGAAACAGCTTGCAAGGTTTCATCCGAGGATCTTGTAACAATTAAAAACTCTTTGACGGGTGAAGGAGAACTCAAAACTAAAGAGGAAAATCATAAAATCTCAGCCACTAAAGTGACACATCGTGTTTTCTTGGTGGCAGTTAAAAGGCTTTTCCCCCTCAGTCTCCTCCAACCAAGCTGGAGGTTACCATGGGTTACAAACACACGCTGCGGTGTTAGCCTTAACAGAAACACGGCTGAATCTCTGTTATCACATGCTGCTCAACAACAGAGTCAGCGTGTTGTGTGTGTGTGTGTGTGTATGTGTGTGTTTGAGAGGGCCATTTGTACTCTCTGCTTGCCACCTGGAGAATGGCCTTAGGTGCAGTGGAGATTCAAAGGTGCATCTGCCTCCATGTGAGTGTGTTTTCAAGGACAGAGTGGAGAGAGCAGAGCTTTTGAGTTTTTTTTTTTCAGATGACTTGTTTGTATGGCGCGCTGTGAACGGCCTCTGAGCTACAGAGGATGAAAGCCCAAGTCTGGATGTTGATTCACTGTAGCCATAATTGGGGTAAATTAATTGCCTCTCATGCAATAACCTTCTAGATTGAATGAGCTTTCTCCCTTTCCAATTCTGCGTTGGGAGCTCCAATTTCGGAGCAGTTTCACTTAACCTGTGCAATGATTGAATCCGTCCTACTGGGATTTGAAATGGTTTTAATATTTCTTCTGATTTGGCCTCTTGCATTTTTTTTTATAACCATGCTAATAATAATTCAAGAAATGCAGCTACTTCACAGCTTTTAATTCTGGTACACTTACAGTTAAAGAAGATGATGCTTGTGTCCGTGTTTGAGGCTTGTGGTGTGTTGTGCAGCTGTTCTGAATGATATGAAACAAATGCGTGCTGCAAATCTGCAGTTCTAGGTGTGACAAAGATGCCAAAATCTTCCAGGACAGGCAGAGGCGAGGAATGAGACCGATGTAAAAGACAGAGGAAACAAGTTATTTTTTGTTTTTGCTAAACTGAGACAGCCTTCAACCCTCTGGTGCATCGTAAGTGGGATGCCACTCGTCGTATACACTCGCGCTCACACTCTTGGCAGGTTTATAGGCATTCATGGAAGAGCTATTTTGATAGATCTGATAAATTACGCGGGGCAAGAGAGTCTCATGTTGTAAATACCTTCTTGTGGTGGGTAATTGCGTGCAGCTGTGTGTGAACATAAGTTGGCAGCGCAAGTGTGTGTGTGTGTGTGCATGCTTTTTTCGGGTGTGATTGGCAAGAAGTGGAAGAATAGCAGCTAAGATGGAAAAGAAAAAGAAGTTGTGATGGGGAATGTATAATTTTGTTTAAAGTTAGAGAGCAACAGATGTAACCAGACAGAGAGAAAGCGAAAGATGCGTTCAGGATCCGCAGGGCACAAAGGTATTTACATGGAAAAAAAGTTCAAGTAATGAGCTGTCATAATCAGTGAAGTCGACGGAGTGACAGATGGGCCCAAAGTATGTTGCACGTTGCGTCAAATGAGCCTTCTTTTCAGCTAAAACCTGAATATGTATTCTCCTCTGTGGGATTTCTGAAAGATGGCATGAACAGAAACTAGTGACTCATCGTATTTGCAGACACAGAATATGAATCTCTGTATTGTGTCTAAAGACAAAAACCATATGTAGCTTGTTCATGTGTTTATTTCCCCTGGTTTGAGGGATCGCTGCGGTTCGTCAAAGCATTGCTGGAGCATTAGCCACTTCTGCTCTTTCTTCCTTGTTCCCAAAGCAAGTCAAAGAAATAGTTTGACATTTTGGGAAGTACGCTTATTTGGTTTTATGGAGAGAGTTAGATGAGAAGATAAATACTACTTTCATATCTGATGGTTCACTATGAAGCTAAAGGCAGAAGATGCTTAGCTTAGCTAACATGGAAACGAGCTTTTAGCAACACTAAACCACACAAATTAGCATGTTATATCACATATTTACTTCATAAAGAAACCAAAGTGGAATTAGTGGCATTTAGAGATGTTGGTAGGTGGATTTTTACCATTGGTCAGAGAGAAGCAAGGTATTTTCACCTGCTTCCAGTCTTTATGCTATGTTAAGCTCAAATTTACCGTGCAGATATGACACCAGCATCAACCTTCCCACAAGAAAACAAAGAATATTAAAAGAAATGTCAAGCTTTTCCTTTAAAAACAACACCCACTGGATTTTCCCCTGATTTCACACAATGTCTGGTATATTATGTGTTGAAACAGAAAACATGTTGGTGACCTCCTGACCTATAGATGTAGCAATGCCCTGTCTAATCAGTTATTGACCCTCCAGTTTCCCCTTGGGGATCTTCCAAATTTCATTTCATCTCATTATTGGGCATCATGGCAGAAAATATCTATGATTTCTGACTCGTATAGCCTTGCTTTGCTCCCTTTCAAATAGAAAAAAAACATCTGAACAAAAAGAGCTTAATGACTCAAACAAAATTCACTGCGCGTTTAAAAGCATTTACTACGGTTGTTGATTAACACCACTGAATTAACAATGAATACTAAAATGCCCACTTCACAAATTACCTAAATTCATTCGCTTTCTCACCTAGAGCTTAATGAGATGCTCAGTTGTCTTATCTGTATAGTTAGCTTAGCTTAGCATAAAGACGTGGCCTGAATCTGTCCAAAAGTACGCAACCCCCCACTAAAACTACAAAACTTGTTTCCTGGCATTGAACAAGACATGCTAGTGAACTTTAGAGGAGCCTGCAGGCAAATTTTGTTGCCTTTGGACTGAGTAAGGCCAGCTGTTTCCTGCTGTTTCCAGTCTGCGCGCTAAGCTGAGTTAGATGGCTGGTCATCATGTTTATTGTACAGACATGACAGAGGCCTTGATTTTCTCATAAAGCAAACTATTTGATGAAAAGTTTTCCTTTCCTTTTCAAGCTAACAGTGTCTGGTTTGAAATGACATATATTTTCATATCACACTTCTGTTAAATATCCATCTGTAGTAGCTAATTCACTTTTAGCTAATATATAATAGCTTCAATATAATGTAATGCAATAGATAATACATTTATATGTTGGTTCTTTGCGTTAGCAGCCTTGTTTAAAGTCTAACTTTCTGTTTGCCAAAGGCTCAATCACTATTGTGCTGGATCATTTGGTCATTGATAATAACTTAACAGACATTCATTTAAATGAAAATCTTTGAGATTATATCTTTAAAGGATGTTACAAGCTGTTGCACAAACCTTTTTTACAGCTGTTGCAATTCCACCTTGGCTGACAGGAGTTGATTAAAAGCCAAACATTTAGGTTAATGCCCCTTTAAAGGCTCTTTGCTCCTGAGCATTTTCTGCAGAGCAAGGATTATTTTTCATGCTTCTTGGGAGAAATTCAAAAAAATATCCATCTTGGCAAAAGAGCCCCAACACTTCAAATGGTTTTCTATAAACTTGCATCACAACAGTGGGATCAGTGCCCAGTGAGATCTGAGCAGCTGCCCAGTTACTATACCAGAGACTTATGATATTAATACACTATATAAAGCAATACTGTTTGTATTTACACGTTTTCACCGCTATAACACCAATAATTTTGCATATGAGTTGTGATTGTATGGATGCCAAAGAAGTACCAGTTTACCTGCAAGTGTAAAAAGCAACATTTCTGAGAATCTTTCTTTATTTATTCAAATATCTCATGGAAGTCAGTCTGTTATGTGTTTAACATAGTATTTGTAAATGTCTTTTCAAACATTTCATCAGCTAAGACGATGTTGTGACAGTTCCTTTGTAAGATCCAATTTTTATTTTGGGTTTTAATAGAAAGTAGTAGATTTTATCAGAATAATTCTAATCTCCAAATATGGGGCATGCTTTTCACAACAACGATACAAGGACAAAATGCAACAATACCCGTGTGCAATTATCTCAATTTTCCTGAAATAATTATTTCCTCTCACCCCAGTGCTCTGTGTGAGTGAGAACAAAAAGCCCAGAATATCCTGACAAATCTGCTCTGACCCCGGCGCAGTTGGAGTGCGCCTCGGTGTCCATTTGAGCCGTGTTTACCTGCGCGGTCCTGCAGCAGCAGATGTGTGATCCTGCAGTCTGAGCAGTTTAAATGGGATGCGGCAGTCCTGCTGACAGGCCAGATACACTGTGAGAGGGGAAAAAAGGGGGGGAGGGGAAGGAAGCACAGCTGTTCAGCGCTCAAACGCTGCATTCCTCCGTTCTTTCTTGGGAAAATGCATTTTAAAAAACTAAGAAAACATGAACAGGTCAGTTGTTTTAAGTATCACAGTGGCTTAAACAAACTGACTTGTTGTTGCTGACCAGTAGCAGTTGATGTTAATTCATCCCAGGACACAGCGGGTTGGTTGCCATGGTGAAACACAGTGGACAGATGTGCAGATGTGGTCGTGTCCTTCCCCCTTTCTTTACTCTGCAGGTGACTGGGAGTGTATCTGAATTATAGGTAATCATTTTGTGTGTAGCTCATATATTTTTTTTCTGTTTAAGGTTTTATCTTTTTATTCTATACAAGAGTCTTTTTAAATTTATAGAGACAAAATTATACACCTATAGGATAGAAAGTTTACAGTCTGAACATAAACGAGTAAGCTATCCAAAAAGATGTATACTCAAACTATGGACATCAAAATTGAAAGAAAGAAAGAAAGAAAGAAAGAAAGAAAGAAAGAAAGAAAGAAAGAAAATTTAGTATTTTTCTGATATTTTAAAAAGACAAAAGCTCATTTGACTTTGTGACTTTTCTTTTTATATATTTCTCATTTTTTTCAAAATAATTTGTTGTATGGCTCTTTTTCTCCATAAATCGTTCTTCCTTCTGTGATTCTAGAGACTCCTGATAAATATTTCTCATCCTCAGTGAGCTTTGTTGGAGGTTTCCCTCGGCATGGTTACTGTTACTGTTGTCTCACGTGAGCTCGCTGAGGGTGGTCGCTCATTGTTTACAAATTTGGAGATCTTGGAGCGCGAGAGGAGAGAAACGTGGAGTGGTCTCTGGGTAAACCAAAACCTTCTGTCAGACCATATATAGCCATGGATCGCTGCTACTGCCCCGATATGCAGACACACCATGGTCACAGATTCGGTCGCACAGCAGAGGCCGGATCATCACCGGGGGCGGTTTGAAAATGTTTGCAAGTTTAACACCGACACCAAACGGCAATGTAAATGTTTAGTTTGTTACCAGGCTGAGTTGTTTCTTTGTTTCTTCAGCGCACCTCTGTTGCCTCCGCCGAATTAAACACTTCACTTTCAAAGGCCCTCCCTGCTTTTTATCATAATGACTCTCCCACTGATATCATTTTATCATGATTTCCACTGTGGCTGCACGGCTAATTTCCTCATGGCAGAGTGAATAATGAAGATAGACTTGCCGTGGCTGTAACTAACTTGATGAGTTGCCAGATGATATTTAGCTTGAATCAACTTGTGAAATCACTGCACCCCGTGTTCTCTATTTTAAAGAAAATGAACTTGACATAAAATGTGTTTACCAAGTTGAATTGACCTCAGACGTAGAGCTGAATTATCACAAACAGAGCACATGCTGGATACGGCTCACAAGTGCAGGCGTCATTTCAGCATCTTTTGTATCCAGAGTGAACCATTGGCAGTGGAAGTGAGGAAAAAAAAAAAATGAAAACAGCCTTGTTCTGAGTGTTGCTGGTTCAAATCCCCCAGACTGTCTGGGGAAATTTGAAAATGCACACAGCTTCCCTCAACTCCAGCTGCTCCTGTCAGTGATATTTCATCTTTGTTTGGATTTGATTATTTGTTTTAACTCTTTACCCATCCGCACTACCAACCGGCTCATCTCCCTCCTGATCTCTGCACACAGAGCACACATAGCTCTCGTTGCTCGGAGGAAAGTCGGGGGTCAGCTGGAGTCCCCTGATTGACTCAGCCTGAAGCAGAATCTCTGATCGGCTCAGTTGCAGCTTCTCAGTTCAGCTTTCAGCTCTGAACCTGTCAGACCTCTGTGGCTCCTGCCTATGACCTCGTGTAACGTCATGGGTGAGGATCAGTGACATCATGACAACAGATGATGCCATCAGTTCATTCAGCGGTCACAAATCCAGAAAGTTCATGCTGCTGTATTTAAGGAAGTAAGTTATTGAGTTTCACTTTGGATAAAGAGAGCATTAAGAGTTTTTGAGTGATTGATCATTTAATCAATAGATTGTTAGAAAAAAAGTGAAAAATAGCCATTAATAGCCTGATGTGATGTCTTGTAGTTGCCTGTTTTTGTCTTTTAGAATGAAAATGGTAAACATGACACCTGCTAAACAGGTTAGTGCTGGCACTGTGAGCCCTCGTCATGCTTGACGAATGACATTAACGGTTCATTATTGATTAATTTTCAGTCGATCGGCTCATCTGTTAATTGGCTGATAGTTTTCTAATGTGGCTCATGTGTATAGTTACACAGTTAAGCTGCTGAGAGTGAAACCTCAGTTTGTGACGAACCCACTTTACTCCCATGCAAATAAGCCACAAAGGAGGAGGCAAGAGTTTCAACATGTGGTTCTGAAGAACTTTTGCCAGAGTTCTCCTCAGTAGATCTACAGTACAAATACATTGACCGCTCTATGGATTAGTTATCCCACTTAGGTAGAGGTCCAGAGCTGACGCTTCCCATCCCTAATGCTACAGATCTGAGCTAAATCGATGCTCGGCCAGATGGATTTGTGGCCGGCTGCTGTTAAGAGGAGATCTAAGACTTTCTGTCACTTACTTACTGTGAGGAAAATTGCCTCAGGAAGACACACGCACGGTTCATACACGCACTTACGGATTGTTTGTAGCCCTCCGGATTGTGACTGATTGGAAAGGCTGCAGTGTAAATCAATAGCGGCAGCTCTGAAGCAGTCTGCGGCTATTTCTTCACCTCCGCTTCTCTCAGACTGATGAAAGAGAGCGGAGGAAATGTTGTCTGTCGGCCTGTCTCTCTGTCTGTCTCTCTTAATGTGTACGTCAGTTTGTCTTGATTTGACTTTGACCTCTCTGCTAACCTTCACACTTATTTCTCCTTTCTCTTTCACTGTCTTTATCTCTTTTTGTAACACATTTGGGCTACAGTGATTCATAATTATAATTTCTTTGCAAGTTTTCATGATTTAAATATTCTTACGTACGGCCAACTCCAGTCCTGTATTGGTGGTCTACATGGTAGATTAATAAAGGATAAGGCTGCACCAAGTGTAATAGCTAACTTATCTTATTTATATGAATGATGCAAAATGATTCTGTTTTTTTATGCTCTGGACCTCCCAGAATTCAACCTCGAGGTAACCTTGGCTAGTACTTTATCAGATAAATTACCACTTTAGCTCACATTTAGAAAGCTATATTAATGGTATCCTTGACATGTTTTTTTAAAAAAATCATTCAAAATGGCCCGATGTTAACTGTTAGAGCTGTAGTTTGTCCACTTATGGTGATTATGACAAACTGCTGAGAAGCTGAGCTTTAAAATAGAAAACTTTTAATACTCATCTGAAATGACCAGGTCTGAACACTCATTTCACAGACTGACAGGACGAGCTGCTTTTGATATTCTCTTTTTTAGAGCCCAAAATATTAAAATAGTGATATGAGGAGTTTAAGTTTATCAGGGAATTGCATAAAAAACACTGCAGTATCCAGAAGTTGTTGGTCATTTACAGCTTAAAGCAACCAGGGCAGTTGCTGAAATGAACACGATGAGGAAGCCTGTTTATCTAAAAAAAGATTGTACAAAGTCAGCTTTCTCTGGTTGGAAAGTTTCACAAAGTGGTAGTCCCACTACAGGCATACGTTTTTTTTATGACCAGCATATTCTTGAACAGATGCCCCACAGGTGGGAAGTGTATCATTTAGCTGAAGTGATAGATACGTGTAAGCAAAGGTAACTAGCTTTGCTGGATCCCCCACGGCTGATTTGGTGGAAAAACAGAATTTCAGTTATTCACATGAGGATGCTCATGTTGGGACTCCTTCTACAGCTTTTAATCAAAAGTCAACTTTGGTAAAAAGATTTGAAATTAACTCTGGAGGACTCTCAGGTTTCAGCTCGTTTATAGTCGTCCTGCCAAAAAAACTCATTCTGGTGAAGTCGCAGGGGTGTTTTTCACATAAAATCACTGCAAACCTGGGTGCTAATTTTTCCAGTTTGATGTGAATTATGTATTCAGATGTTCTTTCGCAGCAGAGTCAGAGTCAGCCCAGGACAGACGAGGGATGTTTCCATCTCTATTTAAGGAGGTGGGCTGAGAGACGAACTGCCAGATTGTTTAAGACTCCATAAGAGGAAAGTGTATTCAGCTGTCTTCAGATGGTCGTATAATCTGGCTGTCTAACTCTCTGACTGTTTCTTGTTTATTTCTTCTCCTTTCTGCTCTTTCACAAGCTGCATGATAAGAATTGTGTCGTGGTATTTTCTCTTCCCCTCTTTCCTTTGCCGCATCTATCCTTCTATTCCTTCCTCTGACTCACCCAACACCTTCCTGATCAAGTGACATGTGAGGTTATGACAGAGGTCAAAGGTCAGGGCCGTTCGAGTCTCTATGCACAGTATTTCCCACAGAGCTAGTGCTAGAGCATCTTCATCCTCCTTCATCCATCTTTGGTGTTCTCAAAGTCGTAAATACAGGGAGAAATGAAAAGCACATAACATCAGTGTGTAATTCCAGCCAGTGCCACAGTAAAGTGTGTATGCATGCTGCAGTGCAGTAATAAATGAGCCTAAGACAAGTGAAAGCATTAGTCTTCTTCTCTGTGGTGTGCAGAGGGATAAGCAACCCATTTGTTACTGCAGCCACGCCGGCCTGATCTCCCTGACCTGGATACTGATCCAACAACGGCGCCCAAACTTTACACAGCACCCCATTTGTACCACCTCCTCTGTAGCTGCACGGATATTTTAACTCAAAATATCAAGCTCTAAAAACGACAACACAAAAATAAATGATCTGATTTTTATTTATTTTTTATTTTTTAAATGATGCCACTGACCTCCTTTGTTTTTTTCCTGAGGCTCTCTCTCTCTCTCCAGCCGAGTGAGCAACCTTCCGGACAGCCAAATAATCAATGTTGAAACTTCATCAATAGACACACCCGCCCAGCGGGGAGTTGTGCAGCTATCGATTACTTATGTCTTGTTTTAATTATTGGTGAGTGCAGATAAAGGAGTGGGGTCACTATGCTCGTGTGCGTCTGTGTTTGTGCGTTTGACTGACTGCCCCCGACGGCCACCCCTGCGTGGTCTGAGGTCAGTGCGACCCGACGATAAATTACTTCCTGTGACGGGGGGGTTGCATGTGGCCTTTTGACCTGTTGAATGTGTCAGCTGATGTTTACCCCTTTGAGTGCATTTGTCACCGACGTACTGCCCCCCCGCTGCATATTCATTCATGAACACTCATTCATGCATTTACACAGGAGCAGCCTCTCTGAATTTTTAAGCTCTGCTATGACCACTTAAGGGAGACATCCAAAAATGGAAGCTTTTTATTTAAATTTTTTTTAGCTGTTTATGTGGGGCTTTTTTTGGCAGCAATAGACCAGATTTGCAAGTTGGCTGGAGTCCAGTAATGGGTGTATTCAAATGAACTAAATTGCTAACGAGGAGGTTTGTAGAGGGGAGCTGTTATTTCGCTAAATATGCAAAAACATACGCAGCAATTTGACTAGGATGAGTTCAGCAAATTAGGGACGGAATAACTGGGCACTTCACTCTGTATTTTTGAAAAGGGTTAGGATCTGTTTTTTCATTCACATATTCAGACATTCATGTCATCTGTGAACATTCAAATTCAGTCAAAGGATCTATTTTATAGCTGCAAACTCAATAAAAGACCATTCATTTTGACACGCTGGGAGTTCATTTGATATTTCTGCCTTTTCCCCTGCATCAGCCACACCGTGCTGCGGATTTACCCGTCGCTATAATTGGTGTAGAAATGAAGCGTTGGGTAGTGACAGATCTGTAAAGGAAGCGAGATGGAGAGAGAGAGAGAGAGGAAACACCTCGCTCTCTGTAAAAAGCAGCACAGGGTTGCCTGTTAAGTTTTATGGCTATTATCAGCTGATGTTGAGTTATTACAGCTGCACTGTATACTGAAATATTACATGTATATTTTATTTCTTTGCATTTTCTGGGGTTTCCAGAATTGTGTACACAAAAAGGATTTCTGCATTAATGGATGTTTCATTGTGTTACAAAGTCTTTAAAGAGGCACAGTTTACTTGGCAGGAGGAGTACTACTCAGCGTAATGTATTCTTTGGCTCAGGAGAGAGCTCTCTAAAGTCTGATGGTATCTCTGATTGGGCTTGGATGCTGTATATTGTTAAGTGAAAGTCTGTTTTGAACTGGGACTGAGCTATTTGAAAGATATGGGAGAGCCTAATGAGGAGACATTAATAAGTTGCAATACGGGAAGGCTAAGATTCAGTGTTTTGGACCTTAGCCCGAACCAGAAAGCGAAAGTTAGGATATCTTGGCGTCTGCTGCTAAAGTTTTGACCATTTTTTAAAATTTGTTCTCCTCGAGTTCCCCAGCTTAATGGGAGTTCAGTTCTAAATCACTTTAATGTGCATTTTAAAGGTGCTGTTGTTGTTGCAAACTTCCTTCTGGATTTGCATAGTCAATTTTTGGAAGAATTTGAAACTTACAGAACTGACACCCATATTTATTCAAGAGTCTTTGCCTTTGTTGGTTTGGTGAGAGAGAGTAAAACCATTTGCAGGAAACAGGGATTCGATCTTGCCAGAAAACATTGCTCTATAGGTCAGAACCCCCAAAGATTGCCTTCAATATTACATATATACATGCATATAAATCTGTACATAGTCTGAAAATATGTTGTCCTTTTGTGTTTGTACTTAAGGCATACATGGATCCTTTTAAGTGTCTGGTTTGTCACACATGAGCATTCGATCACAGTTGTATATGCTGCCGTCTTTGAAGTAGTTGCTTTCCCAATCCTCTCTCCGTCTCTGTATTTCTTGTAGGGCGGTCATGTGTACGACGCATCTGCAAATATATGCACGCAACATTTGTTTGCATCATATATAGTCTCACCAGGGAAGCAAAAATAGTGAAATACATGAAAGGCCGAGAGAAAGAGAAGGAGGTTGGTTCCCACTTTTCTCTGCAGAGATGTAATTGGTCTTTTGAGAGTTTACACACACCTTGCACTATAATTGTCTCTCTGTGGTTGAGCTCATCTCACCTATGACACCGCACACACACACAGACATAAAATTACATAAACCTTATCCTCTCCTGCAGACCTGCTGAAGACATTAGAGGGTAGCAGAATATCCATGCCCTAAAGCATCATGGGGGATGGACTGTCTCTGTGTGAGTCGGGTTTTAAACATCAAAGGCCAGCTTTAAAGAAAAATGTATGCGCGTGTGTCTGTGTGTGCTTTCGTCATCCCGTAGGTCGTATCAGTCGATGCGCTCTCGCAACACTGCTCTTAATCAGCAGGTATCTCTTCTTCTTGTTCAAAACAGGATATGAAGCAAGCCCACTTCCTGTCTGCTGCTGTTATCAGCTCTGATGGAGCGCACACCTCATTTAATATTGGTTCCCCTTTTTTTGATTTCCCATGAAGTTATTGCTCTCGTTGAGTTGCGGGTTTCTGTAGAAAAACCTTTATTTCATAAGGTTGGCGTGAGGTTCAACAGGCTGTAGGGTTCAGTCGTCTTAACCTTCCTCCACACACACACACACACACACACACACACACACACACACATACACACACACACTTACATACACACACACACAAAAGTTCTCCACTAAAAAGGATCTGGGACTACAAAGGTTTCCCCAACTCCTCCGTTCCTCCTTCCTTTGAAGACAATGCTCCACTTTGATGTCGGTTGAACTTTGCTGCTCTGTGGTGCCAGCTTTAATATCCGTGGTGAAAACCAGCAAATGAAGGCTTTCGTTCTGAAACGCTGAATGAGAATTGCACATCCAAAATGAGACACTTTCTATTACTTGAAAGACATTACAGGTCCTCTTTCAAAATGACTGAGAATACATGACACATCTGAAGAGTTACAGAATAATTTTAGCTCTTGTTTCACGAGAGCAACATCTTTAAACTGCTTGATGTAATTATTTGTAAATGAGATACACAGAACTTTGGTATAAAACTACTTCCCCCGACTTATTGTCAGTTGTGAATTTCAACTTCACCTTTTCTCACTTCAGTTAATACCCAAATCAGTACCTGTTTAGGAAAACCACATCCCCTCTTGACATACAGTGTTAAAAAATGATGTACAAATGATGTCTTTGATATCAACGTAAAAGAATACATATATTTTTTTTTTTAATGCATACATTTAAAACAATTTTAGTGTTGTTTTAAATGAATTTGATATGGTTAGATATAACCAAGGCAGTTTTTTCTTTTTTTTTTGACTTCCAGTATAATATCATGTCAGTTCTCGGAGCTGTGCTGTAGTAAAGTGATGGAGAGGCGAGGAGAAACCATCACACTGTAACTGAAGAAGGGTTCAAACAGAGGGCGGTCTTGCTCTGTCTGCTGGGAAGCCTTTTCATGATGTTTGACCCCTTTACCTTTCAGCGCGTTTATGAAAAAGAGAGTGCGTAGGCCCCCACCGAGGCATGAGAATGAGAGTCGGAGGCTGAGGAGGCGATAAACTGGCATCTGAAGATCGTGTCAGATGCAAAATACCACTTGACTGTCGCCGCGTGATGCTCAGACAGAGGAAACGTTAAAGAACAACACACAGCACACTATTAAACTTTAATGTAAATGTGAGGGGCAGCAACAGTAGTCATACAAACACACACACACAGACACCGGGACAGCTTTTTCCCACCAGAGCTTGCCGCTGCTGCAGCTCCTGAGGTTAATTAGGTAAGACGTCGTCTGCATATTTGACTAATCCACCAAGAGTCTGCATTCCTGCAGCAGCACCTCTTCTCTATTATCTAATCTCACGTTGCCCACTAATTCTATTTAAACTCTGCTGGCTGGCTCTGCGCTGTTACTGAAAGCACAGAAAACAATGGAGGAGCGATATGGCACCGAACTGAGTTTGGGAATTTAGAAATGGAACATGGCAGAGCGGAGATGAACAGATGTGATAAGAAAACTCTCGCTGGTCTCGCTGGGAAGTGATTCACCGAGATCGAATTGGTTGTTATCCAATGTCTGGTATTTATTTTTCTAAAAGGTTCAGTCGCTCTGTTTTTGTAGCTTTTGGGAATTTAATTTAAGCTGTAGAAATGTACTTGTCTCTATGGGAATATCAAAGGACTATTGAGTAATAGTAGTTAAATAGACAAGAAAAATATGAACCAAGATAAGTTACTACAAACTCCCCACTGTAAGCCACAGAGTCACTGTAAGTTTGTGATTTATTCTTTTCAAGGGTAGCCTCTGAAATTTAGATAAAAACTCACTCACGGTTCATTTGAAAGCTGTTCTGCTTTTTTATTGAAAAGATGACCCTCACCTTATCCTCCATGCCTTAATGCAAAATCAGGACTAAAATAAAATTACTGAAGAAAATGGCTCCATCCATCCAGGGGTTGCAAAAAATGGTGACAGCCAAAATGCCAAACTCAAGTGTAGTAGTCCACCAAGCAACAGTCAAAGTCACAAAAACTATGTCCACTTCTTTTAGTTTAAACCATAACATGGGCTATAATAAAAAAGACAAAAAATTACATGTAATGTTTGGTCATGATACTTACTGTGATGGACACCGTCCACATTATGTGTACTCATTTGATTATATTAAATTTGAAGTATTTTCTCTAATCTAATATTCTCTAATTTATGTTCCATCTACTGTAAAAACGTTATGAAATCTTGCTTTGTTGGTTTTTTAATACAAGCGAGTACAGTATTTAACGAAGTCACCACCCACAAAATGCTTGTTCGGTTCAGCACCCACTAGTGACACCCACTGTTGGTGTCAGTCCAAACACATATGTAACAGTGAGAAAACAACACCTTGTTCAGCTCCGGCCTTGAGCTCACGGCGAACGAGGTTTACACATTCCCTCAGAGAGCGGCCACATATATTTGTTTGTGCAGGTTTTTTTTATGAAGGTTGTGCGACTTGGGGTAATACTGCTGCGTTTGTGCATTAATACGGCGGGTTTGTGGGCGTTTGGGAGAGGCGGATTGTCTCAGAGCACTGCTCACATGAAAGACTCTTTGTACAGCAAGTTTTTTAATGAATTGGTGTACTGATCGCTCGTTTGAAGGTAACAGCACCGGTGCATATGTGTGTGGGTGTGTGTATGTGTGTGCGTGTGCTCAAGGTCGGGTTTGTTCGCTGGTCGGCTATCAGATATAGAAAACAGCTTACAGGAGTGTGTGGAACATTAGCCGTGTTTCACAGGATAAACAAATCTTTTTTAATTAGAAACACTGAGTGGAAGTGGAACATGATAAAACAAAAACATTGCAGTGGCATTTAAATGCTCTTTTTAAGGTGGAAACGTTTTATTAATGACACAAAATAGATGCAATGGAGCGATTAAGGAATGCATACGTTGATTAAACAGTCTCTTTCTCTCTCTCTCAGGGGAAATAGCTTCAAAATACTCCCATTAATGAACTTTTTATTGTGAAACTTTGAAAGAAGGGGGCTAACTGTTTCCCCATGTTTCTAGTCTAGTCGTCAAATTCTGCCAATAATGACATAGATCTCTTCTTTTATTTACTGTTTGTGTATCAGGAATGTGATATAAATAAGTGCATCTATTTATCATCTCATTTTTTTCAGCAGACAAAGGAACTTAGTATATTAGTAGTATTATTAATATATTAGTGTTTATTCATATTTGTTTGTGTGACCTTAACATCTGCTGTGTATGAGTACATCTTGTATCTCACTTGTGTAGTGCTCTCTGTGTATTTCTTTATTCCTCTCAGCAGCACGCTCGGCAAGTGTATTTCTCCATGCTGTACTTTCCATGATAAGAAAACACTTTTCATTTTTATGGTGGATAAGGGGAAATGAAATCTGTCCAATTTATTTACTCGACGGTTGAGTCTCAGCTGGCGTTAACTTTCACCCCTCATCGCATGCCTCTGTCTCTTTTTTGGCTTCCCGCGTCCCGTCGTCTCTCTTTGCCCTCGCCGTCTGTCAGTCTCGTTTTAACAACCCGTCCCGCTGGCTCTATAGGTCAGCGCTGAAAGGGGTCATCAGAGTAGCACGATCAATATCAACACACACTCTCTCTCTCGAACACACTGCGTTCAGAGCAGCTGACCCAATAGAAACAAGCTTGTGCTGTCTTTCTGTCCGTGGTCTCCTGTCCTCTGACCTCTGCGTGTTACATATTATACGTGTGTGTGTGTGTGTGTGTGTGTGTGTGTGTGTGTGTGTGTGTGTGTGTACTGTGTGTCTCTGTGCTATTTCCTGTTTTCTCTCTTGTTTTGTTGGTATTGAAAAGGATGTGTGTGCAATTGTTAACTTCTCTTGTTGCATTTGGTTTCATAATACTTTGTTTTCGTGTAAAAAAAAAGGAAAAAAAAGCAGCCTTTGGGGCATTTTTTTGAAGACCCGACTTGATTTAAAGTCGTCTGCTGGTTTTACTGTCATCACTTAGCTCAGCATTGAATTCAGTTAAGTAAAATGTTCTGCATCCTTTGTGAGATGTTCTATTGATTGATGAACACTGTGTTCTCTGTGTGTGTGTGTGTGTGTGTGTGTGCAGCCAGCCCTTAATGCCGCTTTTAATTCAGGTTTAGTTCTGTGTTCGTGTGCACGCGGCCACCGAGAAGCACCACTGACCTCGATCATTGTGTTGATGTCTGTTAAACTCGCTGAATGTGCTGCAGCCTCCACAAGGCTCAACTCTTTGCTCTGGCTCCAGTCCTTTGAAACGGAAAATTCACCTTGAGACACAGAATCTGCCAATGAAAGGGAGAATAGAAACTGAAGTGCAACAATAAAATCAAAATAATTAATATAAGGTTGATTCCCTCCTACAAATACAAGCCATAAAATAAAAGAAATATACAATAGAAATCATGAACAGTTGAAGCGATTGAAAGGAAACATTGATATTTAAAGGACCAGTATGTGGGATATAGTGGCATCTAGTGGAGAGGTTGCAGATAGACATAACTGCCTGTTATGAATATGATTTGTATTGTGATATTAAAGAAAGATAATAATGTTAAACAGAACATGATGCCTCAATGTTGTTGCACCAAGCACAGACATTGAGACTTTTAAAAGGGAGCTGTTGTTTGAATAGAAAATACATTTCAAGTATTTTTTTTCTACCTTTCAATATTTTGATTAAAATGTTCACACACAAATTGCCTCATAACCTGGTGATCTTGAATAACCATGATTGGACGATATGAAAATAGCAGCAAATTGCCTGATCATTCACCACCAAGCTAAAACTGCCACCTCATCGTGAAAAAGTGAGAGGCCCTACTGTAGAAACATGACGATTTAAGATGTGAAGATATAAAGGACTCATTCAAGCCAGTGAAAACACAACAACTCTTAGTTTCAGGTGATTATACTCTTATGAAAACATAATCATGAATATTATACTCTATTTCTGTCAATAGACACCCTTAATCCTACACACTGGTCCTTTAAGCCGTCATTTCCCAGAATACCTGTACTCAGAATGATTAAAAGTGGCAGCTAAGATGAAGGTTGGGAATAGATGCATATTTTTTCCAGTTTAGATACCTAAAATAGGAATAAAAGAAAAATACGATGAACTTATGCTGCCAAAACATTCATTATCCTCCAGCTCTGCTTCTCTGTGAGACACAGATTTGCATTTTGAGACTCTCCATGTCAGAAGCTCCTGTGCTAGGCGGATGTTAATGAAAAAAAAGGTAATATAGTCGCTTCTAGAACTTACTTGATTCAGCTTTTCAGCTCAGAGCTGGAATCCAACTAATTAGTACTTCTCTCTGACGCGCTTGGAGGAGTTCATGTGAAAAAGAGAGGTCATATAATTATTGCCCCGGGAAAACCCTAGGCTCTATTTGTGTAATAGTGTGTGTGTCTTTTTCTGCATATGTGTCTGCGTAGATGTGCGCAGCTGGCTATCCTTATGAGAGTCTGTTCTGTGCGGTTTTATTTGCATGCTCAGCCTTTTGCAAGTACAAGAGCCGACCTCGCTCACTTTCCTTGTATGCCCGTGTGATGAAATAGGACTTAAACTCTTCTGGCTGCAGCCCCAAATGAGAAATTACACCTCGCCTCGGGAACCCAAATACATTAAAGAAAAAATTTGTTTGCGTGAAGGAGCAGCCAAAGAAGCAAACCCTGATACTTACAAAATGAAAAAACAAACAAACAAACCAACAAATAAGAAGTTAATCAAGGAAAAAACAATTCTGTCCTCCTTAATCTTTCTATAAGTCTGTAGCTCCTATGTACCACCACAGGAAACACAACAGCTAATAAATCAATTAACTCATACTATCATTAACTCATCTGTTTCTCAGTAGATTAATATAGTAATTAAACACAAAATGAACATGACAAAGCAGTTAAAAGAGATGAATATCTCCAATAATTGTTCAGAAAGCAAGCATTTTCTCAAAAAGACACACATAAACCCCCTCTTCTTATCCCACACTTGGTTCCTTCCACGTGGAGTGGAGACTCATTGGCTGGCAGTAGTTTGTTGTTTCCTGGGTTAAAAACACAACAGGTGCAACAGTTTAAGAAGGTGACAGGCTCAAACAAAGAAGGTGAACTAAAAGCTGGTAAGATGTTTACATTTTTGTTGTGTCTTCTGACTAGGAACACTTGAACCTGCCTATTATGAAGCATATGAAGCATTAAAACAGACACTTCAGTACTGAGAGATGACAGAAAGTGGAGTGTCTGTCTCACTTTGATTAATCAAATACTGTATGACCCCGCCCCCTTCAGCTGCAGGGAGACCTAAAAATTAAAAACTTAATGCCTTACTGTAAATATAAATGCAATATTTATCTGTATATACAGTGTTCCCTCGCTATATCGCGGTTCACTTTTCGCGGCCTCGCTGTTTCGCGGATTTTTTTAGTGAAATTTTTCTTTTTTTTTTTTTTACAGCGTTGAATGCGCATTGTGTTCTTCGTCCTGATTGGCTACGGGACGGTAGATCATTGTCAATCAATCTCCTCCGTGCCGTGTCTCCTGTACAGTACAGAGCGCGTTCAGCTCGCCATATTTACATCTTATACATCTACGAAGGTTTGAACTTTGAGAGAATTTAAACAAGAGAGAAATGCCAGAAAATATTAATGCCTGTCTGAGAAAAGTGTATAAAGTGTGTGAGGTGAGGGGTTTTCCAGCCTTAAAACATATAATAATTGTAAAAACCCTACTTCGCGGATTTCACCTATTGCGGGCTATTTCTGGAACGTAACCCCCGCGATAAACGAGGCAATGTAACAACCATAAGTTATATCTATATATCTGTTCATAACCATAACATGCAATATTTTTTTGTATTCTATTATTTGTAAATATGTACACTGGAATAGTTTTATAGGTAATAGTATATTCATACAATAGTCATACATGTGCAGCACCTATTCTTGGAAATAGTGTATCATCATTGCAAATGTCTCTATCTGGTTCACTGACTTACACAGCTCCTGTACACTCCTTATCTATCTTGTAACCTAAGACACTTAATTGTTGTGTGTTTATTTTTATTCTCTCATTTATGTTATTCTCTTATTTTAAAAAAGTTTAGACAATTTCTATTATGTTTAGACAATTTTATTTTATTATTTATTATTGTTATTTTTTGTCCAGCACTCTGGCACAATGATTTCCTTCGGGATCAATAATGTTCGTATTTGTATTCGTATTCATTCTGGTCTCTCTCTCTCTCTCTTGCTTTCTCTCCAGCATGTGGAAGGGCCTGAACGTCAACTGCACAGACAGCTCAGGATACACACCTTTACATCACGCTTCATTAAATGGACACAGGTGAGGCCGAACACGAGTGTTTAATATACTGCATTTTTTATTACAGATGAAAAGTGAATCAAAAATCCAGTATGAACAATACAAAACAACTGAATGAACAATGAAGAGCTGTATGCAAGTGGCTAGTGTGACTGCTTTGTCTGAGCAGCAGGAAACAACACATCAAATTTATGTTATTTCAGTTTTTCACCACCAATTTGTTGACGTGCCAAAACAACATGTATATAAAATGTATTTTGAAGTCGGAAAGGTAAAATTTTATCCTTTATTTTCCTGTTTCTGCTATCAGGTTGTTATTAACATAAGATTTATGTATTACCAACCATTTAAGTAATATAGCAAACTTGTTACCTAAAAGCTGCTTATTTACACATGTACAACATTTAATTTGGAGTTATGTTTCTATCCACCTGATGAATCTCTATCTCTCTTTGAACCTTTAGCGATGTTTTGGGTTTTTAACAGCTCCTGGGGGAAATATCTGGCTCTTTAGCTGCTTGATGTTTGGCTGTGTTTTTACATTAGTCTAATCTAAGTTCGACAGCCTCACAGAAGCAAGAAAATCACAAGTTGCCAGCTGACCAGTGGCACCAAATGAAACAAAAACATACAATTTGTGGCTTTCTAACAAAACTGTGGAGCAAGAAATAAGAAAGGAGTGTTAAGGGGAGGCAGTAACCTGTCAGAAATATACAGCAGCGAGAAGATTGCTCCTCAAGAAAACCCTCCTGAGCCTGATTGTCGAGTTCACAGAAGTACTGAGACCTGTGAAATGCATTTTATGCTACAGGTAGTTTTTATATTGTTGCACTCTTCAGTGAATTCTCCTGGTCGGATGTTCGTATACTGAACATTTTCTGCTGTAGTGAAGGCAGCTGAGCGGTTTGCTTTGGCAGTCAGGCAAGTCTTAATTTACTCAGAATTCATGGCAGATTGGTTATAGTAAAAAAAAGAGCACTTTGTACAATGGGTGCATTTAAATGTTTATCTGTAATCTGTTAGATTGAATGATGCCATAGACAAAGTCTGTCTTTAAGAGACCATGGTGATAAATCTCGTTCACTCCGTCACATGGTTTTCACACTATCATTAAATAAATTATTATAAAAGTATTGATTATAGCCACTTTAATATACTGAATTGCATTATAAAAGTTTGTAAAATGACTGTTAGGAATAAAAAATTGTCTCGTGTTGACTGCTGGCGAAAGGTTTCAGTACACTTTGTGAAAACCTTTTTTAAAGACATGTCATGCTGTACACTTCAGCAATAAATTAGTTGTCAGTGATTGTCAAACATAAAATTAGTAAACAGCATATTTCTGCAGATGTTTAAGTGTGTGTGTGCTCAGTGTGTGTGTCTGCACAGAGCTTTCTTTCTTCACCTGGGCCTGCTGAGAAATCCGTTACACAGTGTGGATTAGCTGCAAGCCTGACCGCTATCCCAGTTTGGCGGAACTGAAGGATTAGTGCTGTGTTTTGGGGGCAATTATGTGGATTTCCTCCTTCAGATCAACTGGAGAGGAGGAGGAGAGAGCGAGAGAAGCACCAGCCTCAGCGTAAAAATTAGGCCGCCAACAAAAAGCTGCAGAGGGCCGATTTTAACGTTTTAGGTGGGAAAGTGAAAAGGGAGCTGGCAATTGAGAGATAGACGAACAGAAGAAACTTGGCAACAGTCAGCAGTTGAGAGGTTTGTCATTCATGCTGGGTTTAGATTCCTTTGCAGTTGTGTGTAGTTTTTTTTCCTGCGTTAAAAATCCTTTTGATGATGCACACAGGCTCAATCCAATCAGCAAGAAGTTGAATATTGTAATATTTGACCCTGAGATCCTCCCAGTGTGATTTGACCATATGTCTGCCTCTTAAACCTGAGTGAATTATAGAAAAATACAATAAATTATTAATTAACAAAGCAGTTCATTAAGCATCTCAGCGCTGCTTTGACCCCCCCCCTTTGCTCCTGGGAGAGGTTTTGCCCTTCTCCCTCCTCCATTTCTCCCCTTGACATTTCGAATGCAAATGAAGCACTTCACCTTTCCTCTTCAGAGAGAGGTGACAACTTCAGCTGGAGACTCCCTAATATGAAACAGCACATTACTACTGAGCAGCAGCAGCAGCTATAAATGGATTTCCTGCGCAAACCCAGGCTCAGTGATTTGTCTCTTTTATCTATTCGTGTAATGGAAACTTTATTAGAAGAAAACATGGCGGCAATTGTCTACTCTCAGTTTCCAGATGAACTCTCTGCATTCACTGCCTCCTGGACTGGGTCATAAGGTGATCATTTATTCAAAGTATGAATGTGGGTTTAGATTATGTGCTTCAAGTAGGCGGCAACTTGTTGATGATCAGATCACGTGCCTGAATGCATCTGTGAAAGCAGCCAGTGAAGGAGGAAACACAAAAATAGATAAGATGCCACATGTATTTTTTTTTCTGACACGGTAATGTAAATAATTTGAAGGTATGCTCCACGTGTATGTGCTGATTGTACATGAACCTGGATTCTGAATAACAAATACAGACAAGATTCATCCAAGATTTAGGCAAAGATATAAAGACAGAGAATATATCTTGGTTATTCAAGCTCATTTTGCCTGCAGCAAATGTGATGCTGAATAACACAACCAGGATCACTGTCACGTCCGCAGCAAGGTAAGAGTTTAAATGGCTGGAAAAACAAGAGTTGTCCTTGCAACTGCAAACAGTGTTTGAAAATAGCACCGACTACGAGAGGAAGCACAACGATTTCTTCTCCCTCTCTCCATCACTCCATCTTTCGATCTGTTGACGTATTGATCTGTATACTGTATGTATGTGTCCGTCTCCCTCAGGGAAGTGGTGCTAAAGCTGCTCCAGTTCGAGGCGTCCACAAATGTGGCTGACAGCAAAGGTTGCTTCCCACTGCACCTGGCCGCCTGGCGTGGAGACGTGGACATTGTCCGCATCCTCATCCACCACGGACCCTCGCACTGCCGGGTCAACCAACAGGTAAAGGCCATAATCCAGCCATCACCATCTTAAACACTGTTCATCTTTTACACCACCTTTGGGGAAAGATCAAGATTTCATTAGAACTGCTATAATCCCCCTGTCCCCTCATAAACAGGCCATAATCCCCCTTCTGAAATGGTCTGAACTGATGAATACTCAAGAAATGCAAAGAGCAGGAAGACCTTATGATCTGAGGTACAAATGATGTTTAAATAATGAAAATTTGGATCATAACGTTATTGAAATTGACCCACAGTCATTAAACTGGTTAGAAAATTATATCTGTGTCCATATATTTTAGATGGCTACAATAGATGGTAGTATATTAGTTGGTGTAGGAGGTATGAACGAGACCTTCAGTTATTTCTTTATTAGAAGCAGTTTTCCGATATTAGTTTTTAGGACAGTATTGTTAAGCAAAGTTGCTGCTCTGTTCCATTCCCTCCCTTCGGATCAGGTCTCTTCCTAAAATGATCATTCATACATGTCATGTTCAGGAAGGTTCACCACAGATCTGTTTCCAACATTTTGGACCCCTGTACTCCAGTCTGTTGTGTTTTGCCTCTGGCCCTGACCGACATTGGCTCAGAAGAGCATCGCTAAACCTATATAGCTCAGAGAAGCCATTTTGCTTATCGTGTCATATCAAAAAAGATACGGTTGATGAACTAACCTTTGTTCATGTTGCACTTACATGTTAAATGGTCAGTTGTGGCTGAAAAGACTTTCTCTGTGTGCTGTAACTGCTCCGGAACAAGAAAAGGCCTTATCAGCTAAATTAAAGTTGAGTTCCTCCGTTGTATAACTCGGGGCATTTAAACCGGCGCTGCCACGGGTCGTCTCGTTATGGCTCCTGTCCAGCAGAGCTGATCCTTCACAGTTCCCGGTGATCTGTCTCTGACAGGCGGGTGAGCCTTTCAGCTCTGGGAGCGTTCAGCCTGCCGCTGCTGTCATTCCTCATCAGCGAAAATGACCTTCTTCTTCTCCCTCAGTCTTTGTCCGTCTCCGCTCGCAGCATATTGGTGATGCCACGGCTTGCTGATGTGCCGCGTTTAAGGATGAGCACGAGGCACAGAGGAAGTGGTCTTTTAATCAGCACTGGCTAAAATGTAATGGTGTCGATGTCTGTTTTAATATTCCTGTTCCTGTTGGCAGTGTCGTAATGGACCCCCCAGGTTATTGGAGCGTTATTTACTCTGCCTAATAAGCACATTTTCCTCTGTCACCATTAGCCAAATCGTTTCCCTCTGAGAGTTGTTAGAGCCTAATTGTTTGCCGTGATAAATGGTGTCCCTTGCCCCTGAGATGAAGAGGTTTGTCAGCAAGTGAACACGGGTAATTTCTTCTTCTTTTTTTTTTTCTTTTTTTTTTTTTCACCCGTCAATGATTTGTAGAGCTGAGGGGGCTGCTGTGCAGGCAGTGTGGATACACATGAGGCGGAAGATGCTGATTGAGAAAGTACCATGCATAGATGCTGACTGCAGTGCACATTCGACCAGTGTTAATCTGTGTGTGTGTTCATGAAGCATAGCCTGTAAAATGATCTCCTCTCACACACTTTAAGTTTTCAGTTTTAATGAAGTACAATGAAGGACAGCAGTTTTTTTCCTGCGGTAACCTCCAGTAAAACCTGAAGCTGTTGACGTGTGTGTGGCCAGGCTTGCTCGCTGTACTGTGAGGCATCATCCACTATGTGTGTCAGTATTAGTATTTGGTGTGTTCTCAGCAAAAAGAGTGTGTGTTATGTGCTGCCTACATATGCAAACACACTATCTGTGACTGCATCACAGTTTTAGTCTCTAGAGTAACTGAAATGCTTATCAGAGCATTTCTTATAAATACTGAAAGTGATGCATCATTGTGGTTTTACAGGGGCCCTGCTACTGTTCTCCTGTGTTTTCTGGGCTTATTTTGTTGTAATACCATTCATGAAGCATTTTAAGAGATGGATCTATGGATGGTTTACATGTATTTAGTAGTTTGTATTTATGCACATGTTGGTTTCACTGTAAAATTTAGAGAATAGTAATTATGCTGTGTTTGGTTTGTTGTTCTTGATACCAAGTTGGGAAATTATGACTTGTTAATTTATCTTCATACATTATGATATCTCGCTTGCTTTCTTTTTTCTTTATTTCCTCCTTTCTTTTTTCTGAAAGAGCTTTTATTTATCCTTACACCAGACAGGGAGTTAGTTTCTATATGAATCCATGTTACCAAGGGCCAATGGAAATTAAGTACAAATATATGCATTCATTTATTAAGCTCCTCGTGGCAGTAAATACACTTGAGAGCAAACAAATGTATAGTATAACTTATATGCAGCATACATTATGTTCAGAATGATTAATGTATACAGTGTATGTAGTGTTTATTACACTCACACATCACTTAAACACATCACAATGATTCACAAATAGGAACAAATTCTTATAACGCCTCACTCATTAAACCATCTAATTACAGTAATCAGCTTTTCTCGTATCTCTCTTTGTATCACTCATCTCACTTTTGAGCCTTGTTTATCAACCAGCCGCGAAATGACTGGTTTTATCTAACCGGTTATCAACAGTTGTCATCTCTCCCTCTGTGTAACAAACAGCGGTGAGAATGCAAAGCCACAGAGCTCGCGTTCAGCTCAGACCTCTGCTCTCTGTCACGCTGCTGCACACAAACACAGCAGAGACTCCAGCATGGCCTCTGACATCCTTAAAGATGCAGGGCTATTATTTACCTTAAGTGCTGAATCTTGCAAAACTTCAATTCCAGTACATTTCATAACATTGCATGATGCATGCCTGCACAGCAGTCCTGCAGGTGCGTGTTGCCAGTGCGAGGGTACAGTCCTCTGGCATAAATCTGAATGCAAGATTTATCGAGTGTTTGTGTGTTTACGATGCCTAACCTCCATATTTTCCCTCTCTGTCTGTCTCTGTCTGCAGCAGAGAGCAGCGGCCGCATACATTAGTCAGGGTGATATACTGAGTCCCACACACGCTCACACCCATCATCCAGACTTACAGCGGCAAGCCATTGGCTGCACATTACCCCATTCTCAACGATATTACTCTGCCCACGCGCGCTATTACTCGTGTCAGAGGTTGAGAGTGTATGTGTGTGTTTTATATCTGTGTGTGCAGCTCAGTTTTATTAGGGGGAACTCCATGGAAGGGGGGACACACACTCTCTTTGTCTTAATATCTGCTACAGGAGAGAGGCAACATCCATGCTCACCTTTTGCACATGAGGTGACAAACAGTGACGTGAGGGTGCGGGAAAAGGACGCAAGGGGCTGTAATGAGTGCCAAAGGGCTTCAGAGCAGAAAAAAAGAAACCGGAGAAACTGACAGAAAGAGAAAAAACGGAAGCGTGTAGGTGGGCCAGTTCACCGTTGCAGCCAATAGAGGATTATTTGAGGTTAGTGGAAGTTATTAGTTGGCGGTAAACCAGTTCCAGCCCACTGTTTACTGCCTAATTGGTCCCAGTAGTTCCCATTCACAGCTGTTTTTGTTTATTGTGGGAGCGTGGAGGCCGTCAGACTGGAGAGGATGATTATACTCACCGTGCGTGCGTGTTTATGCGTGCGTTTGTACGTGTGAGAGACAGCCAGACAGTGATAGATGGTGAAAGATGGCTTGTTTACTCGAGGCTTGCACTCCGCTCGCAGGGCCAAATGCATGTTTTTTGAGGAGTGAGGCGTTGTTTGTTGTGATCTCTTTTTTTTCTCCCTCTCCGATTGACTCACAGACCAAGCTGTCACTTTAAGGTCTGCAGCTCAGGATTACTGTTTTTAAAAATACTTTCTTTGATTTTCTGTAAAATAACTGAGCGAAGTCAGTTTAAAGTTCATATCATAAGTTCATTCACCTGTAAGACGTGCAAAGAATGGTCCGTTAACTTAAATTGATTTGCATATTTGAATCTTTTAGAGGGGCAGATACCAGGTAGACTTTACTGTCAGATAAAAAGGGAGAAGCTTGACCTTTGACCTGTTTTTGTAGACAGCTGGTGGCAGATCATCACATCCCTTTTTAAAGGATCCTGGAGTCCCACTGTTGCCTGTCATGAACTGAAAATGATGAGAGAGATGGGAGTGGCTGAGCCTTCCTCCTTCTTTCTATATCCGGTAAACTGAACGTCTATCTTGACTTCAGATAAATAACCCGCCCAGGGGCAACAGGGGCAGCCTTGTTAAAAGATATTATTAGTATCCAAGAACAAAGCAAGAGGTACTTACCAGAAGAGTGATGACATTTCCAAACACCTTTTTGTCCAATTTTATTTCACAGTTCTTCAGTCGGCCTTCATGGGACCGCAGACAATGACCGAAACTTTATGATGCATTCAAGGATGCTCCAACGTTTGACAATCAGCCACTTAAAACATTCACAAGCTCCGCTGCAGAAAAATCAAAAATAGATATCAAGGGAGCAAACGTATGATAAGAATGACGTTATCTCCTGCTTTAGAGTTTGGCCTCGTGTTTATGCAGCTGCATACCACACAGCATTATAGCAAAACAGAGGAAATGTAATATTTAAAGTGATGGATTACCCAACCCAACAAGCATTTTAAATATTTCATACGGAAATTAGAGTATTGTTTTTTGGACTAAAGTTAGGTACATAGTGCTGTAGTGAACAGACGGTGCTACTCTCATTCTACTGTACTGAATTAAAGTTAAATATAATTTGATATAATGCAGGCTAGATGCAAGAAACAAGTATTTTCCTGACTCCCTGTGCCTTTTTATTATAAAATTGACAGCGTTGAGATGACAAGAAAAAAGGGAAAGAGTGACAGGGAATGACATTTAATAAAAGGTCCTCTGTCGGGTTGCTGCAGCTCATGATCGGCACCAGAAACCAGATCCTGCTCATTCACACCATGTTTGGCCCATGGATTTGAACCAGCAGCACTTATCATAACATGCAACCAGGCAGAGAAACCCGACTGACTAACGATGGCAGATTTTACCTCAAGGCTCCTGCCTGGAGCAAAGCTGGATTATAAAGGTTATTCTGCTTGTGCCCGACTGTGGCAGCGTGAGGGACAGTTGTGTCCTCAAGACAGTTGGTCCCACTGTAGAGCAGATTTAGTGTGTGTGTATTTGTGGGAACCAGCACACAACCTCTGGGCTTCGTCTGTACGGGGCCTCTGGACTAGTCAATTTAAGGGTTATTCTGTGTTTGTCTGTGGGTGACTGACGAGGTCAAGTACGTCCCCCTGTGCTGCAGATTCATCCCAAGCATGTTTTCTTTTCCACCCACAGCAGGACGGAGGGTTTGACCATTCCTTTTCTCTCTCCTCTTTTCCTTGTGTATTCTCTAAATCCTTCCTGTTCTCCCAAAGGAGGAGATTGGATCAGCTGCATATCTGCAAATCTAGAGCGATGATAAGAGAGATTAGAAAGATGGTGCACGCTGCAGTGTGTTGTGCACATGTGTTGGATGCATGCATGCACAAAATGCTTCCTGCAGGCCCCCTGTCCAGGTGCAGCAAGGCCTTCTGGGAGGCTAGAGGCTGTGTGAACTAAGACAAAGTTAAAAAGGTCACGAGGTCGCTCACCCGCTGTGTGTTTTCCCCAAACATTTGCGCCGGTGTGTATTCATCTCCCAGCCTCGGTAATTCCAGGCCCCATCATGCACACATGTTGCTACCACACACGAAAACGAAACCATATGTTTCCCCCTTCGACGGTCAACACGCGAGAACACACACTGACGAGAAAGCGCCCTGGGAAAGTCCTCGCTCCGACATCGCCCACCGCCCCGCTGCCAAAACACTCACACAGAGCCATAGGATGTTTTCTTCTGACTAATCCGTTTAAAGGAATGTTGTGTCATATGTTTCCACAGCCTGACGCTCCATCGGCAGCGGGCCTCCTAATTAAAGTACGGTAGAAGAAAAGTGATTCATCTTGCCATGAATCAAAACAAACTACAGCCTCGAGTGATCACTGCGAGCTGAGAGCAGATTGTGTGTGAGCGTGTTAATTGAGGTGTTTTTATGGAAACATGGATAAACATTTGCAGTCTCCCCTTGTGGTAATTTGAAATAAGAAAGCTAAAATAAGTTATTTGATTTGAAGATGTGACCCAGGTCACAAAAATTGTTCAGTCTGAAGAAGGAATAAAAGGTTTTCTTAATAAATTTTGGATTGTCAGCTTTGTTTTCTACCCTGCTCAAGGAGAAAGAAATGTTTGCTTAATAGTATTTTTCAAAAACGATGACTAAACATCTTATCAACTGTGACGCATTGATGGGAATTTATCTCTGCCTTCACAAATGGGTGCATTTGTCAAACTGCAATATTTCAAACTTTGTTTCATATGAGAAATTTAATCAGTGAATACATCTTTGACTTAAGCACAGAACTGGAGATCACAGAATGCAGAGTCCCAAAGTGACTGGGACTTTTAAGAATATTGTTTTAGTCTATACTCATCAATAAAACAGCACTAAAAGATATGAACAAAGGCGAACATTTTTAAAAGTATTACTTTGGCAAAACTGAAATATGTAATCCATTAGATAATCAGTTGGCCAGAATCTTAATAATTTATTAATTCTAGAAGTCTAAAAGTAATTTATGAAGCAAATTTACTGTCATTGTTTCCCTGCAGGGGTTTTGACGTTTCGTTGAATGTCCTTGTTCAAATATTTTTCACTATTTCCAGACATTTCAAAGGCAATTAAACCATCAATCAATAAAAATAATTATAATAAGTTAGTTAGTAAGTTAGTTTCCCTAGATAATGGTGCATGCTGGGAACTACCCCTTACTTACATGCAGGTGCTTCTGTGCAAATATCATACAGAGAATTATAAAAATTCAAATGAAATGTCAAACAAAATCAGCACCAGCTAGATAGCACATTGGAAGCTTTCATAACATGATCAGGAAATTACCAATGAATTTTGTCCTCTCAACAAAATATAGATCAAGTGTTGGATGGATAAATGTGTGTGTGTGTATGTGAGAGAGAGAGAGAGAAAAAGTGTCTTTCCTCTCAGCTTCTGTCATTCCTTCTATCTTCTCCTCTTTCTCTTATATTCAATCCTCTTTTTTTTTCATTGTAGCTTTCCAACCTCCTCTGCCTCTTTACCAACACAGCAGGGAACTAATTAAAGTCTCTCCTGCTCCTCCTTGTCCTCCCACCTCTCATTCTATACAATATATTCATATACTCTGTGCTGAAAATTTCATTCTAATGCAATTTTGAAAAATATAATTGAAGGGGGAAACTCAAACTTTGCATGAGGACAAAAAATGTGACGACTTTGATGAACACATCAGTTGCATGAATCGAAGAAGTATAAACTATGACAATTATGCGATTATGAGAATATTTTCCCTTTTTATGAAATGAAAATAACGTTTCACCTTGTACGTCTCATGTTTTTCGTCTCTGACTTATTTACGCAGCCTTCCCCGGGCAGCAGGCTGAGCATCTGGGATTATGAGATGCTGTAAGGTAGACGCAGCTCATCCTGCATATCGGTCCATCAGCATTAACGCGGTGTATGTTCAAACAAATACCCCTGCGCTTCATTCACTCTGGTTTCATTTCAGCCCGGGCCTGTCTGATAAGGCTCGCCTATTTGCATGGTGCTGTTTCCTTGGTCCCATGGAGGTGAATTTAGATTAGACTGATATGTCTGTGTGTGTGTGTGTGTGTGTGTGTGTGTGTGTGTGTGTGTGTGTGTGTGTGTGTGTGTGTGTGTGTGTG
>JBAJHX010000002.1:5954831-5965219 GCA_037176925.1 Amniataba percoides | reverse complement strand
GTGTGTGTGTGTGTGTGTGTGTGTGTGTGTGTGTGTGTGTGTGTGTGTGTGTGTGTGTGTGTGCGTGTGTGCGTGCAGGTAAATGCTTTGTATTACTTCAGGTGCGCAGGTAGATCTTGTGTGTGTCCTTCAGTTAAGAAAGATAACATAAAAAGATAAAAAGAGCAAAAAAAGACAAGCAGATACTTTTCATTATACACACTTTTTAGATTTGTGACTATTAACTGTGCTGCTGAGAGAAAAGTCCTGACATCCATTTGTATGGGCATGTCAATAATGTGCTGCTGCGCCCGTTGATGTGTCATTAGTAGATGGCTGTTGCTCAGAGTCCAATCAGCAACAATACACCAAGTGCGAGATGATATCGGAAAGCTGTCAGAGCGAACGTAATGGAAATATATAGCCGGGCCCGAGAACACGCAGGGAGGATTTTCTCCGCTTCTCTCTCGTCCTGTCACTCTGCGTCTCTGTTCGCCTCTTTGTCTCTTTCTCTCCTCTGTGCGGGAATAGCGTTTCCCCCATCTAAAGCTTTGTCAGACCAATCCGCTGCACCTCACGAAGCGGATTGGACTGACAAAGCTTTATTGTCCGTTTAAGGCTGCAGAGATGGAGCAGGTCAGCCGCAGGACCGACAATAGTTGTGATCTTCGTCCCTGTGGTTTTCATATCCGGGGCTTATCTCAGAATTTGTGAGCGGTTTGCTTCATTAGCTCTGCGTGCTTGTTTTTTGTGTTTGAATCTGAAAGTGCAGTCATTATTGTCCCATTGAAGGCATAATTCGTGATCCTGATGTTAATAACTGAATGTTGACAAGGCAATCTCACCATCAGGAGGTTCTCTGGAGCTTTTGATTGTTATGTGATCTTGGAGTTGCTTAGTTATCATTGCATAGTAGATGTTCAAATTTCCTTCGTTCTGAGCACTTTGGGGTTTGTTGCTTCCCATTATCACACTGTTCTGGAGTTTTCAATCGCATCCCACACTTTTCCTCTTAATAAGCACCAACATTTATACAAAAAACTTGAGTGAAAACCAACCTCAGGCTGGACGAATCTCAGGGGGGCTGCAAGATCATCAACAGGACAGAAAAAAATCACAAAAAATCGTGTTTATTTTGTTAGTTTTTCGTTTTCTCTAATCTTTTCAATTCCTCCCGTGAGTTACTGGATAATTTTACTTCCCCGGGCCCCCATAAATTATTCAGGGACATTAATATGACTGTGGCTTCCAACCAAACACGCAGGAGCGCACAGTTTGAGAGAGGCGGCGCTTAAGATGAAGTGCGCCATCGAGCAGCAAAGTGGGATGCTAAGATTGGAATATAAACAAGAAAAATAAAAATGTTCCATCGTCTAATATTTTCTGCCATGTTATACAGGAATCTGAGAGTAATGTTACTCCAGGGATTCAGAGACTCGAGAAATGAACTCTTTCTCCGTTTTCCTCCAGAGTAAAATTGCACCTCCATAACTCTCGTCTCCTCTCAGTGCCAGAATCCCATTTTACAGGAGTTATAGAGGTGAGTCTGTTTGGGTTCAAAGTTCACTTTAGTTGAGCTTTGGCAGAAAAACTTGCAGAAAGTCTGGCAGTGCACATCTCTGAAAAATAACAGTATTGTGTGCAACGTTGAATGATTTGTATGCTGCAAAATGTTCATATAAATCAGTCAAGTTTGTGAAAACAGAAATAGAAATGAATTATTTTTTATATTTTTTACTCTTCATCATACAGTCGAAACTCTTCAGTGACCACGGCTATGCAAAAGTACTCACTTGTGATTGGCTGGTGAGTCAAAGGTTTAGCCATTGTCCTCAGTCAGTTCCCTACATATATTATCTGCTGGTCACCATAGCAACCATAAATCCCCTTTGTGCTGTATTATTTTATTTTTTAGCTTCTCTTTTCTTTCTTAGAAATAATGGACTTTGTTTTGTGCCATTCTTCACTTCCTCCTCATTTTCATATTTCAGAATACTTAGTTGTGTGTCATTGCTTAGAAATACACCTTTTTACTTTAAGATGGTCAAAATAAATAACCTATTGTTCTTTTTAGCCTTTTTAATTGATGAATGGCATATTGAATACTAATGCAGTAGCAAATGATGACTGATGGCAGCGTGTCTGAGGTGGTCTGGGATTTGGCAGGAGTACACTGCACTGTGATGAAGACAGTATATACAGTGGATTAGATAAGATGAAACCTAAATGCTCCCTCTGGGAAAGTGAGTCACTCCAGTGGAAAATAGTAATAAAGTATAATATCCACACCAGAACAGAGCAAGTGGAGTTTATTAAATATAATGCAACCAACAATTACAGCAGTAAACACAAGTGTACAAGTGTGTGTGATTATTGTGCTTACAGTACAGCGGGCCTGCAATCAGACCTGCTCTGGAAGGTTCCACTCCGCCATCAATTGAGGGGGGGTGCATGCGGTCCGCGGGGGGAGAACCGATGGATCTGATTGGCCGAGGAGGAGGGAGAGCTCTCCAGCACGCCGGTGGTGTTTTTGCTGCCAGATCACGTGTTAGTGTGTCTTCATATAGGGGGCTCAATCCTGTCTGTTATTCACACATAGTATCTGTTCATCACTCTCACTCACTGCTCGGAGGGGTAACTGAAAGAAAGGGGAGAGGGAGGGAGGGGACTCTGGGGGGGAAGAGAGTAAGAAAAAGGCATGAGATGAGATCTGAGCAGCCGAGTGTGGTCAGGGTGTTTTGGAATTTTATCATGGAAGTGTGAGTGATGCATTCGAGGCAGGAAATGTGAGGGAATTTGATAAAGAAACGTAAGAAATGGGATAGATATCAAGGACATGTCAAGGATTTCGAAGCATGAACGAGAATATTTTCAACTGTCAATAACTTGAAAAGAAAAAAAGACACTGGGTTCTTTTTGGTAACTCATGGCTTTTGTTTTTTGTTTCTTTGCCATGAAAGCTTAGGTTGGTCACAGTTGTTATAGCAACTAAACATTTGTCATGGAGATCTAAGATATGTATCTTGCAAAACTGTTCGCCAGATCAGCATCAATGTGAGATTGTAGTGGCGGTGCATGGAGTACAATATAATGTTAAAGATTTGATCACAAATTCTTAGTGGTCTAGAGTACAAAATTAGTTTATTTCTCTGGGAAAAAAGCGAATAACCACTGCAGTTATGCAACAAATGCATTAGACAGAGTACATTGGTTGCATAATAAATTTACTGTACATACTTTCTAATAAGTTATTCTATAACTATGATTTAATCAAGTTAAAGCAGAAGACGTTCATGTCTTTGATTTGTCGATGTTCGATTTTGTGGGACAGATTCATGCTCTCTCTCTTAAATAATTCCTTCATTTACTCTACCTCCTCTCTTTGCTTTTCTTCATCCTTGCCCTCCCTTTTCTTTCTCTCCCTGTGTTACATCACACAGGTTTGAATTACAGCCACTTACTCAAAATGTAGGTTTTGCGCTTGGACAAACACCAGCAACAACACAGCTACACGTGCATAACCTCTTCTCTTTTTGCCCCTTCTCTCCTTTTGATAAAATCCACAAAAGGGTAACTGCATATGTGCGTGCTTCGATCACGTGTGTGTAAATCTACTATAGACTGCTGCCAGATTATCCATTTTAAAGTATATAGGAACATACACACATTTAATCCCCACCCTTGCTCTCTCTTTCTTTCTTCCTCTCTCTCTTCTCCCCTCTGGTATGGCTATCCGTCATGCCTCTCTCTCCTTCGCGGGCGTCCCTCTGCCCAGTTTTGCAGTCATTACTGGGCTGTTTTCATCCAGAGCTGTAGGACCCCAGGGACCACCAACAATGCTCATGTCCTGACAGGGCCCCCTGGAGGACCAGAAAGTGGCCATAGTTCCTCTGAACATGAAAGCCTCCCAAGTTGAAAATAACCTTTTAAAAACACACACACACATTTCTTTTAGACACTTCAGGCCAAAGCATCAGCCAGAAAGCTATGTAGCAAGAATTAACTTGTGTCATAATGAAAGTGTGTGTGACTTTGATAAATGAGTGTGCTGAAGCGCTGCGCTGTTGATGTAACGCTTGACTTAAAGTCCGCCTGTTGAGCATTTAAGCAGCATATAAACATTTTAATCACTGATTTAAGACACCACAATGTGATCGCACTATCACAGTGGAGAAATATTGCTATATTGCTCTCCTAGTTGACTGAAAAAGATTCTACTTTTTCTTCATCCAGTTGAAGAGAAGCTGAGTGCAAGAAAAGGCGATGGGCCAAAAAAAAAAAAAAAAGACAGGAAGTTTGATAGGAAACATGTCGGTTTCGGCCATTGCTCCCATTTCACAGACGGGAGGCTATAGATTTCCCCCGACAGCTCTCACAAACCTGACACGCTTTTGGAATTTGTACATGCAGAGAGTGATGTACGGACCGAGACATGTGCTTCATATGTGTGGCAGAAAGGTCCGCACAGAATGGAGCTTTCTGTCTTGAATTTCACCTTGTGTCACCGTTTGGGTAAATAAATAAAACTAACGGCATCTTTTTTCTCCTCCATCCTCTCTTCTCTTATTCCTTGTATCTCTTGTTCTTTCCTTTCTTCCTGTCCTCACTCCATCGCCCTCCTACCTGCTCTTTATCTTTCCAATAATTCCCACATCCACTCCCATCCCTCTTCCTCTTTCCTTCCCGCCGTCAACCCCTCTCTCATTTCGCTCTCTCACAGAACCATGAGAGGGAAACGGCGCTACACTGTGCAGCCCAGTACGGACACTCAGAGGTGGTTTCTGTGCTGCTTCAGGAGCTGACCGACCCCACCATGAGGAACAGCCAGCAGGAGACGCCGCTCGACCTGGCAGCGCTGTACGGACGGCTACAGGTCAGTGAGAATGACATATATCACTTTTATGGAAAAGAAACTTTAGCTGAGGGTGTATATTTTACACTTTAAAGGCCAGGAGTCAAGTGCTGTTTGGTGTGAAAATTTCCCAGCTTCGGAAATGACCCATTTTGCTTTTTAAAGGTGTTAATATTTGTACGATATGAAGGATTTAGTCTGCACTAGTCAAGTGGAGGTCATTCTTATGGCTCTTTTGAGACCAGATGCACGCTGTTTTCATCCACAATAAAGTTATGAAAGCAGCTTAAAAAGGGTAAACCTGCACTTTGATTTCCATGCAGCCTGCTTTTAAGGTATAGAAGCATTTATTCAGCATGCTTCAGGTTTGGCTTAATTACTGTTTCATATTTTATATCTGATGCAAAAGGTTAGCAGTTGTTTTATTATTGGAGCTCTGTCTGTTCTTGTCAGTTGAAGTGTACCTTGAAAAGCTGGTCCACGTACTGACATGCAGCAATACTGGTGACCTCAACTTCAACTTTCAACTTAATCTGTTTTGCAGCAAGGATAGTTAAGATACATAAAGCATATGATATGAATATTTAAAATGCACAGCCAACATGAAAAAGCGTCCATGAAGTGACGACATAACATCAGTTAAGTGCATCAGCAGCATGTGGACACTAACCCTTTTCTCAAAGGCCCTTCTTTGGTTGCCAGATGAAGATTCAACAGTTTGATGGCAAGAGAGATAAAGAGTTATCTCACTTTGACCTTTTGGTACGTCCAGAGGGGAGAAACTCAAATCTCCATAAAGAGGATGGCGAGTGTGCTCCAGGATAAATCCAAACCCTTTGAAATGAATGAGAATAGTATGAAAACGTCTGCTACCGGTCACTACAAGGACACCGTACCTTCCTAACATTAAATTTGCAATTAAAATTGAATTGCTGCTCCCAAAAAGAATTTATTAAAAAAGTCATAGCTGTCACAGCAAATGTCGCACAAATAGTTGGCAGCTTGTTATTTCATCAAAACATACTGGTTAATGGGGTGGGAAGCTGGTGAGGGATTGTGTTTTTGTCGTCACAGCAGCTACTTATACCGGCTCTTTGGGAGGTTTATGTGCACCTCTGCATGTGTTATCCTGTATCCTGGTGGGGGAAAAAAGGCAGCTGCTGACTCAGTCTGCAACTTCCCCAAGATGACAGTGGGCGTTAACAGCGACGAGGACCACAGTGTGTGGGGAATCAGCTGTTCCAAAACTGAGAGTTGCTGCTGTAGCATAAACGTGGCAGATATATGATGAAAAGGAAACTTACTCAAATACTTCCTGTATAAAGACAGACAGCCAGGTAGGTGCATATTTTTAGAAATGCTTCTTTACTCTTTTGTGAAATATGCAAAAGCACACACACATTCACACTGAGAGTCGTGTGCCACAAATGCCTGCTGATGTTCAAATGCAATCACACACTCTCACTGTGAAGGTAGTGAGTAATTGCAGTCAAGCCATACAGGTTTGTCTGCGTGGGAATGAATAATTTATAAAGGCAGCGGTGTTTCTCTCTCCCTCTCTGCATAATAATGAAGGGAAATCCCTGTGGTGGAAGCTACCGCTGCATGGAGATGTAACTAACACAGGGCAAAAGTTTACTATATACACACTTACGGCGAACACACAGACGCAGAAGAAGGAAGAAGCTTTTGAGAGAACTACATGTTGTCGAGCAGAGTTATTAAAGCTGATATCCATGATCAAACAGAGGGGTAGCTCCACTACTACAACATAAAATAACCTTGCACTACGCTCACATTGATTGGCAGGTCTTTAATACAAAGACTTGCGCTACAAAACAAATAATTAAACACACCCTGCAGTATATTTCATTCATGGTTGATGGAAAATCAGCATTGAGTTATTTTTTTCAAACTTCATCTGACCCTTTGCTGAACCGTGGCCCCCTTTGTTACTGTTGTTCTGCCTTTCCCCCCAGCCTAACACTGTTTACAGTGATAATGACTAGATTGATGATATCATGCTAAGAGAGGATAAAGCCAAAAGGTCCCAGGCTGCAAGTCAGCATGCACACCAGCAGACGTCCATGTTAATAAGGAGTAGCATTGACCTTGTATTACCTTATGAACAAAAATGCTAATTAAATGGAGGTTCATGAGAGTTAAGAAAAAAGGCTTTGAGGATGAGATAACTGATAGGTTTGGCAGGGGTAACACAGTCTCATGACGAACTTGAGTTTTTAAACTGTTAAATAATGACAGAGCTGTGAACATCAGCCTTAACTTATTTATTTAATGTTCCAGTCCTGAATGGGATTTTCGTGATGTAACCAGTCATCCCAAAATATAATGTTTCCACAAAAAGCGAACAATTTTGTGTTTTTGGTTTTGTGAAGTCTAAACCACATACCAACCCCCAAACTCTTCGCTCCTGACTTCAGTATGCCTCCAGTCTTTTCACTTTTCACCTCTTCTCCATTCTAACTCCGTATTATTCAGTATGCTGAGTGAAAATTTAAGTGTTGTGGGCCTCTGTCATAGTGACAGTGATGCAGTATTTCTGTGCCTGCTTTAATTTATTCCTCTGAGTGTAACTGCTTAACATTGCTTCTCTTTGATTCTCAAGGGCACTGAAACATTTACCTCTGTAAGCCTTTGAATTTCGTGTTGAGTGCGAGTCTTCTTTTAAACGATAACTAATGCATCATTTTGTTCCAACTTCGCTGCTTTGTTGCTGAGATGTCGCTGCATTTGTTTTTGTGCAGGTGGTTCGCATGTTGGTGAGCGCCCACCCCAACCTCATGACCAGCCACACTCGCCGACACACTCCGCTTCACCTGGCCGCGCGCAACGGACACCACAGCACCGTCCAGACGCTGCTCGAGGCCGGCATGGACGTCAACTGTGTGGTAAGAAAACAAATTAAGAGCTTTTTCGCTTTTTGCATCCTCTGTCAGCATCCGTGGGTTGAACAGGTTATACACAGATTATAGAAGCCTCACGGACAAAAATGATAATGAAATAACAAGAATTTTTCTTTTTCATTTGATTTTTTTTTCTTGCTTAGGGCAGACTTTTCCTTTTGGTAAAATTGGATTTGAAAAACTCTCAGTAATGCCTGTTTGCAACGGGAGTGACATGGGTACTTACGCTAATCCACAGTTTGCACTTTCTTCTTGAATTGGAGAGCTTGAGGGTGTTTAAACAGGAAGTAGTTCTCAGGTAAAGTGCTCTTATCAAGATTCATGGATTATGCAGTAATCTTGTCATTATTTTTAGAAGTACGAGCATGTTGTTCTGTAAAAATCTGCTCAAGTTAACATCATTTCTCTAGCTAAAAAGGAACATTGTTATCTTGTATTTTGGGGTGAAATGTCTCGAAATACCCACATGGGCTTTTAAAGATACAGAAACAAGATACACATTGTTGGACAGTAGGTGTGAGTAAAAAGTGGGACTTTACTTGACTTTGACATTTCTTTGTATTATCTGATGCCGTTCTGAGTGGAGGAGGTGACTCAAGAGATATCTCTGTCCTTTCGTGTTTGAGTAAATCTCTCAAAATCTCTGTGACTCCGACTCTCCTTCCTCCTTTCATCTCTGCTGTATGTGAATATTTCAGAAGCCGCTGCCTTGTGTTTTTAATGAAAGAGTATAGCTTTGTTTTTTGTGTATATAATCCACCACAGGCACAAGCGCTGTGTGTGCGCAGTGCCTCCATTCTTGTGTTTCTGTGTGTGTGTTTGTGTGTGTGTGCGTGCCAGAGAGCATGTATATACAGTGCATGCCTCCCATGGTGTGGTGGTGGAGCGGGATGAATAATTGATTGCGAGGAAAGATTGGGAGAGCTGGAGCTGGAGGAAGAAAAGGAAGAGGAGGAGGAAGAAGAAGAGGAGGAAGAGGACAGGGTGTTCCTGAGAGGTCCTGAGAGTTCACTGTGTCTTCACTCTCCTCCTCTTCACACACACACTACATGTTCAGTCAAGGAAATAAAAACACAAGGGTCGGTTACAGTCGGCAGCTCGCCATTACCGCACACTTTCTGTCATGCCATTTGGACTCCCCTTCCCCACCGTTTATTTACATTTCCGTCTTCTTTTGTATTCCGAGCTGTCCGGACGGTTCAAACACAGCTTTGTCCCGACCCTTTCTGGGCCATTTGTTTTTGCGAAGCCTTGTCAGAATGCAACCACGCTTTACTGCTCTTCTCAACACTGTTTTCTTTCTCTTGAGACGATTTTCTCTCACAAACTAAACTAAAATTCAACTTTGCTCCCTCTCCAGTGTTTAAATATAGAAAACCTCCCATTTTGATAGACTAATCAGTCTTTTCATACTATTTTAAATTTATTTTTGGTGATTTTGTGATCTATTCACATTGGAAGACATTGGAAGATTTTATCCTAGAGTGTTGTAACTGGGATGCACAAGCAACATAACTCATCTTAGATAAGGTGTACCGATGCTGAGATTATTCTAGATCTGTAACTGGTGTGAATGATGGTGCTATTTAATGAAAAGACTCATGTCTGCATGGGGGTGTAGGTCTTGTTTCACGCTGAGATTCTTTACTCCAGTTAGTGCTGTTAGGTGAAGGATTGAATGGAAAACCAGCTTCAAGGATATCAGGTCCCTGTCAGACTCGAAGCCTCAGGATGCCGCCGAGTGTGAATCAAGAAACTATACGGTTCAGATGCTTCGGAGCCACAACAGCAGGACACAATCAATACTGGGGTTGGCTCAACAAATGTGGGAATAAACATAAAGAAAACAGCTGTGAGAGCTGTGAATGATCTGAATCTGTACTGCACAGGCCGGTGACTGATCTAAGACCAGTTCACTACCACTGTTGCCAAAATCTGAGCTAATTCGATGTCTATTTGCTGCAAAGACATATGGCGTAGCAGATGCCGCGTTCCTTCCTTTCCCTGCCGTGTAAGTACACATTATGTACAGTATGTGAAGCATGTAAAATGGCTTTCTATTGTACAGAGGAGGGTCTTTGACGGCAAGAAAACAAATCCATTGTGGAGAATATTTCGTCACTTTGAGCCCCCGCCCCTTGCAATCTGTCACTAACCAATTGAGCCAGTTTGGAGGAGTTGGTGTGGCGTTGATATGTGTGTGTGTTTCTGTGCGTTTCATCTCTGGAAGCAACTTGACCTGTTGGATATGGGCTCTGGTGCTCTAACAGCGAGGAGGCGCATGACTCAGCGGCATTGCACCCATCTTCTCTGCCTTCTGTCCTTGTTGCAGGCTGTGTGTGTGTGTGTGTGTGTGTGTGTGTGTGTGTGTGTGTGTGTGTGTGTGTGTGTGTGTGTGCGTGCGTGTGTGTGTAAGTGTGTGAAAAAGTGAGTCTGTGTAAGAGAAAAAATCAAGAGGAGGGTAGAGCCATCAAGTTATGTGCTAATGTAGATGCAGAACGTCTGTTTATGTGGGGCAGAGGGTGTGTGCTGTGTAAAGATACACATAATCTGGGTATTTATGTGTGTGTGTGTGTGTGTGTGTGTGTGTGTGTGTGTGTGTGTGTGTGTGTGTGTGTGTGTGTGTGTGTGTG
>JBAJHX010000002.1:5933036-5949183 GCA_037176925.1 Amniataba percoides | reverse complement strand
GGTGAAGTGAGTGGGCTGACCGATGGGCGTGGCTGACAGGTGAGTGGAAAGTTACCTGGTAGGCAAACTGTGACAAGTCTAGTGTGTGCATTCTCTTGTCTTTGTGTGTTTGTTTTTCATTTTTTGTGTATTGGTATATGTCTTATCTGCATTTCCTTAGGGGATAAATGGTGCATATTAGTGTGAGAGAGATTTGTGTGAGTATGTATTCCTTTGTTCAGGAGAGACTTTGGCTGAAGACTTGCCGAAAAGTGTGTTTGCTGTCTTCATGAATTAATAAAATCCCACGTTCTCTGGTCACTGCAGCTCATTCATCTTCTTCTGACTGGAGATTTGTGACTGACTGTGTGTGTCAGAGTGAATCTCAGCCTGCGCGTGGACACGTGTACTATATGATTGTGGTTGTAGTTAAGTGTGTCACAGTCACAGGTGTTGTGGTTTGACCTCTGCCCAGTTGTTCATGTGTGTCAATGCTTATAAAGTATTTGTGTGTGTGTGTGTGTGTGTGTGTGTGTGTCAGGGATCGACACCAGTCTGAGAGACAGCCAGGGGAGAACAGCTCTGGAGATCCTGAGAGAACATCCTGCACCGAAATCCCAACAGATCACTGCTCTTATTCAAGGTAAGAGACGCACACACGGACAAACACATGCACACACACGCACACACACACACTTTCGCTCTTAAGATTTAGATGAATTTCACTTGAGGAATTTGGGTCATTGCAGGCGCAAAAAATAGAAAACTTGTACAGTAAATGTAGTATAACATAATGAGGATTAAAGATGCAGCATTCTCAGCTTCACAGATATTTTTCATGTACAGATTAAAACCTTGAACAGTGTCTATTTGCAGCTACATTGACCTCTGACATGTGTTTCTTTAGGACTTTACTGTGTGAATCAATGTATTTGTACAAATGCAAAATTTATCTGCTCATTGTTTTTTTTATGTGGATTTGCTATAAGTGATATTCCAGATTGTGATGAAACCTGCACACATTGACATGCAACGTAAAAATGTGCATGTTTTGAGATGTTTTTGGCTTGTTATTGTTGAGTCTGACATTGTGGCCGTTGTTGCGATCGGATGCAATCCAATTGAGAAATCTTGTTTTCCAGGAAGTTTATCTTCTGTTTGGGAAACAATGGGCACTGATGTGTGTACTTGGCTGCTACAGTGGGAGACTTACACATCTCAGCTCCTGTAAATGTTGTCCTTGATATTCCCACAATGCAGTGCTCTCCCCAGCTCTCTCTCATTGTCTTACTGGCAGAGTTGGATCAGTGGCTCTCTGGAATTTGTGGCAAAATTCATTGCTGCTGGTTGTTTTGTTCACATATTTCACTTTTTCGTGGTGATGGGGCATTTTTGACATCTACTGCACACTGTAATAGTATGTACTGTTTTTGAGGGGTCATAATATATATCCAGGAATCTACACACCTTAAACAGGAACAGAAGTGCCTCATTGTGCTATAGAGGGACATATATTTTTATAAATTGCACTTTTATTACTGCACCATATGTTCAAATGTAGAAGGGCCATAATCCTCATGTTGAATGTCACCACCTTGCCACTAAATGTCTTCATGCTTGTAAAGTTTAAAACTACAGTCTGTGATTTGTGTGCAACACTGTGTACATCCAAACATGTTTAGCTGATTCAAATATGAAGCTGTGGGCTGCAATCAGAATTTGGACACAGGCTTATGTGTAGAACCAGACTGGGGCATAAAAATCACAGAGAAACATGATTTTTATAGTGAAAACAGGACGTTGGGGTGTGTTCATAGGAATTCAACACAGAAAAAGAACAAATCTTTATACTTCATAAGCTGAAATTCAGTGTTTGACATTTAAAAAAAACTACATAAGTGATTAATCAGTAATAAAAATGGTTGCTGATTGATTTGGCTAAATGTTGTTGATGTATGTAATACAAAATGAGAAGTACTGCATCATGCTGCTTAAATGTCAGCCTCATTATTAAACAGTTTTAACCAGTAAAGTATAAATGTAGCAAAAATCCTCACAGATTCACTAGATCAGTTTATTTCAGCAAAAGAGAAGTCAAGTTTGGGTGTTTCCAATTTCTTTCTTCAGTCTTCCTCATCATCTTCCACCTGCCATCATAATTTATGTTTCTGCCCTCATGTTTACTGCAGTGTGTTTTGCGTCTGACCAGTGATTGTTAGTGTGAGTTTTACGCCGCAGTCCCCGGAGACCCAAAGATTTTCCAGATTGCGCCTTCTAAAGACAGAGTTGTCCTGAGGTGATTATGAGGCTCCGCGTGAATGCTGTAATCTGTGGCCAGGAGCCCTTCACTATCTGTCCTTGTGTAATCTGCGGGTGTGTGTGTGAGGCACATAGTTACGGATGATTTAAAGAGAGTGAGATAAAGACAGACACAAATGGAGGGATGAGGAGAATATGTCAGAGCCTAAATTAAGAGCGAGCTGTCTTAACTAGGGGCGCAAAGATAGAAAAAGAAACACAGATTGGATGCCAGGAATGTTACAAATTGGCCACAGCCAGAAAATAACAGACATAAAGCTGACATTAAACCAGGGAAAACACAGTGGTGCAACGTGCAGAGCAATCACGTTGTAATTGGTAATTTCCAGTTTCCCATTTCATGTTTGGCTCTCAAAAAAGAATAGGATATATACAAATGAGAAAAACAAAAGGGAGAAACCATCTGCACGTGCCCTCTGTTTCAACCCTTTTACCCTTTTATTTCCCCTCAAGTAGCTTTAATGCCACACTAATTAATATTTTATATTAACCATAGATCAAGTGACTATGTTTAATGTGAATGTGGTTCCTGGGGATGAAGAACCACCTTTCACCTCACTGTTTATGGTTTTACATCGCACAGTGTCCGTTTCCTTTACCTTCATCAGCACCGTTTCCTGTAAGAAAACTCTCAAATCCCGCTGTGTGCCTAGCTGGTGAACAGAGTAGAGCATTTGGCAGCTAAAGAGCCAGATACCTTTCAAAATCAAGCTAAAGGAGAGGGAATATTGGACTTAAACTGACCAGACACATGACTCCAAATGAATGCAAATATTGATCAATGTCAGCTGCATGAGTGTAAATAGACTATTGTTTGTCAGTGTTGTGTTTACAGCTTGTTCTGTTGTCACAAAGTGGCCACACAAATAAATTATTCCTGCTTTAATTTCTGAAAAATGCACTGTGGTCTACACCGTCTGTATCTTGTTTGTCCCAGATCTCTATTGAAACTATACAACACGTATGCAAACCCATTACTCCAAATGGAAACAGTCTTTATAACTTGCATACTATTATCTAAATATTGAACTTAAAAATATTGAATCATTGGATACTCTGGGATCTCCACTCGAATTTAAAGTAAAGTTTATTGGGCTGCACAGAAAGAGCCTGTGGGGTTTAATAGGTTATTGCAGCTGTTAAATGCCTTTTTTTTACTTAAACTTTATGCCGCATCCTTTTTATTTTTGCTTCTTAAATCCTCAGCAGTGCAAATAAAACACTGTCAGTTTTTATGACTGTAAATATCCTCAGAAATGTGAACAGTGAAAAAAGCATTTATGAAGCTAAAAAGACTTCCAGAAACATAGATGGAATTGCCTTTAAAGACGCAAATAGACCACTTGTAGCTTTTTAAATGTCAAATATCCACGTGATAGTCGACAGCAGTCAGGGGAAAAAAAAACAGCCATCAAAAACTAATCTCAACAAACCAGCGTTGCAAACGGAGAGATTTGGACTTCAGCATAAATGGGAGACTGAATGTGTTTGTGAGAGCGAGAGAAGGAGGGAGAAAGAGAGAGAGAGAGTGCGAAAAAGGACACAGCTGTGACTTAGTAAAAAGATCAGCTGCATGCCATTTCCTGTTGGAGAGGAGATGGAAAAGGACACACACACACACGGACAAAGAGCAAAAGACCTGTCATTTACTCAATTGTAGCAGTTGAGGGGGCTCTCTGGTTGCCACCGGCACCTAATTATGAATAGATTTTCATTCGATTTACAGAGCATGACTCATCCCACTGTTCATATTCATCAATGGTTCATTTTTTATGGTTATGTACTACAGTCCAGTGCAGTAGTTTAGCTGCAGGTCCTCTGCTATTTATGAAGAAACTACTGAAGCGTTCCAGTCCTTCCTCTCTGACCCTGATACACATTCCCATGCTCAGTGTAATTGTATGCCAGTATGAGTGTGTATCTTAAATATTGAGATGAATGCCAAGATTCATACTAGTAGAAACACACACACACATTTCCCTGACAACAATAGAGCTCCTCATTAGGGCCCTGCAGGGCCCTAATGAGGAGCTCTATTGTTTGCCACATAATTTCACTGCGTAAGCGTCTTTGTGTGTTTTCTACTGCTAATGCCTCACTTAAGCAAGTTTATCATCCAGTCTTCAACTTCGTATCTGCCCCCACACCTGAACCTGCTCTCACTCATCCTCCTCTGTCCTCCTCCCTCCTGTCTTACTACTTTTTTACCTTTCCCACATAATTCTTCTCCTTTTGCCTTTTATGAACAGCAGAGTGCTCTATTAGCAGAGGCTGTGAAGTGAATTTGCGGCACGGGGTAAAGTGAGAATTGAATGCAGCACAAGCTGTTTGCCATGCTGATGGCCGTGCTATTATATTGATCCAGTAAAATGCCTCTGAAATGCTTTTTCACTCTTCCCTCCCCCCACCCTTTACCCACCACATCACATTCTCCTATGAACTCTTCTTCCGGCTTGTGACTCTTCCTCCCTCTCTCCCATCATATGTCTTCATTTCCCCCTTTTTTCCCTCCTTTATCTTGTCTCACCCTCCTTTTTCTCACACCCCCCTCTCCCCACGTCTCTGTAGAATATATGATGGACGAGATGGAGAGGAGGAGCATCATGGAGGAGCCTATTCGCAAGTGTCCAATCCCTGCACCTCGAACCTCTGTTCCCTCGCCCTCTGCCTCTCCCTCCCTCAGACATAAGAGTGAGTAAACAAGCACCTACACAGTGATGCAACAACTACAAAAATATTTTTTGATCCTTTTTCTGACTAGAAAACACAATGATAGTAAATAAGATTTCATATTGAGAAAGGGACATAAACCAGCACTGAGATATGTTGATAACATATACGGGGGAAAAAACATTTTGCATGTTGAGAATATGTTTTTAAACATGTCCAAACATCTCATTAATAGAAAGAAATACTGCAGGTCAGGTCCTTAGCTAAGTGGAAGAAGTTGTCATCTTCCAAAATATGTTTCACGTTGATTTTTGTTCATCTACGTAGTAAAAATATACCCATAAACTTGATCTGAAGTATTGTTTATTTTTTTCAATATGAGCAAACAATGGAATATAAATCCAGCCATGGAGAGCAGCTCCTTTGGTGGAGAAAAACAGTCACTGCCTCTCTGAACAGCCGCACATTTTCCCTGTCCAGCGCTGCCCCCTGTGTTGTGAAAGAGACATTGCAACAATCTGATCTCCCGCTGATCCGCTCTCGCCTCCCATTGACTGTCAGCAGATACCGTAATTACCTCGGAGACTCCTGGAGGGGTGGCGAGAGAGAGTGATTAGCACAGTTTGCTCCAGAATGTGCCTGAATACGGCTTTGAACACATCAGCAGTGCAGAGAGGAGACAGAGGAAGTGTTTGTTTTGCAAACGTGGATCCCAGTGAGAAATGAGGCTAATATGACAGTGCACTTAACTATCCTCTATTTTCTTGTGTGTTTGTGTCTGTTTTGGTGCTTTACAAATCAAAGAAACAAACTTTACACTATGTGGTCATTTTTTGAGGGATGGGTCTATACTTTTGATATTTTTAAACAACTTCTGTCCCTGCAGTGATGAGGATAAGCTTCATACTGATGCTTGAAGAATCTTTGGGTGAACTTTTCCCCTGCTCTCTCCCCAGATGACGCCGTGACGAGTGAGCTGTCCAAACTGCTCCACGAGATCAAAAAGTGCCGGGACAGGGACTACTCCTTCGAGGAGCTCTGCCACACCATCTCCTCACACTCCATGGACAGCTTTGGCAGCGGGCGGCTCTCTGACGAGGAGCGTCCAGATCGACCCAACGGCACCCTGACCCGAGTCACCAAGGTACAGTTCAGTTATGGCGGAGGATCGGGGTGTTTCTTTTTTAGTGCCTTGAATGGAGCAGCTATTCAGTGTGTTCAAGCCTCTCGAACGTAAAGATTTCATGCTTTTCTCTGTGTTATATCACTGTCAACTGAATACTAGGTTTTTGACCACTGCAGACAGAAAAAATACTAAATGATTCATTTATTATTATTAAAAAACATTGAATTTTAAGCCATTTTCAGAGGCATTCTAAACTAATGTTACTTGTGTGTTCAAGAACACTTCTAGAAACATTATAAAATGACCATTTTGAAATCTTTTTATTGAATCGATAAGGAGACAGATTGTACAAACACTGAGTTATACTGCACTTTCATTCAGTTGGACTTTACGTTGTGGATGTCCCATTTCAGCAAAACATTTCAAAGGAAGTCATTTTAACATCCCTGTAGAAAAAAACGCCATCATTATTTAATATGGTGTCAGCCGAGATATGCACAGCTGCATCTGATGATACTTCATAAAACTACACAGACTTCTTGTTCCTGCTGTGTGTGACGTTAAAGATGGATTTTAATCTGCTAAACTAAAAATATTTCCCAATGCATAAATTATTTTTAGGTTTTGATACACCAGAAAGAGCTGAGATATATGAGGAAATATTTGCTGAATGCTTGTACTTTGTCTGTTCTGACAACAGAGGGCAGTATCAGACAGTCTGATGCCACCGTGCTGCTTTGTTCAATTGAGTATTCACTTGTTGTTACAGCCTCTGTTTGTTGTTTTCCCACATTTGTCAGTATTGTAATTATTATTTGCGCTCAAACAGCCTCTCATAGCCTGCAGACATTGTTTTTCTTGACCTTGCTTCTTCTTCTTATTTGGTGCCTTTTATGCTGACATGTTCTATTATTCATATCTATTTCACTCTTTTTCTCCTTTTCCACACACAAACTGGAAAACTGATTAGACCTTATTCGTGTGAATCCCAGTTTAAGGGTGAAATAACTGCTTGCCAACCACAAAATCACAACTGCAGTTTATTTCGAACAGCCAGCACAGCGTGACGAAGCAGCTCTAAGCGTTTTCAATCCCACTGTCCAGAAAGTGAGGCGCACCACAGGACATGGAGGTCATCCATCACACTGACCCCCTCCCTGCCCCCCCACCTGAGCCTTTTAGACCACACGCTCACACAGAGAAACATCCAGAGAGCAGCCATTTGCTGTGTGTTCCTGTATTTCTTTCGTTTCTCTCACCTGCAGCGACTCACACACACCTCAGTGAAGGAATATACTGATCAATAGCTCATCATCTTTTTCCATTCTTGTAATAAGCTCAGTGTGAAAGCAAACCGAGACATGTTTACGTACAGTGCAGCAGGCGTTTCCGAGGCTTACACACACATGTGCACGTACGTTGGACACACACGCCTCCTCTCACTTAGGCTGTAATTATCTCAATCCATCTTGTGTCCCTCTCTCTCTATAAGTACCAATTTGTATTCTATTACTGACATTCGCTGTGTGTGTGTGTGTGTGTGTGTGTGTTTGTGTCCCCAGGCTGCTGTCTGTACATGTGGTCCGGGCCATTAGTATGTGGTTCGATGTGTCTATTACGCATGAATAAAACATGCAAATAAACCTTTGACTGCACACACACAGGAAGGACACAACGCATGGTTCCCACATCACCTTGGTACCCATTATGTGTAAACTGAGCAATGAAAATGCACATTTTTGTGTGTTCCCTGTATTCGTTCACTGGTGTTAAATCAATACGTGTCTCAAGACTATTCCACTGTTTACCGCTAAAGATGTTGTGCATATAGACAGCATCTATGAACTGAATAATTTTCCATACAAACACCAAAACAGCCACCGAAGATTATTTCCATTATATAGTCTGTTAAATTGATTGATCAAATAAAGAAAACAGATTTAAAAAACATATCTGCAAATAGATAAATAAAAGTCCCTGAGCCCCAGATGACATTTCCAGATAATTTATTTTAACTAACAGTCCAAATCACAAATATCCCTCATTTATAATTATAATTAATATAAAAGAGAGAAAGCAGCAAATTCTCATATTTGAAGAGCTGACATTTTGGCTGCTTTATTAACTTTCTGTTGATTAACGAGAAATATCCAATGTTTTCCTTGAATGTCAGTCTTTGAGGGTTAGAAGTTTTTAGACTGATGAACGAATCAAACTCATTTATAGATTTTGATAAGTGTTTGAGACTCTGTTTATTTGTTTATTTATTCAGCTTGTTTTGTAAAGACAAACATTTTATTAAGACATGATTGACTTTAAGGACTCTTCAGAACTGCAGCCATGCTCAGAAGCTCTGTGATGAACCACAGTGGTGCTTTAACATCTCCGTCTGTACACAAAGTACAGGCAGTTTTGTCATAAACCAAAATGTTTCACTAAGAGATGAAATGTTAACATACTGAAAGAACCAGAGGAAATGTCACCTTGTGTTCATCCTCTGCTAATCATGAATAGAGTTTCCAGGCAGTTCATCTGGTAATTGCCCCATAACTGGAAACTGAGCTGTATTGTAATGAGAAAACCATAAATTGTGCCCAACAAGTCTCCTGGCAGCAGGGAAACCTAAATCTGGGCAAAAGTGAGTCAAAACTGATTGACTTTGCAACGAAATGTTGTTTTCCTGTCAAAATACATCAAATTTGAAAATGATTAGCCTAAAATATATTGCAGTAGAGTCAGTTCAGGTCAGATTTTCACTCATGCAGGAAAGAAAAAGCATCTTAAACACATCTTAGTGAAGCAACATAGAAGGAAATTGTAATCTATCCATCTCATGGTTTCATAGACAGCTAATGTAATATTGGTCAGTTATGCAGTCCTCAGTAGTGAATAATTAATGGTGTCCTTTTTATTGGCTGGTGTCTGATTTTGACTGTACTGAAAGGATGTATCTGTCTGTTGTTCATGCGTGCGGCGCTGTATGTGTATGTGAGCACTGCGGTTCTTCATCAATCAATATTCCAGTGTTGCGGAGGGTCCTTTGGCAATCTGGAGCGACTGGTGACCTTTTGGTTTCAGCCTCATTTTCTGACTCAGTCTACAGTCTCGCTGCTGCTCCTTTTGCTCTTCCCATCTGTCCCTCCCTCCCTCTGTGTCTTCTTCCACTTTCATTTCTCTCTATTTTCTTTTATTTTTTGCACTTCCTCCTTGTCTTTAACATCTGCCTCAGAGATCCCCTCTTAACCCTCCTTCTTTTTCTCCAGACCTTTTGTACCTCTAAACATTTCCCCTCTCCTTTCTTCATCAGACCTCCCTCAGGTCTCTCTCTCTTTTTATCTCTCTCTCTCTTTCCTATTGCTGCCTTTTGAGAGCGACTGATCGGACACTGCGCTGGTATCTCTCCGTCAGTGTAATCTGCTGTGACCTGCGTCCTCTGCCGCATCATACGGTTCACAGAGTCATCAGGTGGGCTGTACCTGCCCTCTGACTCCTCAAGCCGCAGAGCTCATCCACACACCTGCCTCCTGGGAGCCAAAGTGCCCCGGGAAAGGACACTGTGTGCGTGTGCTGAAGTTGTTCTGCTGTTCCTGCACCTTTTTTTTTTTTTTTTCCTCCTATCTGGTTAACTCATGGTGGCACCCAGAGCAGTTACGCAGAGCTATTTCCATTTTAAATGGTGTGTCACTCTTTGGGAAGATTGAGGCTGAGCGCCGCAGTGCATTTGAGTCAAGAAAATAAAACCTGATTTCAGTAAAATCCTTGAAACTTTTGCAATCACGGACATGTGAAGTTATTTCAACCAACCTGCAGAGTTTTAATATTCCAAACCTCAATATGAAATCAAGTCACTAACAAATCTACCACACCTCTCTCTAGTCTTCTTGATACTTTGGGCAGAAAACACTGACATAATATCACCTTTTAATGATGATGCTCACAGACATGGAGAAACATTAGCTCCCATCTGGGGGTCATGTTTGTCTCTACTTGATGAATATAAGACCAGCTAATGTACATTTGTATATTATAGTTTTTTTTCTTAATTCCTTGTTTTGTTTTGTTTTTTATTTTACTTCTGCTTCTCGCTATTGTAACACTGTTAATTTCCCCACTGAGGGACCAATAAAAGATTATCTTGTTCTGTTTTGGTCTCCACTAAGTGAGTCTTTAGCTGATAAATACTCCACTGTTGCTAACTGCCATTTTGTTCTGGGCAGGAAGCCTTAAGCAGCTTTATCAGAGATTTTCTGCTAAAAACTGCTGTCTTCTGGGATAGAAACAATAAGAGCAGCGACTGAAGAAGAACAGTAAAGTTTTGTGCTCTGGAAAAAAACAAAACTGAAAGATGTTAGAAGTGCCTGTGGAGTTGGAGGATAAATCTCTGTGTGTTTGTCAGCAGGAGTATTGATTTTAGCCGGCGTAGAAATAACTTCACTTTACCTTCATTCCTGTCTCGGGGGCACATAGATCCTCTGACCTTTGACCTCCTTATTATCGATTACATGTCAGGTTTGGCGATCTGATGGCTTAATCGTTTTTTCTTTTCCCTGACGTTTGTCCTCACAGCGACCGACCCCGCCTCTCGCTCCGGCCGTGGAGGAGGAAGAGGCAGAAAAGAGTTGCGGCCCCACGGGATTCTGGGAGGCCCTGACGCCCTGCAACGGCTGCCGCAACTTAGGCTTTTCCAGCCTGTCACAGGTACACAAATACAAACAGAGCCTCAGTTAGGCAACTGGTTGACTATCAGAATACAACCAACATAGTCACTGCTAATCTGCGTTATTTTGTATTTTACAGCTCTGCTTATAATGTATAACATGCTCATCATATCACTTAGTGATCAGCCTATAAGTTTGTCACATGAAGTGGAATAACGCAGCATACATACACACACATGCTGCCTCACTACAGTGAAATTACAGACTAGTGATATTGCCATTGTTCTGAGTGAATACTTTCACTGGTTACCTTGGGAACGCAGTGAATGAGCCGTCACTAGAGAGACTGGCTCTCCTGGCAGCTCTGGATACTCTGTTCAGTATCCGTCTTTCTCTATTTTGCTCTCAGGCTTGTTCCATCTTTCTTTCATCTTCACCTTCTCTCACCTTATCAGAATTTTCCACCAACACCCCCTTTTTTAAAAAAAAAAAAAAAATCTCCTTACAGATTTGACGGGGTTCGTGAACTTTGAATGAATCACATTCAGCCGAAATATCTGATACAATGAGATCGCATAAAGGATAATCATCCCTGTGGGGGAAACGTGAATATTGCAGCAGCAAAGAATACACAGTAGAATATAAATGCGACGGATATCACATTTCTTAGAGGGCCAATAACAGCCTAATTTTTCATATGAGCAGTTTCATGTACACACTCGTAATACACTATACGGAGAGCTGTTATCTGGCATCAGCAATTCACAATTTACAGATTGTAAAGTCAGTTTCTGGATCATTGTACTGGTGCAAAGAAGGTGAAGTATTTAAACCTTTCAGTGGAGTTATGAGCAGTTAAGTTGCATTTGAAAGGATTGCGCTTAAAATCGACTCATTTTATGAGCCTAAATCACAGAGTGAGGCTGCAGCGTGTCTCCTGTCAGCTCTGACGCAGAGTTGGATGTTTACTCTCGTTGCCCAAATGAAATATTAGTATTAGAGGCAATTTAACCAACCACAAAAGGTGACTAATCAAATCATTATCTATTCCTGCACAGCAAGTGTCTTGATCTCTCGACTTACATGGCAAATGCGTACGCACTGCGTACATACTCTCTCTTTATTTCTCAATTTGAATTTGTTTGTGTTGTCATTTGGATGTTAAAGTCCAATGCATGATTATACACTGTATACAATGATCCTTACAGTAACATAGTGTACATTAGTTGTGCAGATTAGTGGATTAGCTTGTACATTAAGGTGAGGGTTTGTCCTTTTTTAAATAGAATTACTGTAAATGTAAATTGGATATATTTATACACACGACAGGGTCAGTTATTTAATATTTTAATTCAGGAGACCAGCACTTGTATTTGCCTGAATAATCACATGGGTGAATTTTGTGATTTCACAAGTCTATCACCTCAACAAGACTGCCTTAAACTGCCCCCAGGCATGAAAAAGGATAAAGACATAAGTTTGAAGTCAGACTAAATCTGTTTATTAAGGGGATAACAGTCATAATTCCCCACAGAGAAAGTTTAGTTCACTGCCTTTAGTTTTTGTGCACATCTCATCACCTTTTGAGTTATACCCTCTGACAGATACAGTACGCTGCACGTGTTGGATGTGTTAAACCTCCTCCCACGTTTGTGTAAAGTACCCTGTCGCATCTTTCGATCCAAATGCTCCCGGCGCTTTCTAGTATTCTGGCTCCATCTTTTCGTCGTCCGCCCTTCCTTCCTCCTCCTCCCCCCCTTCCCCGAGCCCTTCGTGCTGCGTTTATAAGTGTGGTTAAGTGTGTGCAGATGAGATTGTTTAGAGGTGGGATGCACGCTGGCTCAAACAGCAGGACATCTGACATTTACAACACAACAGACCCTCTGTCTTGTATACTGGCAGCCTGCCTGCCTGACTGGCACGCTGCCTGGAGAGGTTTGCACCTGGGCGACTGAGTGTGTATGAATGTGTGTGTGTATTAACATGTGTGCAGATACTAATATGGTGGTGCATTTGGAAAAAAAAAAGAATCTGTGGATGGTAGTTTAAATGCGAGTATGGGAGTGTATTGAGCATATTTGGTGTCATCAGCTTCTGTGTGTGTGCAAATGTGTGTCTGAATTTGGTGTGGGATCGTTTTTGAATTTGTGTAGGTGGGTTTCTGTGTGTGTGTGTGGAGTTTATGTAAGAGGATAGAGGGAAGGAACAGAGTCAGTGACGGATTATAAATAGTGTTTTTATTGCATAATTAAATTAGCACCATGCTAATTTTCCATGTGTAATTACAAATAAACAAGAGTCAACATAAAGAGAGAAGCTCGTGCGCCCCCTCCGAGGGTGAGCGGTCAAAGTGAAACATTTTCATGCTGCAGTCTCTGTTTCTCCATCATCCCACATGAGATCTGTCAACCCAGTTCTTTTTTTTTCCAGCGTCCCTCTCCATCCCGTCTTCATCTCTCCCTCTCACTCATCTGTCTTTCACTTCATGTTTCGGCAGAAGCGTGTTAACCTTTGTATCGATCGTCTGAGCGCTCAGTTTTCTGGCTGTCTAGCTGTCACTCAAGAGCCGCAGTCAAAGGAGTGGATTTGTGTAAGAAGTCATAAAGGAAAGATCCCCACACTAAAAACATGCACTAAACTTTATATTACTGCAGAGAAAAAACATGTTAGGTCAAGTTTAGTGTCATTTTGAAATGTCTGTAAAGCCAAATGGATTTATTCCACCCACACGGTATTAATGCCATCTTTAATGGCCCTATTCTTAGTACATTATGTGTTTTGTTTGATATTTAAAGACGCTATTTAAAGACCCCCTTACTTTAATTTATCAGCCACAAATGATGGCGTCCTACATACTTATTTAACATCAGGAGTTTTCACTTGTGCTAGTCTCACTGATTTGACAAGATTTGCAGCTCTGTTGTTAAACAGGTTTTTGTGTATAAGTCTGCATGTTTTATTAGAGGAATCCAGAAATCAGAAGACAGTTGCAGGGGGTTTTTTTTTGTCTTGTGTTGGCAGGAAAAAAATGAGAACACACCCACATAGTGAAATGAAATCTGGTTTTTTTACCCTAAAGTTGTTGCTCATGTAGTCCATTAAAATTTAATGATACAGAGCAACATCAGCATTCATTTTGTGGTCCTGTTTCTGGTCACAAAGTCCTCTGTTTGCAGTTGTAGGAGTGTGATTATCAGTGTCAGTGTGTGTTTGTATGTACACAGTGCACATGTCAGGCTGTACTTTGTATTAGATTAGACAGAAAAATAGAGTGCACTCTGTTCCAAGCCAGTGAATTTAGCGTGTCATTATAGTCACATGTTTGTTTGTGTGCGTGCGCATGTGGGCATACGTGCCTGCATAAGGTAGCGTCCTATGTTGTGAATTTTCTTTGCCAGCCACAGGTTTTCTCCCACCATCACCATGTGAACGCCAGCTGACGCCAAAGTGTGTGTGTGAGGAGGAGGTTTCCTCTGCGGCATTGACTTTAACAAAGAAGTTCAGGCATCACACAAGCTTCATTCCTCTCTTTTCACCACCGTTACATCTTCCTCCTTGTTTTTCTTCCTTTGCCTCTTTCTCTCTTTCTCCACTCGCTTCCCCATTAGATTTCTCTTTCTGCAGCTTTCTTTTCTTTCCTCGAGTGGGTGGTTGCTGACCTTTTAATGTTCTCAGCCTGGGGAGTTTTAAGGACTTGAGGGAGAGGGGGGGCGCAGGTCCGTGTCGCACTGGCAGAGGTTAAGATCAGAAATCCTTGAGGGCTCTTGGAGATGTAAAGGAACATCAAAGGAAGGTGTTTCTGAGGCTTTTAGAAGCCTGTAATTGAAGAAAATGATTGGTGTGCTACCTGGGAGACTTGGATGAGGCTTTAGATATTATGTACTAAACAGTTTGGGATCATAAGTCTTCAAATTGCATATCACTTTTATGTAATGCTTAATTTGAACAGTTCAATGTTCTCAGGAGTTTGACTGCAATGATAATGCCGTGATTTATTTAAAGTAATGGTTTGATTGTGTTTGCGGTCTTAATGAGAAGTTAAAAGAAAGAGCATATTTACTGTACAGACACAATCAAAGCTGTATCAACCATCTTATCTGACTCTCAGTAAGTTAGTGAATGAGTATGTTTTCCAAAGTTTTAGATTCCATTAAATGGTCACTTGAACTTCCTGGAAACATGATAATTCTTGGAAGACTGTGGCCATGCTTCTGTTCACTCCCTTTTTCCTTAAGTCGAGTTCTTCCACTTACAATGGTCAATCGATAGTTTACTCAATAGTGAGCTGTGCATTCAGATTTCAGACACTCACTCATCATTTTGCTTTAGCACTGTTCCATTTCAATCAAACACCGTCATCGACACACCCAGCTGAAAGAATAAGAATCATTTCTGATATTTCTCCAAGGACCTTATTTCTTCCCTTTTGCATTGCATATAAAAAAAAACACTGATGTTATTTTTCTCTACAAAAGTAGTACAACAGATGACTAAATGTGGTGTCAGTTGATATTGATCCCTCTGTTTAAACAAGCATCCTGTTTCAAAAGGAAATACATCACTCTGAGATAACAATAATACAGTTTTATAGTTTGTTGCAAAGCAACTTTTGTCTGAGCATAACTCCACATAAAACTAAGAAGAACAAAAGAATAAAGTCCAGATAAATGTTTGGCAGAACCAACATCCCTTTACAGTAGAAATATTCATTTCTTTAAAGAAAATTAGTCCATCACTTGAAACTGTTAGATAACAGAAAATTAATCAGCAACTATGTGAACAATCAGTGGATCATTTAAGTACATTTTAATGCAAAAATGCCAAACATTTACAGGTTGAGGTACATTTACAGCTTCTCAGATGTGAGGAATTTTTGTTATTCATTGCCGCACATTGAAGATCTTTGAGGTTTGAGTGGATGATTGGATAAAATGAGTCTTGTGTCACTTTTATTTCTTTTATTTTGAATTTAGCATTTTTCTGTCTTAGTTTTTGTGAATTTAATTATATTTTGGCGTTAATCATTGTATTAACTCAAAACGTCAAAATTCAAAGAGTTATTCTGTCTCCTGCTCTTTTGCAATTCTGCTTCCTTCTACCTCTTCCCTGTCTGCTGCTCTCTCAGCGGGATGTGATGCAGCTCTGTGCTTACAGTTAGTTCTTGTTAATGGCTTTATGCCCTGCAGACTCTGCAACTATAGACTGTCTTCCTGTCAACCTAACCTTCAACACACACACCTATAGGTGCTGTCAAATACTTTTTTTCCTGAAATAGATTGGCACACACATACAGTGTGCTGCCCTTGAGAACTTGGAGATGTTCTCTCTCTCTCTCTCTCTCTCTCTCTCTCTCTCTCTCTCTCTCTCTCTCTCTCTCTCTCTCTCTCTCTCTCTC
>JBAJHX010000002.1:5898785-5917213 GCA_037176925.1 Amniataba percoides | reverse complement strand
GCTCTGCAGATATCTTCTCAATGACAGCTGAACATTTTCTCCATTCCTCAGTAATTGGAGATTGAGGCCTTAAATACAATACATATTTCAGTTTTTTTTTTTTCTAGGAGAAGTGAAACCCTTAAAGATAACTCAGTATTTGTAGTTAGAAGTGTGTGTTTAGCCGCTATAATCAGTCCTACCACAATCGTTCTGAACCACAGGATCGTGGCGCCGACAGCCAGATTGCAGCGACACAAAAGCATCGCAGGTGAAATGTGATCCTGGAGATATGAAGGCAGGCGGCGGAGTGGCGAGGAGGGACCCACAGGCAAAGCCTCGCAGCCTGAAGTCACGTATGGAGCAGACAGAGAGCGCAGAGCTTGGCTGAGCGGTTAGAGCAAAAGTGCTTCTCTTCTGCTATCGCCTCCCGAGATAAACACACACTTGTCTTCAACTGGTAAACAAGCCACTGCTGACGTGTACGACACAAAACTACAAACCTGTGTGTGTGTCAGTGAGTGTGTTTGCGCATGTGTGTGTCCTCGAAAACTTCACAAGTGCCACATGTTGTGCAGTATGTCTTTGAACTTTCTTATGACAAAATAGGTCAACACACAGGTAGATATCGAGAATTTTCAATTTATGGCAGCACACACCATCCGCACATCTTTTTCTCACGTAGTTATTTCCTGGGTGTATTTGGAAGTGGAAATGTATTTGCAGTATGTTGGGAGTTTTTTCAGCGTGAATACATAATGCTGCTGTTTAATTGAATGCCTTCATGTATATTTATTGAACATTTGTGCTTGTCCAGAGCTCTGATGAGGACTCTTTTGTTGGTCGTATTTAGTCAGGTTAATATAAGATATTTAACGCTTCACAACCGAGTTCATTTTCATCAGCTGCCACCTGGATTATGTTAGAAAAAGAGGTGGAGGTAATGTGGTTTCGTCACAGCGATCGCAGGTGAGCTTCATCTAAGAATGAGCCAGTCACAGGTGAGCACACCGCTCTGCTGTCACCTGTAAGGGCTTAATAAAGCTCTTTTTTCCGTCCTGATCTCCTGCCTGTATTAACTTCCCCGCTTTAGTTTTCTCTGGTAGATGAAGCTGTGATGTTGCTGTGTCTCGCCCCATTTACCCCACTTAGAGTCTGGCTAATAGCAGCAAGTAGTAACTCCAGGGCTTTGCTATTAAAAGGGTTGTGGCCCATTGACTTGTTGAAAGAGAGGCAATAGGGTGTCTTCCTCTTTGACAGCCAGGAGAAATTGATGTTTGGGCCCAATTTGCTCACATTTTTGTTTGATATTTCTTAGGTTTAGATTTAAGTCTTGTTTGTTAGTTTTCAAGATGTGTGCACCTTTTTCTACTTTCAGGGATTTCTAAAATTGGATTAAATAGAGGTTTTATTTATTTATTTTTTTATTAAAAGATAAGGATTATCTTTTCCAACTCTGTGGCTCTCAGCTACAACATTGCTAGTTTCAACTGAAGATGCATCTTTAATAATGTACATTTCTTTTTTAAAAGGGGCTAAATGAGCTTTAAAGAATTTTAAGAAAAAGTTTAGTTTATTTGTTTGCACTTCTCACCCTGCACTCACTCTTGATAACATGTAAGGTCTTACTGAGTGTCTGATGTCTGATCGAATACATGTAACAGTCAGGCTGCTTGGGTTGTTCAACCTTGATGTCAAGTTGTCAGGAAACACTGGGTGAAACTGACTTAGCAGAAATAAACCAAACTAATATTTTTACTTTACATAACAGGACATTTTTTGTCATTTTTTCCATTTCATTTTTTTTACAGTTGCTCAGTATTTGATCACATTTCAGACACTGTTCAGACTAAGGTGTAATTTGACCCTCTGACACAGAAGAGAACATGTGAGAGCAGCCACGTGCGCGCGCGCACACACACACACACACACACACACACAGCTGCAGTTTAAGTATGAAATGCCACTTGTCAGAGTGGCATAGAGGCAGAACTGACAGCTTGAGGAACATGCCTGAAATTGACAGTTTTTGTCTTGTTAGGCGGGCAGGACGAAGACAGCTGATTTGAACGTTTGCTCACACCAAGCTCTTACTTAGACACTCTCCTCCTGCACACGCTGCTGCAGGCCTGCATTAACAAGCCGTGCAGCCGGCCTTGAAGGTACAGTACACAGACATACGTTTGGCTAAATCCAGTCACTTTCATACATTTTTACCACACTCGTACTGTATTACTGTGTGTATGCTCAGCATGCAAACAGTATCTGAATCCTGTGAAACATGTTAAAGCATTTCAAAGTTTCATATTTTTTTCCCAGAAGTCATTTCTCACTGTGACACACACACACACCTGACAATATGCATGTGTAAGAGTTGGGTAGGTATTGCATCCACACTCTGATGTGTGTGTTATGCATATGCACCTCTATACGCACACTCACACACAAATACATATTCCCTTTGGCAAGGAGACCTGAGAGTGTTTCCCAGGAGTGAGCTCAAGGCAGATCTGACGGAAGCACAGTCACTCACACACTCACACACACACACACACACACACACACACACACACACACACACACACATCTCACATCCATCATCAAAGCCTCAGTGTTGACAGGCTTATTTACTCAATAGGACAAAACCTCAGTCTCTATCTATTTATATCCCTCTGTTACAGCCCTCCTTTTCTCTCCCTTTCCCATTTTTCCAGTGTTTTTTTAATTTTATTTTATCTATTTACGCCCACATTTAATCACTGATTCAGCTCCAAGCAGCTCTTGTCTGTTAGTGTGCATGTGTGTGCGTGTAGGTCTGCAGTTGTACATTGCACAGTAAAATCTAGGGACCATCTCCATCTGCACACACAGACACGTGTTGATAGATGTGAGAGCACGCTGTGAAGCTGTGTCACTTTCCCCCGAAGGACTGATGTGTGTGCGACTGTCTCTGCATCTGCAGCCAGACTGTTGAAATTCATAAATAAATATATGATGGAAAGATGGTGGCAGATTACTGAAGCAGGATCAGACAGTTTTACAACACCTTCAAGGGTTGTAAGAAAGGAAATGTGAGGATTTTAATTAAGTTTCGAGTATTATGGGGCTCAATTTTTAGTAATAACATGGTGTTTCTGGACTCTGTCTCTTTAAATGTCCTTCATGAGGGATATATATCTGCAAACCTCAGTCTTCTCTCTCCTGTGTTAGTATAATATTATTGCTCGTGTTTTCTCAAGGTTACAGCATGATTACATCGCCAAGGAAACTCCATTGCTTTCTGCTGCAAAGATGACATTCCCTTTTATGCTGCCGTTTTTCTGCATGACTTCCTTTTTATTCTATTATATTTCATTCATTTTATTAGAGACATGAGTCAAAATGATGTTGCATGCTAACCTGCTTAGACTAAGTGCAAGTCAAACATAAAATTGATAACATTTCATAAAATACACATGCTTCAAAGACAGTTATTCAATCTCTGTTGACCTGGGAGCAAATCGGTTTGAATCTTGGCTGTGAAGTCACTGATACAAGAAAGGACTAGCAAGTATTTAATTTTCCAGTCATCTCTTTAGTGATTCAGATGCAATGATCCACCAACAATAAATGAGCAGATGATCAAAAGACATCATTAAAACAGTTGAGAACAACGTTGTCAGCAGAGAGCGGACAGTCACTTAAAATCGAACCCTGCTGAACGAACTAACCAAAGACAGCACGAGTTAACATTTTACTTACACGTTATTTGGCTAATTCTAGTGTTTTCTTTCCTCAGAGCCATACCAGTATGTTAAAGTTAAACAAGAAACTTCTTTTTATGTGTTAAATCTAGATTCATCTTAGCAAATGAAATGTAAAAGTGCACCCACCAAAATGAATAACGTAAAAGTACATCATTATCTGTGTCATTAAAACATCAGCAGCACCCCCACATTTGTGTTTTTTCCTGCGTGGCTTTGTTCGTTTTGCAAAATGTGAAGGCGATTTGTGGGAGTTGTGAAAATTCTCACATTCAACAAAGTTGAAACAAGGAATTTTTATATCCAGTTTTGGATTTGAAGTGTGATTATGGATCATTTGTGTACTGTGCCTTTAAGGAGAAGAAAATGTTTGATTCTGCTATCACAGATAGTGATACTGGCGTGTGTGTGTGTGTGTGTGTGTGTGTGTGTGTGTGCGTGTGCGTGTGCGTGTGCGTGCGCCACTCTGACACCGGTGTTTAGGAAAGGTGTGTTGTTCTGCGTCTTGTGTCTCCTCCAGTTGATTAAGACAGATGCTTTCTCCCTCTGAAATTTAATTCGGGCTACTTCAGCACTTCCCTCTCCTGTCTTCCCTTCTTCTTTTCTTCTTCTTGTGTTTTTTCTCCCTCCCCTCTTTTAAATGATCATACGCTGGGGAAATTAGCTCCAACACTCGGTTCTGCACTCGGCCGCACACACGCGCTTGTGTGTGAGAAAAGCTGAGATAGACATCAAACTGCGCTGGGCAGCCGTCATATTTTCCTGCTGTGGTTGTTGCAGAGACTTGTCAATTTACAAAACACACTCTCCTCACTTCTCTCTCCTGCTAACACATCTCTGTGATTGCACTATTAGGTGCTGAACCCTCTTTTTCCTTTCTCACTTTACTTAGAATTGCACTAAGGAGTCATTTTTATGTCAATAAAAATGCAGCTCTGTAGTAACTCTCTCTAAGTAACCAGGGAAAGTTTAAAAAAGATAATTAGTAAGGAGGACAGAGTACACAAGCTTCAGAAATGGGATTATGCAGCACAAGCTTTTTAGAGCTATTGTCCATTTTGTGCCTCATTTTGGAACTGCCTGAAAAGAAAAGCCAGAAATGAATCTGTGTCAGACTAAAATCTGGAGTTGATACAAAACACATTGTTTACCGACTCGCCTGAGGTGAAAGTCACCTGCAAACTCACTTGAAAACATCTAACTATATTCACTTAAAATAATCATTCCTGGATCTGAAAGGGCCTGACCCAGCAGAATGTGTCAGAAATGTCTCTTTTTTTATATGTGTGTTGAGGTGGAAGATGGCCCACTTACAATTTGACAACATATATGATGTACTTCTTGATGCCGCGGTTGTTGACTTTTCTGATCTCAAGAGACCTTCTCTGGCGCTTCCTGCCCGATCACCTTTGCACTTCATGCAGGTCACGCTAAAACAGATCCGAACTGATGTGTCTCTTGGCCAAGTCACGGCAGGATCCCTGTGCTCACCAAGTCGGACTCAAGCACCATTTTGAAAGAAAATGCAGACTGACGCCTGAATTAGCATAAATTGCTGACAGCTCATAACACGACACACAATACAGTATTCTACCTATCTCACACACACTCTCTCTTTCTCACTCTCTCTCTCCTCCAAGGTCACTTGTCCCATGCAACGGTGAGTGAGGGGGAGCACGGTAACCATGGCAACTGCTCAACGGGCCCAACTCCAGACTGCTCCCCCCCCTCCCCTGACACGGCCCTGAAAAACATTGAGAGAGTCATCCGCCCACAGGTGAGTGCACACACACACACACACACACACACACACACACACACACACACACACACACACACACTAATGAATGTGTTGCAGAGGCACCTTATGCATTATTGAACATCACAGTATCCACCTACAAGTAGCTTAAACACCTGCACCCACCCACACACACACACATTAACACACACACACAAAGGTAAACATCTCTGTCTGTTCTGTTTCTCTCTCCCTGATTGTTTCATTTAATCTGCATCCATCTCTCTTTCGTTCTGTTTCTGTTGCTCTGTCAGTCACTCTCACAGTACATTTGAATTTAGCTGACTTCCTTCTGTCCATCCAAACATCACATCCTGGTTAGAAACACAGACGAGCCCCTGTCCCGGGTCACCTGTAAACAAAGACACAGCCTCCTGGTCAATGTCTGCTATTTAGATAATTGCAGACATTGCTACCAAACCAAACAGATGATCCATTTGATTTTGAGAGCCATGATTCGATGATCTGCTCTCAATTGATTTTTTTTTTGTCATGAAATGTGAAACTGTGGCTTTCAAACATTGTTGTCTGCACCCACCCCAACTGGGCACTCATTAAATATTGGGTTGTTGCGCTGTGTTACCTCCAAATCCAGCTCTTCCTCCTTTTTGCTGTCCTCCAGGATTTATATTGGTCATCAATCTATCTATATTTTTTTCATCCTGGTTGCTTCTTATACTTTGCTGGTTTATTTTGCACACATGACATCTATTGCATGTCTGCCCATCTGAGGAGAGGGAGCCCTCCTATCTTGCTCTTCCTGAGGTTTCTTCTATTTTTCCACCTATTAAAGAGTTTTTTTAGAAGGAAAGTCCTCATCCAAGGTCGGGGTTGTCGTATGAAGTACAGATTATAAAACATCATGGGGTGAATTTGTGCTGTTGGGCAAGAAATAAAATTGGCTTGATTTCTGGCAAAGAGACTTCACATGCAGTTTTTCCCACTTTTGATGACTTTCGCTTGTGTGCTCGCCACTGCAGCTCTCGAGAGCACCAGGGCACAAGTGTGTTCGCATTAATTGGTGCGGACAGTGCACGTACAGCCGCAGACGAGGTGGTGGGTGGTCTGGTGCAGGGACCGTGCTGAGCCCTGACGTGATGAGTCACTGCAGTGTGTGGGAGCTTATTTTTGACCATTTTTTTCCCCTAGTTAACTTTTAAATATAAACTGCTTGTTTGTTAATACTTTAGTCCAACTTTTAGGTAGCACTTTATTTTGGTGGTCCATCTGTTGACACTCTACAAGTTGTCAGCAGCATGTCAACTGTGTATCAGTTTACATTCAGCAACACTGAAATCAGTTTAGTTTACTATCTGCTGTCAATAAAAGATGACCTTCAGGAGACGTATGAGGCATTAAGCAGTTGTAGACGTGTCATAGGACTAGGATTAAGGATTAACTGTTTAAGTGATTGTTTAATAGGTGGTCCAGATTGAGAGGCCAAATCCAGCAGACTGTTAAAATTCATTGTCCAGGCAGCTCAAATCTAAGATTCATCATCTGGTTCATCATCTTCTGCTGAAATGATAATACAGAAATGACTCATGCATATTTGCGTGGAATCTAATAAAAATACTGCAGTAGGATTATTTTGGGGAAGGGGCCTTCTGGGCAATCAGTGTAGTGTTAAAGAAATATGCAGTATCGGTATCATCACATTGGAGGTGGACAACATTGTCTTTTTTTATGCATATAAATGCTGAGAAAACTTCACCGTCTCTTGCAGAACAAAAATAGAACAGATTAATAATGTGTCGCTGATCAGGAATAACTTCAAATCAGCATTCAGCTATTCAAATGCAATGACAAATCAGCGTCATTAGTGACTACAGAGTAATTTAGTCCTCTCACTTCTGTCACTGGGAAGATAGTATCAGACACGCAAGCTCAGCGCAACGGTTTCACACCTTGATAATGAAAGGCAGTTGTTTTCTCAGTCTGCAGATGATGTGTGACATACCACTGAAAAAAATATCCCTGGGAGCTGCTTGTTTGGTCTAGTGATGAATCATAAAATATTAGTTGTAAATCAACTTTTTTTCAAGGATTATTCAAGATTAAAGCTCTATTTTTCTTTTTTATTTAACTTGTGATGAGTGTTCATAAAGAGGCTCCTCACAACTTCAGCTGCCTCTAAACTCTCTGAATGTCCTTCATTCACATCGACACGATCTCTACCTCTGTTGTTTCCTTACATTACCTCACCTGCTCTCCCATCATCCTCCCCACCCCCCCATCATGAGCCTATCTTTGGCATGTTAACTAATGTGTGTAGAGGGATCACATGTGGTGCCCAGCAGGCCTCCGCTCAGCTTGAAGCGCACATAATCAAGGAGCACTGGAGTTCAATTTTATGGCGCCTAATTAATTCTCGAGAATTCATTTCATTTCATATTACTGCTCCCGCTGGCTATTTCATCAGTACACACTCTACGGCAAACATGCATACGAACACACAGGGCCGCTGCATTATGTATAGAAGAGTCTGTTATAGCGACGTAGTCCCACCTGTTTTCGGTATTAAAATATTAATGTGGTGCTTCCAGGGGGTTTTCAGCAAAAGTTGGGATTTAGTTTCACTGTTCATAATCACGGTGATACTGTGTAAGGATGATTGGATCAGATGTTTTACTGCCATCAGTTATATAATATATTAAATCATACCCTCCAATAAAAATGTCTCAGGTAGTTTGTTTTGGACAAAAATACATCCAGTGGGAATCTCTTCAGGGACCTAGATATTAAAATTTCCAAGAGCTTCTGCAATATGCTTGTTGATGCACAGAATTGTTGATTTAATTACTCTTATTTACTGTTAATAACATTTAATAGAGCTAACATTGTCTCATCTCCCACTGCTGCAAATCACCAAAGTAACAGGGTTCATTGTAACACAATGCTCAGCTGAATTCATTTTGTGCCACCTTGATGGTGTGTCCTTTCATGTATGTGTGTCACTTTAATATTGAGCTGAGTGAGTATTTCTGTTTGTGTTGTCCACTGACTTTCAGCAGCCAACTCTGCATCAGGAAACTAACAAAAGTGAGCCTGTAGATGCATGTGTGGAAAAAATCGTAATTTACTTTTCTTACATCTCTGAAACAAGTAATTTGAGAGTTACACAATAAGCTCAGTGAAACTAAACTTAAAACAAGTAAGCAAAGTAACATCAGAAGAGGGTTTGAGACACAGTGACGTTTTACTTTTTTTTTTAGTGGAAACCTTCCTTCCTCTGTGACAACGCTCCCCAAGGCATGTTGCAGTAAATAAAAATGTGTTTTGCCTAATTTATCTCTTAAATTCCAGGTTTTAAAACAAATTATTCAGCTTGCGTGTGACTAATTGCCGCTGCAGCATTGACCACAAGCCAGCAGCGGATAAAAAACACATGCAATCACTTTGTAAAGGCGTGAAGAGATCACACAGAGTATGTTGACTGAAATCCACTGGCTTAATGTCGGGGTGGTTTTTATGTCTTATCCATTGCTTCTTGTTCGAACTGTCAGATGGACATGTCAGATCTCCACGAGCTCTTGATCACACTCATGGGCAGATGGGATGCCAACAGATAGAATGAGGGAATAATCAAATGGATGAAAAGAAGCAGAAAGAGGGAAAGCAGGAAGAACCGAGCACACTGCATCATGGGGTTATCAGATTCCTGCCCACTGGCTCACTGTCCTACTTTGCTGTTTTTCTGTGTGTGTGTCTTAAAAGCAACTTTTAATAACCATTACTTTCCTATGAGGGATTCCTGGTTACAGTCAACACATGACAGAACTCGTGTCTGCACGCACAATCACAGTCACATGGTCACAATAAGACATTACACACACACACTAGCACACACATCTATGCTCTTTCTTTCTTCTATTTATGTTTTGGATATGTAAGGACCGATTTGCATTTTAGACAGCAGACTCTTCCTTTCAGTGCTGTCTGCGGATTAAGGCTGCATTGACATCAAACTAAAGTAGCGTTGTGTCAAAAAAGCTGCGTCTTCATTCGTTTCAATGAGGCCATTGTACTGATGCAGCCCAATTTTGTGCCTCTTGCGTACTAGTATTACATTTGAGTCACATCCGTTTTTTCTGAACGAGAAACCCCAGATGATTTTAAAACACCCAGGGCTTCGTTTAATAAAACTTGAAGGTGTTTAAAGAAATCCTTAGACTTTTTTAAAAGAGAGATTTTCATTGCTAGAAGTTGACTCTGAAAAGATATGAAAGATAAAGCTGATGATATTCCATTTTTAGTTTTTGACAGCAAATTCCAATGACAATGAAATTTGGTAGTCCAACAGTAACACTCAATGCTTTCCATCTTCCTTTGCCCATCTGTCAGCTGCCAGTTTATTAGGTCCTCTGAGCCTAAGCTATTGCAGTCTAAAGCAACAATCTTACAACAAAACCTCCCTTCACAAAGGTTGTAATGATCATTGTTGTTGAGGAAGTGTTGATTCAGCTTTATGATCGTTTTGGAGGATTATGTGTGTGGTGCTTCCTACTCTGAGGTGTTTCTAATTAAAATGTTATTTGATTTAAAACGTGATTGGTAAAATATATATATAAAAAAACAACAACTCAGCAGCAGCTCAAACTACAACCTCCAAAATGATCATAAAGCTGAATCAACACCTCTTCACAACACTCAACACAAATGAACATGATAACCCCCCTGGAGGCAGAATTTATCAGCAGGGTTGTCGCAGCTCTGTAAGGGAGTATTTAGCAGACATTACTCTAACAGGAAAAAATTGTGTATTTCTTGCTATCTGTACAGTGTATATATAAGGGAACCAGATTCATCCTTTAAGGGTGAGAGTAAAGGGATTGCACAGCAGTGTGTGTCCTCTGTGTGTGTCTGTATTAGTAGATAAAGGCTCCTCTCTTTCCTGTGTGTGATTGCATGTAATAGCAAGGCCAATCACTCACACACACACACACACACACACAATTCTAGATGTGCAGTATAGTATGAATTGCAGGCTAACTGGCTTTTTGATGCTTTATGGAGACATGGAGAAAATAAAATCCCCCCTCCCCCCACACACACACAGGCTGAGAGGATGCAGAGACGCATACAAAGCAGCTGAAGCTAAATGTACAGAAAACGACACAGCTGTCACACGGTAGAGCGTGCAACAGCTTTAAGAAGCAGGCTTTGTTTGTGTAAAATCCCCCTGGAGAATCTGCCCCATGAAACCGGACAACTTACACTCAACTCCAAAATGACAGTGGTCAAGGTGCTCTTGAGCAAGGCACTTAAAGAGCATTACCCTGTGCCAATCAGTCTCGGCTAAATGAGACGAGGGTATCGATTTTAGTGTGTTTCTTGCAGTAGAGATGGTTTGTTTTGACCAACGCTGATCTTGTGAACTTAGAGGTGATATCTGTAATTTTAACATCAGTGTGGAGTAATTTTGAGATGACAGCATAATTATAGTAAACAAACAAGACCATCGCACAAAAGACTGCCAGGCTCCACCAGCCCAAAGATATACTTTTAAACCAAACTGCTGGGCTGCTCTCATTAGAAACTGGAAAAGGGAAAAAACTGAAGAAAAATAGAAACTTATGGTGTGTCATCTTATTATTGGAGTAGTTGGAATGAGGTTTAACCCAACAGAAAATCCCTCCATGATTTTTGTAATTTTCACCAAACCCAAAGATAGGAGCATTGTCCACGTCCTCACAGGAGACTATCAGCGCTCCATGAAATGTTTTTATTTATCAACATTAAATGAATGACTCGTGTTAGACTAATTTAATAGATTTACTATTATAATCAATCCCACTGTAGATCAATAACTAGTTTTGCAGCTCACAAGCTTACACAGGCTAACTGTGGGCTACCTGCAGGCACAAACTTAAACAGTAAACAATAGAGTGGCTAAGAAAATTTAACACATGTAAGCCAAGCATAGCCATCTTTTAAAAATACTTTTTTTTAGAAGTAGGTGATCCAAACCAGTGATCAAAGAAAAGGTTAACATGAATTTACCATGCTAACATTTATACATAGAAGTACTATGCTGTATATCAAGTAATACTTAAAACAAATATTTGATTAAAATCTTGGCACAACAAGTTTATCTTCATTTATATAGCAAAAATGCATTTTTGCATTTTGCATAAATAATAATCAAAAATAAAATACATTTCCAGGTTGATTAATAAGAAAAAGCTATGAAGCTGTAGTGCCTGTAGGTAACAATTATAACAACAGCCAATAACGGCATTTTAATATATTTCCATTTAAGAAATGTGTTTTATATTAAACCTGCTTTCAGGAACTTTTCTGTAATATTTTTCCATTTTCTTTCACCAGAAAATGTCCGTTTTTTTTTTTAATTCATCATGCACACAGACAGATCACTAATCACTTTGGCATTTTGAGCTCATTAATCTGTTCACACTCATCAATCAGTTGGCCGCTGAGGCTGTGTTTGTGCTGAATACACACACAGTCACTTGATGATCCCTCTCTCACAGTGTTGCACCACTCAGTTAATCTTCCGGCAAATTTACTCAGATCTGTGTGTAATTATAGTACATGTGTGTGCTGTACAATGCTATGAATACAACCGCATTTGTGCCAGCTCTTTATCGAACCAGTATTGTCGACTTTCAAGGCCAATACAAAAAATACACACATGCACACACAAATAATCGCAATCATAGCAGTTCTCAGAGAGAAGTGTTGAGAAAAGATGATTGCAGGAAGCAAAAACAATAAAAAATGGAGTGAAGAACCTTTACTCGATAGAAAATAAAATTAATTTGCTTCACGTACTTTGGCCAGCTCGTCCTCTCATCACAGCTGAGGGCTCAGTGCACTCCAGCCGAAGGTTCAAAAGTTGCTTGGACAGCTAGAAAACCTAGTGTGGTTGTTAAAAGGTTTGCTTTCCCATTCAGCAGGATGCCCGTGGCCCTAGAGGCACAGGTTATACACTGCTGATTGAACTAAGTTCAGTAAGTAAGTAGTTAAAGCTAAAAGCTCCCCAGTGAGAGTTACATATCTAAGCTGTTTTCACTCTTGTTAAAATGATCTGGATGTAACATTCTGATGATTTCCATAAATCATGCAGTTCATTCACCTCATTAGTTGTGAGCCAAGAGGACTGTTGGCTTTTACTGGCCTCTGTGCTGCTTTTTAAAATGTGTGCCGCTGTTGATTTGGCGGGAAAAATGCTTTATTACTTTATAACTGATGGCAGACAGAAGGTGAAGTACCTGTAGATGAACTGTAAAGCTCCAACTTTTAGATAATGGTTAAGGTGAAAGCCTGTTTTGTGAGACTGATGGTAGGAGAAAATAAAAGCAGACAATAGGAGAAAAGACTGTAACGGCAGGAGAAAGACTTTTTGTGTGTGGAAACAAGCTGTTTGCTCTGAGCAACAATTTATAAAATATCCAATGATATTTAATTGAATTCATCATCTTGAACTATTTTGTTTTATATCATAAATAAAGCTTGATTTCTGCACTTTTAACAATAAAGTACACGTCAGTATGTTGGTAGAATTGAGTACTTGTCAGTCATCTATTGTATTTTCTGACTTCTCCCCAAAAACGGTGGCAATTGAACTTGTTTTTGTTGTTAAAAGAAGTGGTCTTCCTTAAGGAAACTACCTGACCAGACTCCTTGATGAGTATTGATTCAGTATACCAGAAATAACCTCACTGTTGAATAACCTCCCATCTGAAATTCAAAGAATTTAAGTGAAATGGACTAAAACTGCAGCATTTCTCAAAATTATTCTTCTCGCTCAAATAAATCCAACTGTGAGGCAATAAACTATTTATAACCGTCAACAAAAAATCCAAAAAAACAAGGCTCTTTAAGCACGTCAGCATTTGTAACAGTCAACAACAGCTTTCCTGATAAAAGTAGAGGGACGAGGGAGCATCGAGTACTTCAGCGGACTCCACGTGTGTCTGGAGAGGCGCAGGCAGACATACTGCTGATGAACCATGTTCGAGCCTTTAGAGGGGGCACTATATATGTTAATGTCGCTGAAGTGTGTCAGCGCCTTAGAGGCTCACCTGAAACTTTCTGAAAGTGTTTCTTGTGGAGAGTCCAAAAAAAAAAAAAAAAAGCAGCTTGATCAGAAGAAATAAGGGGCAAAGCCGCAATGTATCAAAAGTTGGGACAAAAAATCAAGAGCTGAAGCGATATAGTTTTAAGAGTTGTAGTTAAGAGTTTGTTTTGGAAGAGGGGAGGTTTTGGATGTTTACTTCTTTTATTTTTTATTCTCTTCTTGTTTTTTCCCCCTCTGTAAGTTGATGTGTTGTCTGCGCCGCTTACTCTTTTGAGCTCTTTGCCTTCTGAGTTTGTGTGTTTACTTCTTTCTGCGAACGTGTGAGGCCACTGAAAAATAAAGGCAGACAGAAACAAAGGGGGGAAAATGGAAAAGACGCAAAAACACAGGAAACAAAAAGCCTGCATCGCTCCATATCGAGCATCATTAAATACCACCGTTAACAGAAGAGAGGGTACTGCTGAAATGATCAGTTAAAACAATTATGATAATTACTTTTCATCCCCTTGCTCATGTTAAATTGCAAAATCAGTTGGCCAGTAAAGAGATTTAATGGAAAAAGCAACATTTTGCAGTAAACAACCCCTCCCCACTCCTTAGTACAATTAACACACATTATGCTTTTCCAGCTTTGCTCCTACAGTGTGCACAGTAAATTCTGCTTTTTTTCATTCATCAGCAGCGAGCAACCATGCTCCCCAACTCTACAGGATCTGATCTTCTAAGTATTATAATTTTATGATAATTAATTATTCTGTAATTCATAATGCAGTGCACAATCCCTTAGTTTCACACAGTAAATTAGCACTTCTCAACACGTGCAAGCCATTTTAAACTGCACATCTCACCTCGTCTTTGGTGAGGAATTACTTCTTCTTCTGTTTTTGTTTCTGTTTTTTTTTTTAGCTAATAGGTGTGTCAGTTATTAGCGCCTAGGCACAAAACTGCACACATTAGTGAAGTGTTAAATGGCGTGTTTTCCCCTGGGGATGCTGTTCCAGGCGGGGAAAATGTCTTTTGCTGTAGTTTAGTGAGGCGTGGAGGACCTGCCTGTATATATGTATGTGTGTTCGCGCGTGTGCATCTGTGTGTCTGCGCTCATTAATCCCCTTCCAATCGGCCATGACATGTTCATTAGCCTGCTGCCCGTTTGCATTGTTAACGCTAAGCCTCAGCCGGGGCCTTGCGGTACGCGCGGATGTTTTTGACGCGCGTGTGCATGCAGCACGGCGGCTTTAGTTGTTAGAAAGAAGCAGCAGCCAACTGCGCAGAGACAAGGCCGAGATAAGTGCAAGAATAAAGAGATGCTTAAAGGATGAACAGGAGAAGCTGAAGTTGCCATTAAACTCATTAAATGTTGGATGCATGGCCTCAACCTCCTGCTTTGAAATGCCAGAAAGTAACATTAGAGCACTTCCATCATCCCGGGTTGATTGCTGTTTCATCTCATTTATTTTGGGAGCTTATTTGTTAGTTGTGAAGCCCGCGGCAAAGTAAACACTGCAGGTTCTGTCTTTGTGCATTGCGTGAAGAGGTTTGATATTAGCGTGTTTTTTTCTTCTTTTTTTTTTTTCTTGTTTTGCCACAGGTCATCACAGCTTTTGATCACAAAGAGGGTCATAAAGAAATAAATACACCTTTTGTTGCTCAGTCACGCTGATCCCCCTCCGGGCTTGTACAGCATCACCTTTTTCCCTGTTGCCTCTCTGGGCTGTTGTGATGTTGTTTGGTTGATGCATTGGTCCTTTAAACATCCCTGGTTTCTGCGGGACGCTGCTGCTCTGCTGTTATTCCCCACTGACTATCTCTCCACTGCAAAAATAAAAAAAAGAAGAAGAAGAAAGGGCGATTTAACTGCTTTCCTGTGCTGCATTCAGGTGTATCGGTTGGGACTCTTTCTGTACTCGATTTCTCCATGTGTCATGGTTTAAAATGGTAAATCTAAAAATACTCTGTCTTTGATTGACTGCTATCAAACTGTGTGTGGAAAAAAGTGGCCTTTGCTTATCTATAACAGTCATCTTTTTTACCATTCTCCCTTCTTTCCTAGTTTCATTCCTCCTCCACTCTCTTCCTTCATCTCCTCTAAACCATAATTTCTTTCTTTCTTTCCATAATTTCTGCTCTTTGTTGCTGCACTTTTCGTTCTTCCTTGCTTCCATTTTCACTCATTCACTGGGAGAAATCTTTTCATTTTTCCTCCAGTTCTCTTGTATTTTTCATGCCGTTCTCGTGTTCAACCTATTTCCCTGTTCTTGTTTTGTTTTTTTGTTTTTCATCTCAGTTTAGTTCAGCCGATCTGAAGACTCTTCAAAAGCCCAATTTGAGGGCACGGAGCATGGAAATGCAGCCCTCTCTCCTCCTCTGCTTTCATTTCCTTTCATATTCCTTCTCTCTCAAGGTTCACAGGAGTTTTTTTGTTTGTTTGTTTTTTTTACCTTGAGTCACAGACAAGACACTGAAGGTCTCATGAAGGTTGTCATGTCTGTGTGTCTCAGCATTTCAGGACGTTATTCTGCCTTTATGGTTCCCTGTATTGATTCACTGAATAGATCTCACACACACACACACACACACGCGCGCGCCAGCTGAGTTTTGACTGCCTGAGCTGTTTGTGAAGCATAGCAGCAGGTTGTTGAGAACTGCAAATGCTTCATTATGTAAGATGTGTTTACCAGATGCCAGTCTACAGTTTCAGTTGTCCTCTGCCTCATTTTTTTCTCTCTCACTTGCTTTAAGAAATCTTTATGGTTTTCTCTCTTTTTGCCTCTGTCCACCTCCCTCTCTCTTTGTTTTTTACAGAACGATTATATGTATGACACGTATCTCTTATGGCGTCACACACATGTTCAGGCATTAGAGTAACGTTTTTTTAATAATTTATAGAGAATTTTGGCCATCGAGGAGGAAATTACAACTCTTCCCTGCAGACTTATGCAATCAGACTGCTCAAGAATTTGTCATTTCACGAAGATCACCTGTCATAAAGTCATAAATTCTTGCCATGACTTGGCAGACTATATGTTGGATCTCGACCAGTCATATCTCACAGTGTGTTACACAACTTGCAGTGACGTATATAAATCCCTCAATTTAGTTTCACCACATCTCTGTTCCGCATGACACCACCAACAACATCATTCCTCTTTTGCTTTGCCGTGTTTACAGTCGAATGTACGAGTACTCTGTGCTCTTACTACAAAGGTCGAGGTCATGGAAGATCTTGTAGAAGATGTTGCACTAAACGACACACTGGGAAGCACTCTACAGGCTAAAACTAGCATTTGTCAAACCAAACACCTTTTTTAAAAAGACACAATGGTTTCCTTTGTGGGGAGCAGTGTTATGTTTCCAAATGTGAGAGAAAAAAGAGATGGAAAAACAAGAAATTGGTCATTATAATACAAAAAGACAGAAGAATTAGATAAGAATAAACTGTGTGTATTATAATTTAACAGTTATGTAAAATTTAAAAGCCACGAAGGATGTACAAAGTAGAAATACAGTATGGTACCATCACTTCTCACAGGAAGTGTTTAATTGGCAGCATTATAACTAATTATTTGACAGCCAAACTTCAGTGCCTGTGAAACACTTTCAAAGACACCAAAACATTTATTTTTAATGTGTAAAGTAACACATAAAAGAAAAGGCAAAGACCGAATTATAACAGAGACCATTAAAGTTTAACTCTCAACAAAACAACAGAAAAAAAACAGTCCTTTTTTTCTTGCTTTTCATCCAGCCCAAGCAGCGCACCTCTTTGTCTTCTTCCCTGGATGTCCAGAGGCCGGTCAACCACAGCTGTGAGCCCAGTGAGGTGAGCTCGTCTCTGGGATACGCCAGCTTCAGCACCAGCCCCCCCGCCAGCCCTCCGCTCAGCCCCAACCAGGAGGACTCCGCAGGCTCCAACGACGACTGTCAGCTCACAGGTAGGACTCGGTGAACGGGAGAGCGACTGGTGTAAAAGGCTCTGAGAAGCGAGAGCGAGCGTCTGCTGTAATACACTCCTGCCCGACCTCTGACCTCCCTGTGGAGGAGGATCAGCAAAAACACAAATATCTCCGCAAGGGAAATATGACAATATAAAAACAACTCTTGCTCTCTGGTCTCTTGAGTCTGTCTGCTGTGCTGACACTGAGGAAAGCAATTAAATCAAAGAATCGGTGTCATTCGAGGGACAGATACACTACATTGTTGGTCACTGGTGCTTTTTATATCTACACACGCATTTTTAATAGTCCTGTTCTCTTTACCTTTATTCATTCATCTTTGTTGTCTTCATTATTCGCTGTTGATGCACATCCTCGTGTATTGTAATTATACTGTGTGAAAACTGTGTCTAATTCCTTATCTTTTTCTGAGATATTTAGATTTAAAGTGATCGTTGTGCGTTATAGGCGTGAATTAACATTTTCATTCATTGAATTACTTTCTTATTTAGTCAATAGTTTGTTATATAAGAAGTCAGAAGATATTTTAAAATGACATAATTTTATAAAAGTTATATTCACATTTGAACAGCTATAAACTGTGATTTGTTGGCTTAAATGAGTCTTCAAAATAGTTTCTAATAATTCCACTTTCGATAGATTGATTAATGTGTTATTTGATTAATCGTTTCAGCTCTAATCTACTAAACACAATTCTTTGTACATTATCCATTAGCAAGGTGGTTTGTGTGTGCTGTGTATTATAGATCTCTAGAATATGTCATACTGTGTGCAAACATAGAAAATCGGTATAGAATACTTAAAAATCAAGATCCATCTTGTATATTAGCTCGTCAGCAGCTTGGTGAGTTGTTGTGTTAGGTCAGCCCGGTTCAGTTATGGCATCAATAATGCAAAAAGCACACATGTGC
>JBAJHX010000002.1:5881317-5892886 GCA_037176925.1 Amniataba percoides | reverse complement strand
GAAAAGAAAGGAAAAAGAGTTGTTTTTCCATCCCCCCCATAAGTTTCAAACCGAAACAGAACAGTTTTTCGGGTGGAACCCCCCCCCCCCCCACACACACACACACACACACACACACACACACACACACACACCAACCTGTTGTGCGGCAGAAGACCAATGTGTTGCAATTATAGCTCTTCTCTCAGCACTTTTTCACTCAAAGGTACGAGAGGATCAATCAAGAATAAAAGCTGTTGCATCAGTTTTGGCAGGTGGGAGGAGGAGAGAGGAGAGAGGTGGAGAACATTTGGTCATTTTCTCCTGTATGCACTTTTTTTTTGTTTCCATGTGATTCAGCTTGTGTTGATGGAGAAGGGCAGATTCCTTTTTTTTTCAATTTTTGAAGGCGTTGAATCATTTTAACGTGTGTTTCTAATAGTCTATCCTCCTTATATATTTGAAAATTGCTACAGAGCAGGATCAACGCCTCTTTGATACAGAGTGAGTTCATAGTCTTGCGCTTTTGGACACTGGCAGTCTTTGTAGTAAAGTGTCCTCTCCAAAGCTGTACCGCCCTCGGAGATGTAGCTCTAATTAACAGCACAGATTCATTAATGAGCGGGATGGTTTTGATCACACTCTATGTGCTAGTTTAGTTTTCACCTCAGGCAGTTGGGCTAACAAGACTTTTATATTTATATTTGGAGGCTTTGTCTGTAGGGGGTGTGGGGTGCTGTCCCTTGAATTTTTTTTTTATCAGGCAAGGCTCTGGGGATGGTGGGGTCGGTCCATAACTTGGGTGAAGAAATCTTTCTGAAACTATTGAACGGATTGCCATGAAGATTCTGCAGACACTCACAGGATGACTTCTGACCTTTCATCTAGCACCATCATCAGGTCAAAATTGAAATTAATCTGATACCTTATTTATGTCCACATAAATCCAAAGCTAATGACAGTCCCGTCAGCCTCAGTTGTGCTTTCTGCTTAGTGCTTGTTACGTAATGTTATAACAAAACTAACATGAGGAACATGGTAAACATCATACCTAAGCAATCAGCACTTTAGCTTGGTCACTGCAAGCATCTTGGCACACTGATGTTAACATTTAGCTCTCAGCGCCGCTGTGCCAAAGTGTAGCCTCGCAGAGGCGCTAGCATCGCTGTAGGTGATGGTGACTCATGTTTGGAAGCTCTGAACACAAAAGAGGCTCACACAGACAGCCCAGACTCGGTTCAAAATAAAAAAAGAGAAAGCAGCAGTATTCAGTCAGATGCAGAGAGAGGCTCATCCTGCTGCTGATCAAATGGAGCAGCAGAAACAAGAATATTGCTTTACCTTTTTGGACAGATTAAAGTGCAGCTTTACAGACCAAAGACTTTACTGCTCTTTGAAGCTGCTCTTTGTTTTTTGTAGTGGTCTGTTTTTGCTTCTCATACAGTCTTTGTATACTGTTTGTACTCCCTTTTTGATAGTATTTCATGTTGATAATTTAAGGAGGCAGCACAATTCTACTTAAGCTGACAGAAGGTAGCATTTCTTTACATCATACACTAGAAATTCATCACAGATACAAGCATGTGTATGCAAACTGAATATGCTGGCACTGCCTACATACATAATTTATTGGTTGATTCCTAGAAGAAAAACAAACAACAAAAAAGGTTCACATTGCATCTGATTTCACACACCTCCTGTATTATAAGGTAGACAGTTTCAGGTTAAACTGTGACTTTATAACTTCATCTGTAGTTTTGTGCTATAAGTTTGTGCCATGCAAGTTATTTACAGTTTGAATATCATGTTAGATTACAGGTGTAAGTTATTTAACTGTTGCTATGCTATGTTAGTGCATAAGTAATAATAGAGGAGCCAGAGAAATCTTGGGGGGAAAATATTGCCTGTGATGACCTGCAGCTACTCACTTGATAGCACACATTACTTTTTTTTTTTTTTTTTTGGATAACACACTATTTTGTGGGACTCTTACGTCAATAGTTAAATGTGTCAATCTGTCCAATATTATTTCAATGTTACACTGAGAAACAAAGTTAGGGTGAAACTAATTAAACTAATCAGATGTTTGTTTCAGCTTTACAGAATAACTTAAGTTCAACTTAAACTGGAAATAAAAACATCAAATTTGGTTAAGGCTAAATGGCAATAAAATGAAATAAAGTAAAAGATATGAAAAATATGTCTGTATCCTTGAGTTGATAATACATTAATTATTATTAATTTCTCAATATGTGTCAAAACAAATATCATATTATAACATATAATCGCTCTTTTCTCTTCCTATTGATTAATCATCTTGAACTCGGGGGCAGGTAAATAAATGTATCCAATTAAATGTGAGTTGAGGTGCCTTGTTTACTCCTCAAGGTGTCATATTCTGTAAAACTTAAAAGCATTTGATTTCACCTCATTAAAATCTTTTGCTTATATTTCCAAGGAAACTAGCTGAGGTCTAATTTCATTAATTTAACTAATATTATCCCCCTCTTGAACTTACTGTGTGGGTGAGGAGGACGTGGGTGGAGGTGAACAGTCCGACAGCTGCGTTTCTCTCTACACTTCTATATACTACTTTTTTTCTCCATTTGATTTAATTAAAATGATTTTACTTAATTCCCTCTTGCAACCAGACCATAGTCCACATATTCTGTTTCACTTGGAAATCCGTCACATTACCGTAGCTAGATGTTCATCCGTTTTATTGAGCGTTTCATTCATTTTTTTCATTCTTAATTCACCAATCTTTATTTCCTGGTTAAGATGTCTCCGTATTGGTTAGCTGGCTATGAAAACACTTTGAACCAGGATGGAAATGAGTTCAGGACAAAATCTGATTTGTTGCATTTTGTAAATTCATCATATGTGGTCAATAAACAAAGATGCAAAACAACGCCACATGCAGAAACTCGCACACATGTCATTTTGCTTTGAGCTGATTCAGGACTGCATCCCACACACTCAGTGATACATACACACAGTTAATCAGTGGCCTCATATCACATTTAACTCTCGCTGTCTCTCTCACACACGAACACAAATGGAATTTCAATGACGCCAGTGAGAGACTGCCATCACTCCCGACTTGGGGAGACATGAAAAATGGGTTACCGCGGGAGGCGAGCCAGTTGCCGTGGCAATATACTCTGCGTACTCGAATCAGGAGTGAAAGTGTGAATTTAATATCTGCAGGCTGGCCCCTCGCCGCTTTAAGGCTGGGTTTAGATACATACAGGCTATCAGACGTGAAGTAATGCTCTCAGCAGGGAGTCCTATTTGCCTCTCTGCCTCCCGTGGGGAGGGGGGAGGTCGGGGGTGGGCAGAGTTAAGACTGACCTGTTTGCACCTGTTAGTGTAATGCTGGCTCTGGTATCACAGTCCTGAGGCTTTCAGCGTGTACAGTGACAAATTTTAAAAAAAGAAAGCGAGAGAGATGAAGCTAGGGAAAACTGTTCCTCATCAGATTAATCTTAGAACATGATAAGATGGAAATTTCTCTACTCAGCAGTAAAATAAATTAGGGGGGAGTAAAGAAATACAGATTCAGGGATTGTATCTGTTTCTCTCTGTGATCACTTAAGTGGAAAGGATTCGTATTCAAGATTAGTAGTTCTAGTTCATAATAAATTTCATCTCATTTACCAACAGCTGTTGACCCGAAGTTTGTTTGTTTCCCATCGCAAACCATCGCACTAAAAATTCATCCTTTGTACTTCTATTAATTTGCTTCTGAAAGTTTCATAGAAGTTGTAAATAAGTAGGAGATATATTGAACTTATTCAGAATAATCAGTATGAAAGTTAAAGATTAAGAAACTGTTGACTACTACCACTACTCATAGCTCAACTATTTCAGCTTATCACTTTTGTCCAAATGTCCCCTTCCTAGTTGTTTTATTTGATATGTTGATGATGTATGACGTGAGTTTTTTTTCTTCTGTTTTATCTTCTCTCTTCCTCTTGCCATTGTGGGTTTCTGATTTCGAACCAGTGCATTACACTGAGCACTTAAATTGTATGTAAAGTTGGCATTCACTGGGTCTGAGGAACATCACATCTTGGATGTAATTGAAATTTCCTCTCCCCCAGTGCTACTCAGGAACATTATTATGCCTTAACTAATGATTGTGACATTTCCAGCAGCACTTGAAGGCAGCACTTACACCTCGCTCACATGATTACTTAATTCAGTGGATTTCTTCTTGCCTTAACACATCCTTGAATCAAAGATCAAGACTTCAAATAATTTCCTGTCAGCATCCGTCCAAGCAGAGGCCCACCACAGCGATGAGGGTTTGTTAGCCTAACCTAGCACCATACTCAACAATAGCTTAGTGCCTGAGCCTCGGGGAGCTGATAATGATTTATCCAGGCCTTTTGGCGCTTAGGAAATAGGGCTCGGTCTTAAATCTCTGGGATGACTGACAGCTCAGATATTACTGTGTAGTTTTTAATAACAGTCAGTGTGGCGGCGCAAGAGACGGAGCGATGAACACAGCGCTATCAGATGTTTGGATCATCTCCCAGCCCCTACTGCAACCACACACACACACACACACAGAGGAAAACATCCCAGTGTACGGAGAGAGATAGTGTGTGTAGTATTTATAGGGTTTGTGTGTCTGTCTGCGTTCACCCGCTCACAGTTCATTTTAGTCGTTTACCGCAAAAACGATAAAGGCAAGGCGAGTTTATTTGTAAAGCACCTTTCAACAACGAGGCAAAGTACTTTACAAGAGACAGCAAGTCATTAAGAGAAAATATATCAGAAACACAGCAATATAAAAAGCCAATATAAAAATACACTCACAAATAAGATTTTAAGTACATAAAACACAAAATGAAAATAAACTAAAGTGGAAGAAGACAAGATATGTGCAGGATATTAGTAAATGGTCCCTTCCCAAATTTGGTTTAGTCAAAGAGCAATTTAAAAGAACTGAGAGTCGGAGCAGATCTTTTCTGGGAGTTTCTTCGAGATATGTGGTGCATATGTGGTGAATGCTGCTTTTCAGTGTTTACCTTCGACCTGATCATAGATGGTCTGAGAGGTTTGGACGTTCATTACAGTAAGAAATGTTTTTTAACCTAAAGTTAGTTAACCTGAGACCTGTGAAAATTTAGGTCTTAGTCCATGACTACACCAAGACTTTTGGCCTTGTGGTCTTTATTGTTAGTGGGAGCACGTATTTGTAAAACAGAAGAGGCCGGGAACAGATTCTTGAGGAACTCCACACCAGTTTTGCACATTTAGATGTATAATTACAAATCAATACAAATTAATGATTAAAAATTCATGAGTGATTCAAACCAGTTTAGCACTGTGCCTGCAGGTCCCACCCAGTTTCTCAGCCTGTCTAGTGATATGTCATGGATGACTGTACAGTATCCACTTCTAAGATCTAATAATACCCTGACAGAAATTTTGCCAATGTTTGCAATTAAGTCAATATTATTTCAGACTTTAACTTCTGTAGTCTCGTTTCGTTGGTTGTTTATTCTATTATTCTTTTTAAAGAGTGGCTTAGTGTCAGCAGATTTCAGGGTCTGTGGAGAATTGCCTGAGAGCAGAGAAGTGTTGACCATTTCCAGAAGACGCCATGCAGTTAAAAAAGAAAAGGCAGCAGAAGGAGGATTTCAGAAGTTGCACGATTTCGTCCAAGTCTTTTTTTATAGTTTCCTAAATTGAGTCATGCTATTTTAATTTATTTCAAGCGAGCATAAAGTCAGATCCTGTACCTGATAGGGAGGAAGTGAAAGCTTGTCTAATTTTCTCAGTTTTGTCAGTAAAAAATCAGGCAAATTCACTGTATAAGTTAGTGGATAAACGTTCAGAGGCTACAGCAGCAAATAAAGGCGTGTGCATTATTATTGTTTTTGGCAATAATACCGGAGAATAAGAACACTGCAGTTAAATTATAAATGCAAAGTCTATGTTTATAGATGTCATAAATCACCAGGAGATTTGTTTTCCACTATCCAAAGCATACATCTTTTTGGCACTGTCTTTTATGAATTAATTTTTTTTATTTATTTTTTTATTTTTTTGCAAGCCTGACATTAGTTTGTTTGAAATAATCCTGTGAGACGCTGATGAGACAAACTTTCTCTGATCCTCCTGGCCTTATCAATCTCTTCAACCCAGGCAGGAGATAGCTGTTTGTTCTTATTATCGTCTTCGTTATCAGCAAGTTGGTGTTACAGGAAGTGCTTGGCTGCTGGTACCGGGGGGAAGGTGGGGTGAATTTAATGCCAGTTATCCAGCGACTCCATTTTATCAGCGAATCCCGAATGAGGTGAGGCAGCGGAGTATTAGGAGGGTGATCCATGAGCTGGTTGTCAACATGCTTTGTCTTTGTGGTGCCGAGGCTGCTGCACGTCAGGGTGAATCATCTTTGGCCCGGCCGACGGGTGTCGCAGGCTCAGTGTTAAATGGTCCATCAGTACTCCAGATCTTTAGATGAGGATGCAGTGAGACATCTTGTCAAACCTAGCAGAAGTTTGTTGCCTGTACTGTCATTTATTTATTCATTTAAATCATTTCATAACCCTGAATAAGTATTAAAAACAATTAAAATGAGGTTTTATTCTATCTTTGATGCAAACCCAACTTCTAGTGGCCTGCTGGGTGGATTCAGTGGCTTTATTATGACAGATCAAGCCTTTCTCCCGTCACCCCAGTTTCTTTTGCCTCCCATTTTGACATATAACCCCCAGGTCCATATCTCTACTCTTTCATTTCTCTCCCTCCTGCTCCCCCCCACCATCCCTCTGTCATTCTATCCTTCATTCTGTCACTCCCTTATTTCTCTAGCCACTTTGCCGAGCTCTCATTCGCTCCTCTATCACTCTCTTACTGCCTGTCATTCATTCTGTTATATGCTCCTCGCCCACCCCTTCACTTTACTTCTCTCCTCGCTGGTATTCATCAAGCCTTCTTCAGCTTTACAGTTTTGCTGTATTGCTATAGTTTGCCTCTCCATAACACTCTTTTGCCCTTAAAATCTGATTTACAGTCAGATTCTCCTCTCCATCTGTGTTTTTTTCTCTTTCACTCTGTGGGCTGCTCCCAATCTCTCCATCACCTTTTCCCCCATTTGCCTCTTTGTTTTTCCTCCTTCATTCCCTCACACTTCTTTCTCAGTTTTCTTTCTGTCTATCCTGAATGTTTGGCAAGACACCAGTGGCGTTGACCACACAAATATTCATTAATGAGTAATAAATTAAATTTTTGTGGCATGTGTTAAAGAAAAACATAGACTTACCCTTCTTCTATAAAGAATATTTTCTTCTCCTTGCAGATGCATCTTCTGTTTTCTGAGAACTGTGTTTATATTTTTTCCACTTCCAGCTGATTCATCTTGTCTGGATTTAGATACTGTATGAAGGTCCTCATTTAGCATCTAGATGCCTTATTCGCTACTGTGAAATTTAATTTGACTTGCTCGCAGGAGAAATGCAGAAAATTTCTCTGCAAGAGCTTTTACTTTCCAGGCTAATAAGAGCTGGCTAAAGACCAAAGTGCAATATAAGCTACTAATGCAGGTTTTCAGCATGTAGTGTGTTCACAGTGGAAAAGACAAATTAAGTTTACTCAAAATATGATGTCACACTAAAAACACTTGATTTTTTAGTGTGCTGATGTCTCGCAATGCAATGCACAAAGGAAATGGAAGAGCTGCTCACAGCTGCGAAACAAAACAACTTGCAGATGGTGGTGAAACAGCTGCAGGAAGATCTCGGAAAACAAACATTTGAAAAATAAAGGTCTTAAATCTTTAAAAAACAATATTCAGCTTTTTCTTTGTGAAGTTTAATCAGTAGTGATACTCGAGAGTCTTAGCTGGATCGATGCACACGTGGCCTTCTAACTGAGATTCTGACGTCTCACAGGATAAACACGAGTGCAGCTAATAATGTTAATTATAGCCGAATACCATTCAGGTATACAAGTTCCAGCCCTTTGATACGGTGCATGCAGCCTCACTGTCATACTAACTTGGGTCCCTGAATAGATTACAGCCATCTTTAAAGTTATTATATGTGCCTTTTTTGTGCAAGTACACCAACTGCAGAAAAAGCTGTATACTATAAATATCAGTATAAAATGCTGTATATGGTAAGATAGATACAGTGCTATGGAGGTGGGAGCACAAATTTAAGATAAAATGGGCCTTTTTAATAGAATAAAATACTTCCTCCTTCTTTCGACCGCACACATTTGCTTCTGTCATAATGATTACGGCCTCCAGAGGACTTGATTTGAATGTAAACACATGTTGTTTTGGGGCAGATGCTAAAAGTGCTGAGGCTGTTGTTCTTTTCAGTCTCAAAATTAGCCTACTGTGTCTTGTTTTTTCCAATTAGTGAACATTTATTACATAACAGAAACTTGTGCTGACAGATACCAATTAATCTGTGACTTTAGACTGCCCACTACCAATTAAACTGCGCCAAGAGACAGGAAAATTTACTTTTACAGATTTATTACCTTATTTTAATTTTATTTAAAGCTATAACGAGTAGGACTTTCACCAAAGATGTATTGTTATCAACTTAATGCAATTAATGCATTTCACAGACAGTTTCCTCTATAAATAGACGATAGCATAGTGGAATAAATGGCGTTTGGGTACATGGAATAAATGCTCAGTTTGAGATCTATTTGTCTCCCTCCCACTCTCCTCTTCTCTGCCCATCTTCCACTGAAAGGTGGGTGGTGGGAGGATTGTACAGAGCTGATGTCTTTGCCTGTCACAGTTTATCAACTTGAGGAAGTGATGAGTTCACACATGCATCTTGTTGCGTCAGTCAATCAATATAAAGTTATAGATTGGTCCTTGCATCCATTGGAGGCCTTTTGATGATGATGAAGACAGATACTGGTCGATCCTTAACTAGTAAAACTATTCCTGAGAGTAATATTGAGTCACACTTGTCTTTATTTGATGCACAAACAAACACATCCATTACTGCGGTTGGTTGTCTGGAGATGAACACGACTTATCCGAATACCAATCAGTTTCTGGCTGAGCTGCTGCATGCCACAACTTGTGTGTGTATACTGTGTGTGTGTGTGTGTGTGTGCGTGCGCAATAAAAGTGCAGGTATGCTGAGTGATTTCGACATCCGATTGTTGTGCTGCATTTCAAGAGACGCAGGGTAGTGAGCTACTTTAACTCTACAGTACATACAGTAAGACTGTTCCTTAGTCTTAGTCTAAGGAACTAGTCTTTCCATTGCCGTGGATGCTCAGGTAGGAAACAAACACACGCACACACGCACACACACACACACACAGAGGACAGTCAGTGAGGCGAAGCCGCAGGGCGCCGTGTAGGCTCAGGAATGGATAAGTAATGAAGGTTAAAACACAGAGCAAGAGTATTGATTGTTTGCAAGGGAAGAAGAAGAAAAAGGAGAGACTTTACCGCTTGAGTTGAGCCAAATTACACTTCTGCAGTGTCATCCATCCCATAATTTGGCTGACACAAGTTGTCAGTACGTCAATATTCTCATCAGCTCCACTAATGATAGGTTTATTTCTTTGTCTTTACCTGGAAGATTTTTTTTCATAAAACTTCAAAAAAAAATCTTGCATGTTTTCATAAAAGCACTGTGTGATACTGTTAGCTTAATTCATGAATTAACATCCCATCATGCTCTGTGTCATGTATAAAAATGCTGAATGGTCCCAGTTGATTCTGATTTTTGTATCAAGATGATAAGAAGATAAAATCTGAGTGACTTTGAAAGAGAGTGTGTTGTCGGGGCTTTGATGGCAGCAGCTTCAGTCACAAAGGGCTGAACTGGATCATGTTTCTAAAGGAACAGTGACTAAAGTGACATCTGCTTTAGATCAGAGGGAAATATATCAGTTAATGGGGTCAGAAATAGTGGTTGATTGCAAAATTGATATTTGATGAGTGTGATGCTTGTGTGTAAATGTGATATTAAAATCAAAACAGAAGAACAACCCATCCTCGGGTGACTCACAATGTGAATGGAGGACGTGTTCAGACTATCGGCGGGAAATGTCCGTTGACAATCATGTAAAGAGGGATATTACAGTGCGGTTGCAGTGCTGAAACCCCCTTATTACAAAGATGAATGGTTCAGCTGTGGAAAAACCAAATAGGCACACGTCTGCAAAGATATGGAAGAAGGTAACGTGGTCAGATGAATCACTGTGTTCTCCACACTGGGCGAGTACATGCATGTCGTACACTGAAAGAACGATACATGTCTGAGTGCTTGACCCGTCCGGTGAGGATGGCTCTCGTATGCTGTCGGGGGGCATTTTGCTGGCATGCTTTTGGTGTGCTTTTCCCCTCAGAGGGAAGAGGTTACCTTTATCCTGTGATTTCTATCCTGATGGGAGGGGTCTCCTCTGGGATGACAATGCTCCCATCCACAGGGCACGAGGGGGTGATCAGCATGAAAACGATGTGAGTCATATGCCTTGGCCTCTGCTGTCTGTAGTGCTTCTTTTTTTTTGTCTAGACAAACACACACACACACACACACTCTCCCACCTGCTGATTTGATTGCTGTGTTTATCAGCCGTCCACTTTTTCCCCCGCTCTCTCGAAGGCCGAAGATACTTAGCTGCCCAAAAAAAAAAAAAAAAAAAAACGGGAAAGACGGTTGTGCTGGGGGCTCTTTGTTGCCATAGCAACCAAAAGACTCACCTGTTGCCAAAGGTTTTCATCTTTTTAAAAAGAGGAGAAGCATAGGGGGAGCGATAAAGAAATGCACAGCAGGACTCAGAGAAGCACATTCAGAGGGAACATGAAAAATAAAATGTTTTAACTTATTGATGCCTTCATGCGACAATCAAAATGTAGGAATTGTTTGTTGTTTCTGCTTCTCCAAAGATGTTGGTCAGTGGTCAGCACTACTGATTATGAAAGACAACGCACACACAACAAGAGGAGTAACGCTGAGGACAGAGGTCGCCAATACTGTGTGTTTTTTCTGATCTTTTAGCCACTGGGTCCCATTTATCCTGTAAAGTGTTGAGGATTAGTCATACCTAAAGAGCTTTCGGCTTGTAGAGAAAATAATGACAGTTTCAGTCCATGTAATCCTCGAGGATGAGTCATTTTTTTCAACCTTCATTACCTAAAGACCGATAATGGTCATTTTGTACTTTTAAGCACATCAGACAGTTAAGGTGCGGTAAAACGCGGCTTTCGCATCCCAAATGCAGCCATTTCATAAGCTCTCCATTTGAGTACCGATAACTGAATATTGTCCCACTTTCTCCCACTTTTAGAATAATGAGAGGAGCTTGAGCATCTCCCGTTTCAATCACCGTGAAGGATTCCAGTTTGTCACTCTTATGGGATTTTCTCAGAAAAATGCAGCCGAGCAGACTTAAATGTCCTCATGAAACACTCTGCCTACATTATGTCATGCTTTCGTATGGAAATGCAGATGGATGTGCTGAGGACAGTTATGAAGCAGTAGCTGCAACTGACTGACAACAGAGACTGTGTGTGTTTGTGTGTGAGGGGTGAGGAGGTGGCAGGCAGCCGGACTATGCGGTCAAAAGATTATAAATTCAGTGA
>JBAJHX010000002.1:5868833-5881217 GCA_037176925.1 Amniataba percoides | reverse complement strand
TGTGTGTGTTTGTGTGTGAGGGGTGAGGAGGTGGCAGGCAGCCGGACTATGCGGTCAAAAGATTATAAATTCAGTGAGTGTGGGGGTGCGTGCAATTATCCAAGTGACAGTTTTGATTACTAGACTGTAGAGTTTGCATTCATGTGAGCGTGGACAGGCACTGTTTCTATTCATTCAAGTGACTGTGTGATTGTGAGACTGTCGAGAGCCTGTGATACTTATCAGTGGTGAGACTGTTTACATGGCCTGGTACACAATCTTAACACAGAGTGACAAGAAACAGAGAGAGAGAGAGAGAGCGATCCGGGCTCAGCACACAAACACACACAGTATCCTTTTCAGCTATTTTGAGAATATGAGGTGACAAGAAAGAATATTATGCTGTATTATAGTTTAATAAGCAGATGACTGGAAAATTAGATCAGATCCAGAGAAGCCTCTTGGAAGTTTCAGTTGTGTGTCTGTGTGGCAACTACAGTCGACTATATATAAATCACATAGTAAAAGTACACTTTGAATTGTATGAATGTACGTTTATTGTGATTAAGTCACAGTTATGTTATGTGAGGTAATTCAGTGCAGACTTTACAAATCAACTTTTCTAAAATTGAAAAGGTTTCAGTAATCTATTATAACATACACAGGAAAATAATGGATGCCAATGGTTGCCTGCAACAGTACAAAAAATATAAAACTAACCTTCAAAGGTTGTCAACAAAAATAATCAAAGTGTACATGATGTGTACCTGTTAAATGTAAAACCTACATTAGTTGATGTGGTGAATTTTAGATATGGCGGAACATTAGCATTAACTTGAAGTTGTTTTTAACGTCGGTCTACATCCAATTCTCATTTCCTTTCAGCTTTGTTTTTGGTCTTCATCACCTCAGAAAGCTGCTGAATGCTCTATACTAGCTCATCGTCCTCTCTGCAGATCACTGGTATCATTTGGTCCCTGGGCAGGTTGCATGCAAGTGTTTTTGTTAAAAACACCGGACAAGACGCTGAGAGGATCAAACTAAAACAGTAAAGTTGTGGACCGTAGAGCCAAACTGCTGACCTAAAAGAAGCTAAAAGGCTTTTTAGTGCCGAGTGGAATTGTGGTGACGTTGAGGATCCACAACACCCTCTTTACATTCATCTGTGCTTCAGTCTGTTATCCCTGTCTGTCTGTGGTTATTTCGGTATCATTCCCTTCACCTACCTACCTGCTTTTCTGTCTCTCATGCTTGATTTACACTTCTACTAATCATTCCTAACTCCATAAATTTTAGCATTTAGTTCTAGTCACACTATGTAAGAGACTTTATCTGTGAAACTATAAATAAATAAGACAGGGCTGTTCCCCGAGGAGCTAAGCTACAGCTGTCACTGGAACATAATGTTACTCCTTTGCTACAGTCTGTTATCGAGTTGAAGATTTATCATTATGAGTTTGAGAGTGTCACCGCTCTGGTGAAGTCTAATAAATAATCATGGTAGGAGAAGACTAAATAATACACCCTTAGTTTGCATCTCTCATTGTGCGGGCAACATCTTTTAAACATGCACTACAGTTGTTGTGCCTTCAGGTGTAATTTGCTTGCAGATGTGAACATAAGCACTCAAACTCACAGGCGAGTAGTCAAGCAGACACACACAACAGCACGCGCAGACGTGCATCTGCAAACACACAAACTCTTAATATACCGAAAATCAAAAGAAGCTTTCAGCTGCTTTTCTTCCCCCCCACTGCACACAGACAGTGAGTGGGCCATGAAAGCATTCCCGCAAAAAAAAAAAAAAAAAATCCAGTCAATGGTGCAAGAACGTCTGCCCCAATGAGTTCCTGCATACATGCACAAGTTCAGACACCCAAACACACACTTCTGTACCCAGACAGTGAAGGAGCAGAGGAGTAAAATCTAAGTCAGGAGTTCTTTTATTTTTCCTTGGAGAAACAAACAGCTTTTCAACAGGGAAGCGGAAGATGTATTACCTCGTTCTTATCTCCCTATTTGCAGCTTTGGTTGTTTTGCAGTATTTGTTTTTCTCTCTCTCTCTTTTGTTTTTAGCCCTGTTGCATTTCTCTCTCTCTCTCTCTCTTTCTGTTCTGTTAGATATTATTGTGTGATTTGTTTGTGCAGTGACTGTAAATTTCTGATCTCTGTCTTGTTTTTCTTGGAGAGTAAATTCATTAGTGTGTATCACTGTCGTGACAGCACCGTTTTATGCAAATCCGTATGATTTAATCCTAATCAACGAGTGTTTCTGCTTGCCCTCCTTGCAGACGACGGGCCGTACCAACGAGACCCGGCTCCTCCTCCACCTCCTCTCTGCTCTTCCTCCAGCGCTCTGTTGCAGGAGCACAGGAAGAGCCACATCCCAGAAGAGTTTGCGGGCCTCCTTCATGGATCTTCCCCTGCTTGTGAAACCCCTGACACGCCTTACCACCTTTACAGCCCCAAATCCCGCAAATATGCCTCTGCAGACGTCCAGAGCAGCCTGCTGCAGACCCCGGAGTTCAGCATCGTGATAGGAGGAGGACCCACTCAGGTCTTCCCCAGGACAGCGGGCGAGTCGCAGACAGCCACCAACAACCCCCAAAAGCCACAGGTGGTGTACCGGACTATCTTCCACACCAGGGTCAACCAGGACCAGGCCCGACCCAGGAACTGTGAGCAGGTGGATCCACCTCGCGGCTGGTCCACGCTGGGCCGCCCGCCCTCCTCCTACTCTGGTCAAAACGGGGAAGTTCCAGATCTACGTGGGATTCAGACAGGAAGTGTGCCCAAAGGCAGTTCATCAGGCGCCGGCTACGAAGACAGGGCTTGCACCTTGGGGAGGATGAGGTCCATGCCCCGCAGTGTGATGGACCTGCAGCTGTCCAAGTCTCTGTCCAAGTCTGATTCCAACCTGGTAGCTGTGTCTCCTATACAGGTAAGGAGATTCTGACATGTGTCAACTTTCAACTTTTTTTTTTTATCATCTTTTGATATTCTTGTCTTGAATGACTCACTGTGCAATCAAAGCGTTAATGAGAGTGTGACTTATACATTAGAGCCCAGCATTTATGTTGCATTACGGAGGCGACTTAAAACTTTTTTACTCTGATGCTGTCTTGCTCTTCAGACACATTTATGCAAGAGGCCAAAGATAGACGATAGACGTCTCTTTTATTCAAGTTATAGAAAAGTTTCTCCCCTTTATGAAAGTTCAGGTCGGCACAGAGTTCTCAGTTGGCAATGAAAGCTAATGCATTTATTGTAAGTATTCAGTTGCATAAATTATACAGCTGTTGAAGTAGTTTGCATCTTGCTGTATCATGCAGACAGACTTCAGAAACAGCACAGAAACCAGTCCAACCAATTAGATAACTCACTAATCTGGGCCACAGTTCCCCTGCTGTGCAGCTCATTTTATACGACTTCTTCTTTTATTCATAGTAAATAAGTCATAAGCTAAATACATAGTCTGTTTGATGAAAAATGCTTCATTATTGATGAAACTTTAATGGGCACCGAGAGGACTTGCTAAACAGTTTTTAGCGCTCTGTTGTACATCTTTTTAAGGTTAAAATATTTGGCTGTCGCTGCATGCCATTGTTTGTTATCTGATTATGCCTGAAAACAAATTGTTTTCATCTTGTCCAGGAGGAGCATGGCTGGGGGTCTGGATCTCGCGGCCAGGGTCCTGGAAGTCCCAGCCCAGGAGAGGGTGCCAGCCCGGGGGGAAGACTGGAGAGAACGCCCTCCTTCACTGCTGAGTGGGAGGAGGTAAGACGTGCACAGCTTTTTACCCACCAGCTGTTTTGGATCAATTGGGATATTGAAGAAGCAGGAAAGTAGTCAATTTTAATGACAACTATATAAAGATATAAATCAGGTTAATCGGCATCTTTACTTCTGTAGTAGTATTTATGGCAGCAAGCTTTGCCATCCCTGCGGGGGGCAACTGTGACCTTTGCGCCCACAGCAGTGAGCTGCTTCAGTTTTTCCTCCCTTTGAAATATATTCGACCACCACAGTGCAGAAGGAGCCCCGGTGCTAATTTAACATGCTCCCACATTGACTTTCCTCCACAACCAGCACTGGAGCTGCAGGGAAGACCAGATATGAGAGAGAGAGAAGCAGTCTGTGTTACAGGGAGTAGAGAGCGGAGGTCGAGGGTGCTGTGTGTTTTGGTCTGGCTGTGCTTGTGCCTGAGGCTTCTGTGGTATTAAAGGGTCTCTGACACAGATGTGATCCACTGACTGGACACTGCTGTCAGATCTCACCCCTTTATAAACTCTTTCAATCACAGACACGTTAGCGTCTGCTCTCTTTAAGACCAGAGACAACACACACTTTTGGAAAACGTGCAGGCGCTACAGGGTGTTACAAAAAATGATACTGATGACTTATTTAAAATAATGCTAATGCATGTGAGTGAAAGTACATTCACACATGCCTTTCTGTATTTGCATGTGCAAGTTCATTAGTTCTTCAACAGAGCTCATAAGTTGCTGATGGTGATGAATTACCATATGGAATTTTCCCATAATTCTCAGCAATTAAGGTGACCTTTCCTGTTTTAATTGCATGCTACGGGAGGATGAGATAAGATGGCTTCAGGGAAACTGTGGAGTGATATATGGGGATTTCAGGGGGGAAAAAATAACAAAGTTGCTCTATTTGCAGCACATGCTCGGGAAGGAGTTGCATTATTAGTGAGAGAGGCAAGTCACGAGGGGCATCCCACCACAGTCAGTGATTTGAAGAGATCCATACTCATTAGTGCTACAGGCATAATTAAGGTAGTTTCTGTATGTTACAAATTTGTGCTCTAATCTGGCTTTATCTCGAAAGGCTGCAGTGTTTGATTGTTTGCAGCTATATGGATGGTAATTAACAGCCCACAGTGAAATATTGCTACTTTCAGAGAGGGTTTTTCTGTATTTGGTGTTGAAAACCGCAGTAATGGTACATCTCTTAAAGGATAATTACAATATACTATAACTTGGGTCTTATGTTTGTGTTTTTTTTTATCTTTCCTGTTGATCATTAATAATTGTGAACTAGGCAACGATGCTAAAAGAGATGTGAAAGAGAGCAGAAAACATGAGCAGTCAGATGATTGTACGAGTTTATACAAACAAACAGGTTAGCTAGCATCTGTTGTGAATATCCAGAAAAATAAGTCAAGCTTAAAGAAGATTTAAAACACTGTAGAGGAGGAAGAGCCGAGTCGGGTGATTATTCTCTGAGAGTTTCACTATGAGTGACCTCTTTAATGCCATACAATCATCTCACCCACTGTTTATATAAATATTTGATAAGTGCAGCTTTAATTAGCATCTTTTCATTATCCAGTGACTGTTTAGCCTCCTGGTTTCATGTACAAGGTGCATGTGAATTAGTGCTCTGTATGCAGTGATTGTTGTCTGTTTATCCAGCTACAAAGATAAAGCCACCTTCATGGTCGGCCAGCTTGTAAACACTGTTTGCTTTTGTCTGACCTGGCCCTTTTTAAACACTGGTCTCAGACCAGCCGCTGAAAGGCCACTTTCCTCTGACCCGTGGTGTGCCTTCGGTCCTGACAGGTGGATGGATGTGCAGGTTGCATAGTTCAGCGGTTAGCAGCAGGTCCAGGGTCAGGGATGAGCAGTCGACAGCCAGCAGCCAGACACTAATGAAGCCACTGTAGCTGCCTCCAATTCAGTCCTCCTCTTGCTTCATCTCAGCTCCGTTCTGTCTTTAAGTTTCCTGCTAACACATCTTTTTCCCCCTCTGCTCCTCCATGCTTTTTCTATTCACAGGGGGGAATGACTGACATTCGGCGCGCTGGCTGGCGTAATGATCATGTTATGTGACACTTGAATCCAGAAATAGGGTTTCGCCTTATTACTGGGAAATGACTTTCCCTTGCACATGCTGTACAACTCTGTAACTCTGCTTTTCTCTCTCTCTCTCTGCCTCTGTCTCTCCCCCATTTGTTCAGATCGACAAGATTATGAGCTCCATCGGGGCAGGAATAGGCAGCGGGTTGGACATCAAAGAGGACACATCAGGTAAAATACACACAAGCACATAGCGTCAATCTGATTTAAAGGATAATCCCTGTTCATCACAACTTGGGTCTTATTTTATTAATGTTGGCCATCATTAGTATTAAGATAACATGTCCTCACCACCTGTTTGAGTTCTGCACCTTTGTCAATTATTAGACAGGATATTAAAAAAAGAAGCGACTGGTTTAGTCAAATTATATATCCCACTTTACTTGGAGGTAAACCTAGAATGTATGACATGTGTTTAAAGTTAAACTTCAACAAAAGTCAAGGTCTTAAAACTGTGATGGATGTTTATAATGGACAGTGCTTAGACATACTTTGCTTTCTCTTCCAAAATAATTTTCGCTAACCTGTGAGATCACCTGACCCAACCATCCTTCTGTTTCCTTTAAATAACGTCCACACTTTTCCAGATATAGCTCTTAATTTGCTGAGTACAAAGTACAGTGCGGAAAGACACCACAGGTTAACAACACTCCAGATGCTTTGTAACTGTACTAAAAAGATCAATTTGATAAATTACAGGATTCCTAGATAGCAGCCAACTGAGATCCTTAAAGGGCAGTGGTTCCCATGGAGTCGAGACCCTCATGGGGTGACGCAGTAAATAAATAAGTCTTGTGGAAAAAAAAATGCACCTGACAGAAAAGAAGAAGAGTGTTTTTTCTTGTAAGTGGCTTAAGAATATTTCTGCTTTAGGTCTCCAAAAATAAATAACTAGTTTTTGGTTGGTGGGGTAGCAAAATATTCTTGTTTATTGATTAGTAACTGCTCAATTGCTTAACTTGCACTGAAAGCTATTTTTAAAATAACCAAAAGGAATGATGGCCAAAGTAAGCAAAAATAAGACCTTAATTTTCACAAACAAGAATTACCCTTTGATTTGTGTGTGTGTGTGTGTGTGTGTTTGGTTGCGTTTCTGCTTTTTGACTGCTCTGCATGTACCAAATCCTCCTCTTTGCCATTTTTTTTTATTACCTGCATACCTTGAATCCTCCGCTGCTGATCTCTATTTACTGCGTTCATCCCCCTCTCCCTGCGCTAACTCCCCCTATCCTCCACCTCCTGATCCCCTCCCCTCTTCCTCTCTCCCTCTCTCTTTTCATCTCTGAATGCAAAGCCTCTGCTATCCATGGTTACCACCGGGAGAAATCCTGTTTGTGCCAAACCGGCCCCCTCCCACCACCATCAACACACACATAGCTACACCCCACACACACACAGACAAACACACATATGGATGTGCCTGCATACATCCACTCGGCGTGGTGTGTGTGTGGGAGGGAGGGAGGGAGCTCAGCTTCTTCTTTGCAGACAAAGAAGCTGGAGCTGTTGTGATGGCTATTATCAGCAGAGCGAGCCAGATATATGTAGAGAGAGCAGGGTGACGATCGACACCCTGAGAGAAGATAGAGACGGGAGGTAGACAGAGGAAAGTGAGCGAGAGAGAGAGAGAGAGAGAGAGTGAGGGAATGAGGGAGGAAAGCAGCGCTCAGAGAAAGGAGAGAGAGAAGGAGAAAGAGAGAGAGAGGAGGCTGCAGAAGCATACCGATGAGAGTGGGAGTACTTGATAAAGAGAAATCTACAGCGCAGGCAGCTCTCGCTCTTTCTCTCTCTCTCTCTCTTTCTCTCTCTCTCTCACACACACACTTGCGCACACACGCGCGCTCAAGGGAGCAGCCAAGTGAGCGCAACAGCTGAAAAAGAAAACGGCTGCTGTGCTGTGTGCGACAAACACACAGTCAGTCGCTTGCGGATCTATACCTCCAGTCTTATCCAACACCCTATCGCTGGCAGGATTTAACCCCAGGACGGGAGCTTTTTTTCTGGATACAACTTCAGCCTTCACCCCTTTGCATCCTCCCTCTGGCTGGATTCAGAGAAAGCAGCATCTGGACACCCTAACCTACCCTTTACCCGCTTGCACCCTTGCATGCTGACCCCCTCCATCCCCACCATGCCTCTAGCCTAGCCTCCCCTTCCTTCCTTTTTCCTCCTCCTCCTCTTCCTTTTTTTTCCTCCCACCTTTCCTCCTCTTCATCTACCTGCCTGCCCCTTTATTCTCCTCCTCCTGCTGCCTTGCCAAAAGACTCCTCAAAAGCATGGCGGGCTCTTTCGACAGCCACTTTGCCCGCCATAACATGATGTGGCAGTGCCAGCTGTCTCAGCCGGACTGCCGCTGCTACCGCGTGGACGGCTACTCCCTACTGAAGCGTTTGCCCCTCCACCCCCTCATAGGTCCCCGCTGCCCGCTGCAGTCCGTGGGCCAGTGGCTCGACTCCATCGGCCTGGTCCAGTACGAGAACCACCTGCTGGCCAATGGATTTGACAACGTCCAGTTCATGGTGAGTGTTTTCATAATTAATTTTTGTTGGGGGGGCATCTTGATACTTGGAGTTTAGGATGGGATATGCTCCTACATGTCTCTTCCCCTTCTTGTTCTTTTTTTGTCTTTGCTTTGCCTGTGTTTCCTTTTCTTTCTTGCTTTAAATGTAATCTCCCCTTTCTGTTTGTCCCACCTCCCTCTAATCTCTCCCTGCTCTCCAAGGTGTAGCTCATTATCTCTCATCATTTTCTTTGCAGTGATTAGCGCAACTTGTTTTCTCTCCTTTTCACTCGGATCCCTTCTGTTTGTTGGATTTCCTGCGCTCTGTATCATCTCCTCTCTCATTCTTCCTTTGCCATCGTTGCTGCCTCTCCCCACCGATGCCATGTGAGGTCCTCCTACGCACAGAAATCCTACGCCACATCTCCGGCATCAAGCTGCAGACATACATGCTCGCGCTACTCCGAAAATGCATGTCAACACTGTGCTCGTTTTCAGGGTTTCTGCACACTGTTCTGCATGAACGCACATAGAAATTACAACCACCTGTAGCCTGCACATCACGATGCAAACCCGGTCCTCTATTTTATCCAATCCTCTCTTCATCTACAGTGACGTAGGAAGACAGAAACTCACTTGGTCATTTCGCATTCTCTCTCTTCAACTCTTTTGATGTTGGTGTGGGTGTGTGTGTGCAAGCGTGGGTGGGTAAGACTTGTATCCACAGGAAGCGCGAGGGTTAGTGAGCGATGGAACAGGAAATGAGGAGAAAGAGGGGAAAGCGAAGAGAAGCCAAATTGAGAGAAACTGCAGCAGGGGCAGAAAGACGGGAGACGTGGAAGAGGGATGCTGACTGGATGAGTTTATCTGGAGTTGCAGATTGTTGCTGTTGGGGAAAGAACCTCGTATCTCCAACATCCGCAACTTTCCAAAGCAAAAAGAGGAAACATTTTGGGGTTTATCCAAAGGGTTTTAAAAGGAAAGCATAAATAGCATATAGAGGTTTTAGAGTATTTTTCCTCCCATTAGAGGAGAGCTAGCTGCTTTTTTTTGAATAGCACATTTAAACTACTTCATCACTTTCAGGAGTGAAGGCAGTTAAATGCTCTCTCCTGATGTGAGGTCAGCTAACAATGGATAGGCATTAGTTATTTGATTATGTATTTATATAAGTGTGTGTGTGTTCTGGTCCTCCACTCGGTGTGACCTGCATCTGTTCATTTGGTTACCCTGGCAACAGGGAGAAATCACAGAATCTCTGTGTTGCTGTCTTCATGTGTTTCTCCCACACGTGGTCAGCGTGTATCTGCATGTTTTTGGCCGTTTATTTAATACAAATTAATTGGGCTTTGGAGCCAGATGGGAAGTTTCCATTAACTGTGTGTAGTGTAGTGTGTGTTTTTCCTTGTCTACGTTTAAGCATCTCAGATCTCTGCAGTGGCTGATTATCATTTTCCATATTAACCAGTCCTAAACTCCCTAATCAGTACTCCGTCCTCCTCCTCCTCCCTCCTCTCATTTTCCTTTTACTGTCCTCTTCTTATTCTCTCTTTTTCCCTTCATATCACTTTAGTTCAGTAAAGCTTCATTGGCATGATGTTCTGATAAAAAGAAACATGCTGCCAGAGGCTAAACATAAACAAAATAAATAATACATAAAATGAATACATGGAAACATGGCGATATATTAATTACATGGAGTGAAACAGCAAGTTACCGATAACATAAAATAAGCAGGAAGAGATACACTGAATCCTAAAAAGAGGGAAATTTCACTGTATTATTATGTATATCTTTAGTGAGTGAACAATAATGCCTACAGCATCAATGTTAGTTTTGCTTTTTCTACAGATTACTTTTGGTTTGTATTGCAGGATGTCATGTACAGCTCACTGATAGTACAGGACAGAAGTTATTTATCTGTGCTGGACAATATTTTTACATAAAAATATAGTTATTCCCATATCAGGTATACTCTTACATGGTTGCAGTATATACCTTATCCACCTAAAGTTTTTAACTTGGTGGAAAGACAGAAAACTGTGTATTGGATTACTACAAAAAATGATCATTACCAAACATTACCAGTCATTTGGAGTTGTGTTTCTGGTCACCTGACTAATATAAGAGGGTAACACCTCGCCCCTACTAAAGTCTCCATTATGTTCCCCAGCTAGTCACTAACTTTCTCTCTTTGCAGTTTGGTGCTTGGCAGGTTGTGTGCAAAAGGTTTATTAGAGCTATTTTCTGAAAGCAGCTGCCTGTTACTGGTGGAAACGACACAGATGAGAGTGAGACTAAAACATGAGAAAACATGAAACCAAACCAATGAGCTGAAAGAGCTGAAATGTTTCATAGAGCTGAGTGAAACCGCTGGTGAAAATCACACATTTTATATTAAAACATTGATTAATGCTGCTGTAAATTAAAAAAAATATTTGAAACAGAAGTCGCTGTTGTATTTCCAATGAATACCTTTTCTTATCATCTGTCAGAAAAGGAATTCACAACCTCACAAAGTCAATCCAGCTTCTCCTCTGTAACACATGCCTTGAATTTAAATGAAATTCACTCGATGATCAGCACTGACGTTTTCCAAATGTTCCCTCATCTCACGTTGACTTAGGCATACGTTTTGAGGAGGTCTTCAAAAATAACCTCGTCTGTCACTTGCTCTGTATTCGCATTTGGTCACATCTGTTTTCCTACAGCGGTAAGCGAGTGAACAAGTCGAGGTAGGAATCACTGCAGCAGCTGTGCGGCTGTCAAGGCAACCGTTAATATCACACATCAACTGTTTACATAAGCAGTATGGGTTTTTTTTTTTTAGCTCAAAATGTATTTTCTCTATTAGTAATGTCCCCAAGTGCACCTTCTATTCATTTACACTGCTTCCTCTTACACTGGTACACACCCCCACACTTACATGCCATCATATCAGCCTACCAACATATTTTACTCTCATTTGCACCTAGTATATAGTCGCTAACAGTTTTTGGCAGTACTTCTAAGAGACTTGGGGACTCTCTGTTCTCCTGGCCTCGCCCCCCCGTCTCAAAGCGTTTCTCAATTGCTCAGTCGTCTCCTCTGTGATGCCTTTGGATACAATTAATATTGAAAAGCGCTGAGATGAAACAGTCTTGCAAACATCATGGTGACTTCAAAGTCCCTTTTTTGTGGTAAGAGCTTCTCTCCGGGTCTTCCTCAGTTTTTAAGCTTTCCTGGCATCCCACTGGCTGAGTGGAGTCGAAGTTTTTAACCTCTTTTTTGTTGTTCGTGACAAAACTTGAAGACGGTTAATGTTTTCCAACCTTGGGAAACTCGGTGGCTACCACAAATTGATATTAATGCAGATGAGGTGCAGGCAGTAAGGGATTACACTGGTATTTGCAGTTCTCTCTCTCCTTTGGTTTTTTTTTTTTATTATTGTTAGCTGTGGATTCTTCAAGGAGAGGTTTAGGTCAAATTCATTCCGGCGCCACTCAGTGTGGGAAATCAAATTAAGTTAAAGAAGTCTGCACATAAGAAAATAAAAGCTTTTATTTTATACATTCAGGCCAAGTTCAAGTTCATCTGTAGAACTGATTGGTTTCCAAATGAATTTGACCCCCGAGTCTGATCTTTATCAGTGTATGACTGCAAAAAAGCGCCATGAAGCGTGCAGGAATGTGTGCACACATGCATGCACGTGAACATGGACCATTCCAATCCACCGTAACCATTTACTACTAATGAGGGTCATTAGAGTGGGCGTGTCTGGTCACCTCAACCAGCCAATAGAGGACAAGTGCTACTAGACCAATGGACAGATTGCAAAGGGGCGGAGTGGTTGTTATGGAGACAGTGTTTGATATGAAGGACACTGGATGGAGACTTAATAACACCCAATTTAAATCACTGTACACGCATGTAAATGAGTGAGGGAAAGAGGGAGGGGTGGGCTGCAAATAAAGAAAGAGGATTTCATACGGAGGGATTTTATTGTGTGTGTTCAGTGTGTGTACTTTAAACACAGAACCTGCAACA
>JBAJHX010000002.1:5839346-5849350 GCA_037176925.1 Amniataba percoides | reverse complement strand
GGTCACACACAGGTTAGTGTACACATGATCGACTCAAGACCTCATTCAAGTATAAAGACCTGTAGTAAAAAACATGAAATACAGTGTGTGGTTCTGTAAAAGTAAAATGTCAAGCAGAAATCCAGCCCTCTCTACATTTTTAACATTTTTTACATTTTTACAGTTTGAAAAGTCCAGAGGTGAATAAAGTCTTTGAATCACCCAAACCCACATAGTATTCTGCACTCAAACACACAGAGTCCAGAGTCGAGCTTATGCTCCTCTGCAGTGTGAAAATCAGCTCCATCTTGGGGCTTTGAAGTATTTATTAACCCATAAAAATATCATTCACCATTTCCTCTCTCATCATATTGGGAATGCAATTCATGAGCTTCTCTGTGTGCGGTAAAGTGTGTGTGTGTGTGTGTATATAAACATTGCCAAAGGCTGCAGGATCAAGGTTGAAACAAGATCCCTCAAAGCTTGTTTTCACACACACACACACACACACACACACACACACACACACACACACACACACACACACACACACACACAGAGCAGCTTGTGCTTCCAGTCATAGTTACAGTTCTCTTGCTATTAATGGAGATATATCTGTCTCCATGTAGGCGGGCTTATTAGCGGCCCGCTCTCATTGGCTGCCTGTTCTCTCAGCACTAAAAGTAGCCTTCCGATTGGTCCCTGTTGGACATAATTTTCAACACATCACCCTTAGCTGCAACTCCCCTCCGCTCTCCGGTTGCCAGGCAACCAGTGGTCTCTGGTTTCCCTCCGGTCCCCCACCCCACCCGCCACAATGTGGTGTGTATATATATATATATATATGTGTGTGTGTGTGCGTGTGTGTGTAAGAGTGTCTGTGCTTCTAAACAGAGCAAAGAGATGAAGATGGAACCTGGACTTCACTGTCGTACAAAATCCAGCCTAGCTCACAGTTACATGCTTTCTGACGGTTGTGTGTGTGTGTGTGTGTGTGTGTGTGTGTGTGTGTGTGTGTGTGTGTGTGTGTAATCTATTGAAGGTCCCAGCAAATCGATACTCATCCCTCCAGCCAAAAAGCTCCACCTCCTAACAACACACACATTAAGTGAGGGATGGAGCGATAAGGAGGCAACGAGAAAAGGTGGCTGGCTGTGATTAAGCATTCAGTGTTAGAAAAACGTCAATCTGGGTGAAAAATGAGCCAGGTATTGTTACTGTAAATGTCTATGCTTTCACTCTCAATGGGCACTGTGCACATGACCCACATGACATCAATGCTTTCCTATAACAAACGCTATTGATTGCAAGATGGAAGCTAGTTTTGATTTTTTGCCCCTTTTCTCATCCCGTCTTAGCTGACGGATTTAGTGCTTCAGCTCTGTCGTGATTATCGGCTTTACATTTCTTGCACAAAGCCAGAAACTGTTGACCAGCCACCAACCAAATGTTAAATCTGTTCACTCACTTTTCTGAATATTTAAAGGAATATTTCCATAGCAGCAGATAGTTATCGTGACATTTCTGTTATTATACTGATTAAACATGTTAATGGTTGAGCTTTAGAGGTGCTGGTAGGTGGACTGGCTATCTGTTTCCTTCTGCTTCCAGTCTTTATGCTACGTTAATCTATGTAGTTATCACACAGTTATAGGAATGGTATCAGTCTTCTCATAACTATCTCCATCTCTGCGCTGACTCATATATTATTTGGTGAATAATCCCTGTTTATTTTTTTTGCCAAGAAAAAAGACATCACATGCAATGTGTTATTATAGATTGTAAAATCTCAGATAAATGTATATTTCAGAGGACATAACCTTGGGAACCTTCAATAATTACAACTGCTCCACATTCTCTCAAAGAGGACGGGACCTTGATGTCTTCAATGGTAGTCACAGCCCTGAACTCAACCTCTAAGATATCACCGAGACAGACGTGGGCTATTTGCTGATCAATATTTCCCTTCAGTTGGCCTGTAATGTATTCTGACCTGGGCGATATAAGTAACCTCACACCAGTGATTCTTGGATCTGGAAAAATCGATGGGGTATTCTTCAAAGGGTTGAACCCCAATCGCGCCATTAGCAGAGGACGCCTGGGGAGGGGGCTTCAGGGCTCTGTTGATACTGCAGAGGTCACAACCTGATAGTCTACAGGGGAGAGGTGATTGCTCATATTGACATGAGCCTGGAGACGGTTGATAACCACGGCGAAAGATCGCAAACAAAGACGGACCAATCGCACGCAGTTGCTAAGGCTGAAGAGAAGAAGCTGTTTTTCGAGTGCAACCATAGAGCCTTTTCTTTTATTAGGCCGAATCGCTGACACTCTCGCACTATTTATTCCCCCGGACTGCCTTTTCTTTTAGCATCTCGTCCTGTGATCTGGATATACTGAGAGGGGAGAAAAGTAAGGATGAAATGGGTAGGAGAGGGGGAGACGAGAGCAGATGATGAGAGGTAATTTGAGGTCAAGGGAATCAGAATATGGACGGAGAGTGAAAAGGGATATTTAGGCGAGTCAGTGTCGATTAAGCAGGAGCAGAGACCTCCTTCTCCATCATTAAAACTACGTGGTAGCTTGAGCACAGACAGTGACTGGACTGTTGGTTCCCCTCGCCGGGTTTTTACGCTCCACTGAGCCGACCAGCTTCCAACCTCCCCTCCAGTTAGGACGCACAGAAAAGGCTTTTTGTCTCCAGTGTCCCGGCTGAGAGAGGTCGTTGTTAATGTCCCCAATCACTGACGCTTTCCACTTTCCACCCTCATTGTTGCGCTGGTTTCTTTGCAAAATATGTCGTTTTGTGGCAGCTCTCGGCATTGTTCTGTGGTCGCTCTTGTGTTTAAAGAGGTCACCGTGTTCTTAGGATTTTTCTTGGAAGTTTATAGAATCGGCATCTTAAAAGAGGGAGATGTAATAAAAATGCTGATTTAACTTGCAGTAGCTAATCTCAATTTTACCCAGTGTTTTGCTTTTGTGCGTTTCATTTCTATATTGAATCCCTTGAAGGTGGATGAGTTTACTTGCACGCTCCAACACAAACATTTAAATGGCGAGGAATCAGATTGTTGTTTGTTTAATTCTCGCCGTAAAGTTGACAGCAGGCTACAGAAAAGAGAGAGTGCTGCGTGAAAGTGAAGGCACCGTTATCCGTATGTGTGGTGGCTAATCCGTTAATCAAGCCTGTTCAATCTGGGCTAACGGGACTGTTAACGGGATTAGTGCATTGATCGGCACACACCGACACGAGCGGAAGACACAAACACAGCGACCCAGCCTGATACCGGAGGCAAGCACCCCCCCACAAAATCACTTTATACAACGGTAATAAAATCAAGACCAGAGGGTAAGTAACCCTCATTGGACGCTCTCGCCACTCAATGACACCACTGCAAAGCGAGAGGCGTAGAGAGACACGGGCAGAAGAAGAATGAGAACTCGCAGCTCTCTCGGAGTTGATTTGAAAAGAGCTGAGCTTAAATGAATGCGTGGTTAGTGCGATGGCAGCGGAGGAAAGGGGTGCAGAGGGGTGTCTGCAGCGGTGGCTCGACTCTCCTGTCTGTATATATACAGCTGCTATGAATATAATTTAAATGCAAATGGGGCAATGCTGCAGTCAAGCATCACAGAGACTGAGAGTGTGAGTCTGTGTTTTAACAATAATGGTCGGGTTGCATTCAAATTCTCATCCATTCAGGGATAACAATATAATCTTCTTCTCCAGGCTCAGAAACAGCTGTTTGAGCTGTGTGTGTGTGTGTGTGTGTGTGTGGTGAGGGAGTATAAATCCACGTGCATGCATGTGGATTTTATTTATTTAATTTGATTTTAATGTTTTTTTTCCTCTTTTTTTTTGGGATGAGTGTGTGTGGGTGACTGCTGCTGCGGCTCTTTGTTGCCATGGTGACAGTTGAACTTCAAGCTGAGGTTGAGGCTTCTACTGTAGTTGAAGTAGATGCTGTTGCATAAGGCAAAGTGTACCACACAGATACACACACACGGATACGCACCATTGCGAGGCAATTACTGTGGACTGTGTGTGTGTTTGTATGCGATGAAACAGCAGCGTGAGGACTGGTGTCACGCCATTGCCCCCTCAGGAGACAGACGGGGAAAGACAGAAGCATGAGCATGAATATTTCATAGCCTCTACTACATAAAGAAATAAAACATTTTCTAGATATTTTTGTGGAGTTTATAGTTTCATCACAAGTCTTTAAATCTTTTTTTCTTAAGAGGGGTCAAATAAAGTAATCTGAAGAGAGCAAAAACTTAATTTGCACTCTAGTGTGGCCATTTTAAGTTAATCAAATGTAATTTTCTTTTTTCTAGTGGGGTCATAATGCCGTGTTTTCACGAGGGCTGCAAGTTATTTTCAATCTGGATTTATTAGAAAGTGATTTTCTCATTAAATTCATCAATCATGTGATCAAGTCAGAAAAGTCAAAACTAAGCTGTCAAAAACTGAAATTAAATTGTCACAAAAGGCAAAGAAACTGAGAATATGAATCAAAAACATTTTTTCAGTCATTTATTGTTTACAACTTCATTTCATGACATTGACACTTGACAAAGCCTCAGAATGAAGCAGATGTGTAATCATATTACCAGTGTAGAAATACAACATATTCACATTTCATGATATTTACACTTTAAATTAAGACAAAATCACATGATCTTAGTGCACTGAATTCAGCGAGGCAAAATCATCAAGAGACAGACAGATCAAGGGAGGAAGGGTGCTGTAGTATCGCTGACATTGTGTGTAAATAATGATGGCGTGTAAGACAGAAAGAGATGGTGAGCTCTGCAAGCCAGAGAGGAGAAGGGAGAGAGGAGGGAGGAGATGAGTGAGTAAAAATTGGTGGAGGGAGCACGGGGCGGCCATAATACGCCAATTAGTTCCACTACCCGCTAGTCCCAGCTCTGCTCTCTGTTTCCCTTTGATCCGTCTAATTTTAACAATTAAAATACATTGTTTCCATGCAGAAAAGAGCAGCGCAGGATGTGGGTTAACTCCTTGAGAGCTGCAGTGTTTTTTTAACATCCCGCTATTCAAACTGTCCTGCTCCTTATTTACTGTACAACGTAAAATTTAATTTATGAAATGCACAAACCAAAGAAAGCAAGAGAAACTGTCTGATACATTATATATGAGCTGTTTACATGCAATCTGCATATATACACTATTCATCATGGCGGGGATCGGTTTATTGATGTTCTGTTTGTGTGTTTAGCTGTGTGTTTCGCTTCGACACACACGTCGAAGCGAAGTAAGTGCACCCTACGACACTGTAGCTTGTGTTTTTTTATGTTTCTTTAGCAGATGTGGGGTAGTAATTGGTGCGGGAGATGATGAAGCATGTGTGTATCTGTGTGTGAGTTGCGCTGACTCAAAGCAAGACTGTTGGGAGAATCATTAGGCTCGCAGCAAGGCCTCGCATTGAGGCTAATTACCACCTTTTGCCCTGAAGACACACACGAACCCACATTCTCTCACACTCGCACATACCTTTTTTTATTGGAAGCCCTCCAGAGGCAGCCCCATAAAACCGGGCAGCAGTTTGTTGTATACTGAAGTTTGGGTGCCAGAAGGTGCAAACAGTGCAAACAACATCCCCGCAGAAGGCTGCCACGCTCCGGCTCGTCTCTTTAGAAAAACCCAGTAACTGGCACAGTCAGTGGCCGCCTGGTGACCAGAGAGAGAATGAATGCTTTCATTGGAGTCCAAGTGTGTATGTGTGTTTTGTCTTTGTTTGTGTCTAAGTAATGAGCGCCTGTGGGGAGGAGGGGGGGAATCAATACACTATTACAAATTTGTCACAATCTGATATTGTTGAATTAGCAATTTTTTCATGGCTGTTGGAGCAAAAACTCTCAGTAACGATGTTTTATCAAAGGGCGCCTTAAACAAAGACCTGGTCTGTGTTGGGATTTGAGGGTCTTTAATTCCTATTTTCATAATAACATTATACAATACTAGCTTTCTTGCTGAGGGTTGGATAAGGAGATCAAGATGCCTTTTTAACAAAACTTGAAACGGCTAGTAAAAGTAAATTTACTTTCTGTTTTAAGGCTCAAGTTTAGTCAAGTCTCATTTTGTGACTTAAGTCTGAGTTGAGTCTGAATCTGAAGTTTACATCTCTAATTAAACCTGCTTCTTCAGGGAATATGATTTCCTTAATTCAACTGACAGAAAAGTCTTAATGTCAGCCTCTTTCTCCATGTGTCTCTTTGAATGTGTGAGTCTCATACAGGATAAATACTCTTTATCCTCTGGTTGTGTGTTTTACGTTAAATGAACAGTATACACTTGAGGATCTTGCTCATGTAGCAGCACAACTTGGACGCAGCTGTCCAAGCCATGTTGGTTATGTAATAATAATAATAACATGATGTATGCATGTGCTCAGGGGCATTTTATGTCATTATGCAGTCATTAGTACTTGCCTTCGTGCTCTGCAGTGCGCGATGCTGCTTTTCTTTGTGAAACTATTCTCTGGATAGCAGCATTATCCTCCATTTGAGGCTCATGATGGTGATGATGATAATCTCTTACCTTTTATACAATTTTTTTTGGCAGATCGTGATATAATCTTGTTATTATCCAGTCTGAAAGCCTTTGAACTCTTACTCTCTCTAAAAGCTGTTTTAAATTATGCAAATGAAAGCGAGAGTCATCATTTTTTGCCACATAACCAGCCGTGTTAACTCAGTCTGCGCCTTAGTGTGGAGCTGCAACTAAAGATGTTCAATATCTAGTGATCGGTTGATGTTTTGATTAATCAATAAATTATTGCAGATGCAAAAAATTCTGAAAAATGTCCATCACAGTTTTCCCTGAGCCTTAGGCGATGTCTTCAGATTGCTTATTTTCTGTCTAAACAAATATTCAATTTAAGATTAAGTAGAGCAATAAAAAGCAGGTAAGTTCAGAGGTTTCGTAAGTTTGAACTAGTACGTTTGGCATTTAGTGAATTAGTGAATAATTTTTATGCAGAATATCTACAAACCCTGCACATAATTTGATTTTAACCTTCAACGTTTGTGTGTTCAATCAGGTATTGAAGATCGGTCTCATCGGGCACAGAAAACGGATTCTGGCCTCATTGGGGGACCGGCTACACGAAGACACCCCACAAAAACCTCCGCGGGCCATCTCCCTCAGGGTGAGTAACTCCCAGTGAGCTGACAGTATGTTGTATGAACCATGAAAACCCCTCGGCAACATCTAAACCAACGTGGATTCAGATCATTATATATTCATCAGAGAGGGGAACGAAGCTCTCGTCCCTTCCCAGATGGTCGTCTGTTTCACCAGGGGAGCTACAGTCTCCCCGCTGCTGCTGTTACCACCCAACTGATTACCCAAATCTCTCAGGCAGGCACAAAATGGTCGCCCCACTGCAGTTTCCTCCCCGCCGGCTTGTCCTGGATACTAATCACAACGAACTGGCTTTCCCTCTCCCATTGGTGCTACGCTCTAATGTCCTTATAATAGTCTCTTGCTCTTTGTGCTGTTAAACCAAGGGAGGCCCTCTGCTTCTGAGACAATGCTGAGTGTGTCAGCATGGTTGAATGTGCTCCTTTCTGTATGATTTAAACCCCAAACTGTCCACTGCGTCTCAACATGTCCATCTGAGTAGTGCAGTTTTGTAGTGAGCCTCACAGAAAGTGAGAAAACCATCATCAGTGTTGAAAGAAAGTCTTGTTTCCTGTCATTACTGAACCTATAGAATTAAAAATGAGAATATTTGAGAAGCTAGAACAGGTGTATGTTTGGCATCTCCGCCTGATTCTCTTGATTGACAAACCGATTAATCACCAACTTCAGTCCTAACTTCAGTCCATTCAAGAAACATCTTCCACTGGCTTGTAATTGAAGAAAAGCAAGATGATGCTGTATTGGCTCAGTACGGGGGTAAGATGATGCGTTTAAGCCGCATTTTCTTCCAGTGTGTGAGCAGGGGGCTGTGTTTACTCAGTAATACAGTACAAACAGTGGCTGACAGCTGAGTGCGTTAGGACAAACGGGTGAATGAACAGAACACGGCTCAACGCTTCAGCTTCCACTGCCAAGGAAAGAATTAAGAAAGTCTCGAGGAAAAGCCTCTTCTGTTGCGACTTTTGTAATCAACAGGAAGTAAATAACTTCTCAGGAGAAATATCTGACCTTGTAGTGTGTCAGATCATTACCACCATTAAAAAGTATAAAAGCTCTCATTCTTTTGGGAATTTTAGTCTCAGCTCAGCTTGCAAAACCTCTTAAACAAATGTAATTTTCCACTTTAGCTGAAGTTTTCACCCAAAGTGACTCTGAGCAGGCGAGGCACTGGTGTTGTACTTCAGGACACTCTGATGGACCTGCTGAGACCTTCTAATAACAGGACAGCGTCTTTGTCTCCAATTTTACAGAGCACTTTTAGATACCAGTGCTCAGCAGTATGGCAACACTGTAGCTGAGAAATAAAATGTGACAGTGCGCAGTGAATGCAATTGCCCTACTTATTGTACTTGCAGCAGTGACACAGCACATTATGAAATGATGAATGAACCCTCTCTCTCGCTTCCCCTCCACCCCTCCAATCCTCCCGCCCACCCATTCTGTCCCAGGAGCCCGGCGGGAACCACACTCCTCCCCAGCTCAGCCCGTCGGTGGGCCAGGCAGCGTACACGGCGGGGGTCCCGGGCGGATCTCTGGACGTGCAGCACCTCATCATGCAGGCGGACGCCCGGCGCAGGCAGCGCAGCAATGACAACTACTTCGAGGACGTGCCGCGATCCAAGCTGGAGCGACAGATGGCTCAAGTCAGCATGGTGAGGAAGGGAGGACAGGTTGGAGGGATGAATGGAGGCAGGGAGGGGGAGAGAGGGACAGACTCGAGAAGAGTCTTATGAATGGTCACAGTCTGAGATACAGTCGGCTGGATGAATGCTTAAAGGATAAGTTATTACTAATTATTCTCATTTTTTCTTACTGTCAACAAACATCATCTGTGCCAAAGAGCACCATTGTTGTCCAAATTATTAAAAGCCATTAATGTCTCGCGCTGTTGCACATTTTCCTCCATTGCAAATTAAAATAGGCATTGTAGTGTATTTAGACTTTATCCCACATGCACCATCCTGCTGCCCTAAATACTCACTGGACCACCAAATGTGTATTAATCCGCAGCCGAAATTAGTCCCCAACAAATGCAAACAGCCTGTTTGAGTAACGTTTGCTAAAAACTACATTACCCAGCTCTTCAGGGAAATCAGTTTCTTGAGAATTAAACTAAACTATATTTGTGAGTTGTTTTTAAAGATTTCCAATAGGCTGCAGACAGTGAAAAGGACGTCAGAAAATATTGAGAGAAACACAGTTTTTATTCTGGTCTTCTGGTGACAATATGTTTTTTTCCAGTAACAATACTTTCCTGTAAATAAATAACACAATATAAATAAATCTGGTTTACGTGATATTGCAAAGATACATCCTGTAATATTACAAATTAGAAGCAATAATAAACTAATGGGCTTTCAGGCAGTATCACATTTCTAATCAGGACTCTGGAATATATCTTAATCATAAATGAAGTATCTCAGTAATTAAAGGCTGGTGCCTAATAGCTGCAAGATGCAAGCCAAAAGTGTTTTATCTGTTTGGTTCTTTGAAATTCACCATTAATAATCAGCAGCAGGCGGACCATCTGACAACAGCAGTTTAGAGCTCATATAAATTTTTACCAAGACAACATTCAATTTATGACTGAATCTTTGTGCTATAAAATGATAAAATATGCAAGCCGCAATCAGGCATAAACTACAGCTTTAGGAAATAAATGTTTATCTCCAGTGGTCTGTCTCTAACGCCAGCAGATGTAACACTCGATAGCTCTACATAAACAAGACATACTTTTTTAAATAAGCGTGTCAACTTTCCAGCCAATTTTATTCTCATCCAAATGCAAAATTAGGACTTTATGACTTCCAATCAGCAACAGCACAATGACTCAGACGCATATATGCACACACACACA